>CM077661.1:7500-345000 GCA_039707465.1 Rhabdophis nuchalis | reverse complement strand
CTGGGAAGGAATTCGAAAAAAAGTCAAACTATACATAAGCATCAACGTAGTTTGCAATTGACCTGCAGTGGCATTAATCATTCCACAATAGTTGATTATTTATAAGTAAAATATGCTTTGCTTTAGAGTCTGAAACCCCAAACACAAAGCATTGCATGTCTGATGAGAAATTGAGAGGTGAGACGTGATTAAGCAATTAGTCTAATGGATTCTTTGTGTATTTATTGTTGCCCATCAAAGCTCTCAAAAACTCCCAATAAACGTAAATGATTTACAATATAGTTACAAGTTTAACATTCAAGAGAAGAAATCAGATTTGGCATTTGAAAACATGTTTCTCAGTGAGGCAATTCCATATGTTCGTGAACAAAGCTATTGACTGTATAATTTGGGATATGAATTCTTTATTGTTTACTATATTCTCCACTGCTCAAATTTAATTGGTAAGCTAGTAATTTTTAAATCGCAATTCATTGCTAAAAATTAACCTTGGGAGCAACGATGTATTTCATTATACTTTACAAAACATTGCTGAAACCAAGCATATTACCATAATAAAATTGTGGGCAGATTCTGATAAAATTTCTCTCTCACAAGTTGGGAAGCAAATTTAGTTTCTAACAGTTATGGAACAGCCCCACATTTGAGAATAAGGACGCTTCAATCAATAAATCTAGTAACTCTCTAGAATATTACCAGGAAAGAAAAAGAATGATAACTTTCATGGAACTATCTCTTAGAAATCAAATATTATAATTGATAGACTGCTTTCTAATTTTATTCTCAATTCTATAGTGCATTTTAATAGCAATAGCACGTAGAATTATATACTGCTTCATAATGCTTTACAGCACCCTCAAAGCGGTTGACAGAGTTAGCCTATTGCCCCCAACAATCTGGGTCCTCATTTTAGCAGAAGGATGGAAGGCTAAGTCAACCTTGAGCCGGTCAGGATCAAACTGCGGGCAGTCGGCAGAGTTAGCCTCCAATGCTGCTTTCTAACCACTGTGCCACCACAGAGGCACAAATATGAAAAGAGATTTGCACAAATATTTTACTGCCAGAACAAATATTATACATTATTACCCTGGCTTTGAACTATCATTTAAATCTAAATTTAAATTTAAATCTAAATCTATCCATTCTGTGAATCCAGACCTAGAGGATAAATTGCTTTAATTGTACATAGGTCACATGCAACCGGGCACCATTTAGAATATATGGACATAGTTTTAATATAGATTTTGATATCAAGTCCGGAGATAAGACATTGTGACATCTGGGAATAATGTATATAAATACATGAGACTATCCTATATTAAAATACAGAATAGTCCATTGAGAACGGGAATAGCCAATCAAGCATTTATCAACCATAGAAATCTCTTGACCAGTGGAATTCTCAGCAATAGCCATGCTGCCTGGGGAATTCTGGGCACAGAGGTCCCACACCTCTGAACATTTCTCATAATGTTCTGAGAAACTCTACTTAACAAAAATAACAGTTGCTCATTTAAAAACTTTACTACTTCTTGTGGTTATTCCTGCCAGCAAAACTCAAAATATGGATTGTTTACACTATACATCTACACAACTGCTTCAGTGGTTCCAATTGTTTGGGATTATTAGACTATGGAATACAGAATAGCTGAGTGAACCTTGGAGGTCTCCTGGTCCAACCTTCAGCTCAAACAGGAAACCTTCGAGGTCCCTTCCAATTCTGTGACAGCCCAACAAATACTGGAAGACTGTTATCATGTCTGCCCTAGTCCTTCTTTTCACTAAATGAGACCTACCCAATTCCTGCAACTGTTCTTCGTATGTTTTAGCCTCCAGTCCCCTAATCATCTTGGTGGCTCTTCTCTGCACTCTTTCCAGAGTCTCCATATCTTTTTAATAATATGGTGACCAAAACTGGACGCCGTAGTCCAAATATGTCTTACTGAAGCAGTATAAAATAGTAGTAGCCCTTCATGTTACCTTGATATTGTGGCTGCAGCTAGTTCATATTCTATCCGTCCACTGGGACAGTTACCACTGTTGAGCCATGTCCCATCTGTTCTGTACTGGGCATTTGATTTTTCGTGCCTCGGTATAAAAGTTTGCTTTTCTTACCACTGAATGGTGTTTTGTTGAAGTCTGTCAAATTCCTTCTGCCTTCTTGAGCCCATCTTCTAAATTGTTGGCTATTCCCCCCACAGTGCAAAAATTCAAGTGAATTCAACGACTTCAATTTCCACTTGATGGCTTCCTTTTCTGCTTTAGGGCTTGAGAATTATCACGCTTATTTAGAATATCTAGATCTGAGAGCTTAAAATGAAGCTGATTGCAGAGAAAACGATCTGACAACACCAGCTCCAAACTCTTGCCAAATTACGGATTCCAAATGGGATTTCATAACAATCACATAAGCCAATTACTCTCGGTTTATAACTCCATTAGGAGCCCCAGTTCATCAGCCAAATGCTTTATAGATTCATACTTTCTCCCGGTTTTAGACAGATTAAATATCCAACATAAACTGGGGCGAGAAGCATGAAATGCCAACGTCAAACTCTTGGAGAAGACTTGATGTGTGAATCCTTTAGATGGCATGTTTCTAAAGAAATAGCCAAGATAATAGTTTTACTCTGTGCACACGTACAGCAGCCCCCAATCTGCAAAGGCAACCTTGAGAATAGCACTAACAATAGCCACTTTTATTCCGCTTCCCAGGGCTTCGCAGCCCTCTCTAAGGGATGTTTGCAGAGTCAGCCTATTTCCCCCCAACAATCTGGGTCCTCATTTGTCCCACCTCGGAAGGATGGAAAGATGAGTCAACCTGGAGCATGGCGGGATTCAAACTGCTGACAGTGGGCAGAGTCAGCCTGCAATACTGCATTCCAACCACTAATCATCTTGGTGGCTCTTCTCTGCATTCTTTCCAGAGTCTCCATATCTTCTTCAGCTCTGCTGAATTGTAGTCTTTTTTCCCCTCTGGAAATCCATTCCTACTCCTCCCACACCACCGCAAGGGTGTTCATCCCAAATTGTACAGCTAAAGGTCTGTAGGGATTCTCAGCCATCCAGGTCATGCATGATACCTATGGGTTAAAATGTTCCTCCTCCTTGCCTTGTGCCCTGGGGATTGGCTTCCCTCCAAGGGCCAGAGTTTTTAGGTGACCGCCTTACACGGAATGCCTCATGCATCATCTCTGACATGAGTTTAGCTACTTGGCAACAAAGGTCTTTTTTCTTGCAATCTGTGTTGTGTAATTATCTGGGAGCCCACAGCCGTCTTCTCCTTCACTTTTCTGAAGAGAGGACAGAAAACGGCTCTTCCTCCAGCTTTCCCCTTCAGTGGAATATTGATCCAAATCCTGATCAATGCGATGTACACACTGAATTTTCAGGCGCATTTTATAAGCCAGTCCAGCCAGCCCCGGAGTATAATTCATAGTGACTTGTACCACAAACCCTGGGTATGAAAGGACGGTGCATTTGCAAAAGGTTTATGGCTTAAGACTCTCTTCCCAATCAATAATGCAGGCCAACCCAATTTTTATGCACATGGCAAGCACAAGTACACAAGGTGAATTTATGATTTTAAATTCTGCCCGAAACAGCCAAAGTGACTTTGCATTTGGTATTTCACCATCAAAATGATTCCTTGGCTGAGATTTTTTTACAATGAGTGAGTGCAAAGCCTCTTCTCTCTCCTGCTCTTGATCGCTCTTCTTCCCTCTGTGTGGATCTCACCTGCAATTTCACTTGAAGGATAAGGCATTCAGAGGATGGATGCCCATGCAGTAGGAGTGCAATGGTAACGGGGCTCTCTTGTCTACATTTTCCAATGAAGCGAAGCATTTGTGGCACACCGAATGGGTTAAATACATATTTTCACCCGGTTTCTCAGAATCTAGGCTCACAATGCCAAGAAAAGCATTGCAAATGTGAATAGATAAATAGGTACCACTTCGGTGCGGAGGTAACACCGTTCCATGGACCTTTGGTGTATAGCCATGCTGTCCTCGTGACCATGGAAGCCTCTTTGGACACCGTGGGCTCCCTTGGCTAAGAGGGACGCTGGGCTTGAGCCTATCGCTTTGATTTCAAGTATTTGGACATAAGCACTTTTGTTTTCCTAGATGGACGGTCCGTCCCAAATCGTTTTGCGTCTAGCAAACTCAGAAGAAAGGGGAAAGTCACTTCCAGCCCCCCCTGATGTCTGAATGTGGAGGCAAGAAGAGAAAGAAAGCTGTGAGTTATGCCTTTGCTCCCTTTGGGGAGGAGAATCTGTGTTATTTTACCTGCTATAGGGCCTCTGTTTCCAGTGTGCTTTGTTTGTATATTTGTAACTAAAACAAATATTAAAGAGACAGAAGGCTTTTGTCTCTGCCTTTCGGTTTCTCTCCGACTTTCTCTCTCTGAAATAAAATAATCTGCTGCCTCTGGAGATTCTCACCACTTGAAAATACAGAATGTGTAACAGTAAAAGCCGACTTCCTCCTGGGTTCTGGCTTATTTATAGGTTCTACCTTTTTAGTGGAACTCCCACCAAGCCAAATGAAGGCAACCTTTGTTTAAACATGAACAGAAATGAAAATACAGTGAGGTTGCATCAACACACACAAACACGGATATGCGGCCCAACAAAAATAAACAGGATATAGAAAATAATAAAATAATCAATAGTAAGGACTAATGTATATGGACCACCACTAGAGGGCAGCCAAGAGATATCGGGGACCAACTTTTTGCAGCCATCTAGTGGTCATCTAAGGGTGGCTCAGTGGCTAAGACGCTGAGCTTGTTGATCAGAAAGGTCGACAGTCCGGTGGTTCGAATCCCTAGTGCCACGTAACAGAGTGAGCTCCTGTTACTTGCCCCAGCTTCTGCCAACCTTGCAGTTCGAAAGCACGTAAAAAATGCAAGTAGAAAAACAGGAACCACCTTTGGTGGGAAGGGAACAGCATTCCGTGCGCCTTCGGCGTTGAGTCACATGACCACGGAGAAGTCTTCAGATGGTGCTGGCTCTTTGGCTTTGAAAGGGAGATGAGCACCGCCCCCTAGAGTCAGGAACAACTAGCACAGGGGTCATCTGGAGTTTTCTAACCCCTTTGGCTTGTAAAGGAGCAGCAAACCGAGAACCTTCTTGGCCAGCTGGAAGTTCTGCCCAGTGCTGCCCAGTGGAGCTGTCAAAGGGGTCCATCTCCTTGGGGGGGCCCTCAGAGAAAGTGGAGCCCATTAATGTCACACAGGACGTCCCGGGGGAAGAGCTGCTCCTGACAGATGCTCGGTTGGAAGAAAACCCCACAGAGCTGCTAAAACCTCTGGAAATCAACAGAGGAAGCTCCGCTCTCCTGCCTTCAGCAGAGGGAAGTGTCAGGCCTTTGAAGCTGCTCTGGGCTTGAGCCTTCCAGAGAAACAGATGACTGAACAAAGTGCAGGTGACATCCCCAAAATTGCATGATTAATGAGATCCCTTTGCCCAACTCTGGTCTTGCTCAACTCCGTGTCGCTGCCACGTGTGTGTGAAAAGTGTCCAGATTAAACAGTCCGGGAGAGCCAAGTCGAGGCACCTGAAGCCCCGATAATGCAGTGAGTCTCCAGGAAGCAAATTGCACTTGAAAGAGTCCCTAATGGAGAACACTTTATAAGGTCGTCTGCGTTTGATTTGCTAGCTTCATTCCCCTGTGCAGCTTTTCTGAGCCAGGGATTCATTTCCTACTAAATACTTTAAAAAATGCGGATTGCATCGATGGAACTTATTCTCCCTGCTGCACCTCGTTGCGTAGCCTTTACACAGGGAAGCGTAATCCCACGGTTACAGCCTGCAGCAGACCTGAGCTTTTTTCCCCTCTGGGCTACGTATTTTGCACCAGGGCAATCAGTGCAAGGAGTTCTCAGCATACAACAGATTGCTTAATGACTGGCTGAGGTTACAGCGGTTCTCAAAGGAAAGTGATTTATGACCATCGAACCCTCCCCAGGGTCATGGGATTCAATTCAGCCGCTTGGCAACTGGCAGGTATTTGTGACGGTTGCAGTGGCCGTGTGACCCTCTTGGGTGACCCCCTTCTGACAGGCAAAGTCAAGATTCGTTTAACAACTGCAGCGATTCACTTAAGAACTGTGAGAAGAAAGGTCGTAAAATAGGGCAAAACTCACTTAACAACTGTCTCACTTAGCTGTCTCAATCTATTCCGATTGATGTTGATATTTCAAAACCATTGGTCATTTTCAAGGAATATATTCTCTTGTGTGAAGTTTGCGTGGCTCTAATTAATACTCCATTAATGATGGTAATTGCTGTTTGGAAGTCTAACCTCAAAGTCCATCTATATGCCTTAACGGAGTGTTTGTGTGAATGGATTCCGTATGTCAATAAATGGAGAAATGCAAAAGGGTCTTCAACCAATTTCATTGTATTTGTATTTGACAATAAAGGCTACATGTCTATGCTGGAGTGTTAATTCGAGATAACCTCGAAGATGGGAATAACTTTAAACAATTTCTATCTTCCCTCCCAAAAATCTTCCATTGGCAGTGAAAGTTGATATTTTGTAATGCAAATTGAGAGCTGCACATTAGGGAATGAAATACAGGCGTGTTAAATTAGAATATTAACACAACGACAATCATGCGGCTAGAAAATGTTAAAAATTACAATAGGCAGGGGAAAGCAACCGGTGGTAACGTCTGTTATAATTTCATGAAATAGGCCTCCTCTAAACTCATTAATCTAACGTTCATGAAATATGCAACACACGGACAACATTGTAATCCTGGAGAATATCTTTAGATTGGGGATATTTCAAAAAGAGGGGAAAGAACATTGGCTGAAAAATTGACAAAGAGTTCTGGAAGGATTTTTTACATAGGGAGGGTTTTATTGAATTCTGATGGGGTTTGTTTTACTTAACCGGGTAGTATAAGTATTATCACTGTTTATACCAATGTCTTTCTGGGTAGAAAAAACTGAATAAGGATGTCTAAAACACGACATTTCTTCTGAAGAATCACGATGCCTGTGGAGATGCTATGAAACCTCTGCTCTCCTTCCTCTTCCTCTTCCTCTGCTCCCCGATGTGCTAGTTTTAGGTTCTTTATCTCTGGTTGATGTAATGCAGGCAGTCCTCAACTTCCAGCAGTACGTTTAGTGACCCAAGTCACAAGGGCCCCAGGAAAAGTGGCTTATGACCATTTTTTCACCCTTACAACCATGGCAGGATCCCAATGATCAAAATGCGGACCCTTGGCAATTGGCTCATATTTATGATGGTTGCAGCACCTCAGGAGTTATGCGGTGTGAAAAAAGTCATAAATCCCTTTGTTTTCAGTGCCGTCATAACTTCACATGGCCACTAAATAAACGGTCCTAAATCAAGGACGGCATAGATACCTGCTGAAAAGTAATTCCACTGATTTACAGACGTAGAATCTCAGCCTAATGGGCATTATTGGGTCTGATTCTGATTTCTTTTTTTCAATGCCCATCCTTACCACGCGAGGAATATTTCATCCTAGCTTTTGGAATGTTTGCAAAAGCCACCAGTGTCAATTTGTCCAAGGTTTTCCCCCCATAAAGCTTTGTGTCTCTACAAGCATTCATCTGTGAATAATTCACATATTGGGAGAATCTTATAGTCTGAAGTTGCCTGTTTTATAGACGAAAGTTCAAACTGAAGGAAAGAAACTGTCATTTCTACCACTGTCTGTTAAATATTCAGAAGATTATCTTCATGTGGTTGATCACAAATTCACTTTTCTGCTCTGTTCTGGTCACTTGAGACTTACACCATTCCCACAAACTTTGCCGTACAGTTTTTACCTCTGATTTCCAAGGCTATGATAAGTTTGCGATAATAAATGGCACCACAGTGAGACTGAAAATGTAGATTGTGTACATCCACTTCTTCAGGAATGTCCATAATAATAAAAGAGAGAGGCCTCACTTTAACAGGAAGAGAAAATGTATGTTTTTCTTGAAATATTCATGACTGCTGATTTAATTAAGCAGTATATATAGAAATATTTGATGGAAATATACCGTACTTTCCCCCTCTCTCTCCTGGCTCCCTTCGTCTCTCTGTCTCTGTCTATTAATTCTGATTTGATCCCACATTCGTTGCATTACTATATACAAATCACACCAGCATTGAAGACGTACTTCTGATAAAAAGAATCTGCACACAGCATTGATGATTTACAGAGTCAAGAGATACATCATTTTTATTTTACCTCTATTCATGTTTTAGTTTTTTATCACTTGGGTAAGAAAGACAAAGATAAGAGGTCTGAGCGTCATACTATTTGATTCATTTTGCCACTTGTTAATGTATTATTGCATCGATTTGTTTCACTCTGTTTTTGTTTTAATTTTCCTGGTCATTGACTGAATAAATACTATCACTGTTATTGATTTACATAGCATTTCTTTATTATTGCCATCTGAAGATTAAGCCTTGGAATCAATTTTGGGTGAGGCTCCGTTTGGCATTTTATAGACAAAATTGACCAACAGGTTTCTAGAAAAGCAAGCTATGCCATTCTCTGATACATGTTTTTTCCTTATAGATCTGTCAGAAGTCTTTGAAGGCATGCAACAAGTGTTTCATTTAAAATCGAGGTATTAAACATGATTAAAAATTGAAATATAGCGAATTCTGTTTAGGATGCTGCCGAGGTGTAACCACCTTTGAGTAGAATTGTGTTGACAGCCAAATAAACGTATTGAATATCACCGCCATTCTTTTCTCTGTTTCAATTTCATCCACTTTGTAATGGTTCCTTTTTGTAATCTATAGAGATCCGTGTTCCTGCCTCCCACCTCCAAATTCTGCCGTTGTAACTCATCTGTGGTTATAAAGTTGTTCCTATAAGAAATCAGCAGCAAATGTAAATTTGGTGAAGAAGTTATTTTGTTCTTAGATGCACACCTCAACTAGATACTTTGGCATAGATAATAATTGAGTCTTGAAAAAAATAAGAATGTCTACTTTGATTTAGGTCTCATTCAGAAGTAAAATTTATGCCTTCCATTACTTGGAATGAGAAAAACAACAATGACTGTATTTGCTTTTTTTAAAGAATAGGATGAAAATTGCAGAGACTGGAATGGAATAATAAAGATTGTCCAGTTTTGAAGAATTGGGAAAGAGAACTTAAGAGGAAGCGTCCATATGATGAAGATGTTTTGATATAGAACACCATTTTGGGGTAAGCTGGTTGGAATCTGTGTGAAGGGAGCCTGGAAGACTCATAGTAAAGATTTATTAACCCTGCTATTAGCCCACAATATTGATGAGAATTGCAAACGTGGTAGAGGCAATCTTTAGTAAGGACTGTACCCAGTTTCAGAGAAATACACTCTGTGGGATTTGAAATTAAACTGTCTTAAAATTCTGTTCATTTTTTCCATGTCCCTTTTGAGAAAAGCGCCTGCAAAGATTGATTTGGGATAGAATGAGAGTGTGTTGCAGGCCTTGTTTGTGACAGTTGGGATAAAACCTACCAATTTTAGAATTGATGGTACAAAGGAGCAGGATTTGACTATCCTTTCTGATATGGAAAAAAAACATCTCAAAGGTGTCTCCTCTCAAGAGTTAGCCGAAAAATCACCGTTGAGATCTCAAAAAATTGAGATATTTTTAAAAAGGAGGATGTCATGTTGGCACATCTGGGAAAACCTGAATCTGAAAGCTTCCAGGTTTTCCAACCCAGTTGAAAGTTCAGGATCTTGCCCCCCACCCACCCACCAGTCCATCCCATGGTCCAATCTTCTACTGCCACACTGGCAGCTTCCACCCATCCAATTCCGGCCAGATTCAGAGACAAGGATGACCTTGGCTTTCTCCTAAGAAGAATGTTGTTATGGCAACACATCATCCAATTCCGTACAATTCCCCCTCCCATTTCCCCACAAGAGAAAGGGTGGAAGGCCTGGAGTCCAAACAGAAAAGAAGGCATGGCACATCCTCCATTCATGTGATTCAAACTTTTGCATTCCTCATTGACGGTGACCCTCATTCCCACCTATTTTAACCTTCATGATCCCTGTCCATTGGTGGTGTTGGTTTTACCGCCGCCACCATTGCTGTTATGAAAAATTCTCTTTTCTGCAAGAAAAGACGTGACGGGTGACCTAGGCTGCCATTTTGGGTTCTGTGAGGACTTTGCTGAAGCCGTAGGACTTTCTGCAGGAACACGGATGGTGCCCCAGTACCAAAGTCACCAATGCTTGAGAAACACGGTGGGCCAGTTCTCCACTGGATGCCCGTATTTCTTTCCTAGCCTTTCCTGGCCTTCAGAAAGAGGGGGGTGTTTTGCTGGGGCACTCATTAAAAATGCTTGTCATTTTGGCTGAGCTCTGAGATAATTTTATGAAGCGCTCATTGTATTCTGAAGCACGCCAGGGACTTTAATGGAACGGACGGGCTTGGCTTGGTGTCGTGAATGGGACTTCAGAGGGTAGCATTTTGTGGTGGGTATTAACCCTCCACAGAAAGAAACACTTTGGATTCCCCCCCCCCAAAAAAAAATATCGCTCCCTTTAAGTAGAACAAAACCCTTGATAACTACATGGGATGAATGGATCCACTGTGTAATTTATTTGGCCCTCCCTGTTGCTCTCCAGCTCAATTCTTCCATCTTATCCTGTAAGGGCAGGTTAATTGTGGGCCACACGAGGGCTCAGCCGTTAAAGACGCTGAGCTTGTCAGCTGGAAATGTTCAAGCTTTGAGACACAACATTTGAGACCCAAGCGTTGCGTGTTCCAGTGGTAGGATTTGAAATGTTGTACTAGCAGTTCTGTGGGAATGGCCTTGTGGGTGTGGTGTGGCTTAAGCAGAGTATCCAGGTAGGTAGAACATATTGAGTAGGGTTAATCTTTCCTTCACCCCAAACTTTCCTCATTGATTATTATCTGCCAATTTGTCCCACGAGAGCTCCTTGGCGCTGTCTGATCTTGCTTCTCTTCATCACAGCCCTCTTCCTTACTCTCTCCACGCATGGGCAAAAGCTCACCCTCTTGGCTCTAATAATTCACCTCTCTTTCCGAAACTACCTTTGCAATTCTGTTTTGATCCCACACATCCACAGCTTTTCCAAACCCATCCTTTTGAAAGCCCCAAGTTTAGACATTTTTCACTTGTTGATCCGTGCCATGACAGACAGCCAATCCTTCTCTGGGTTCCTGATGGATTAGCTCTGGACGTCATGGGCCTTTCAGCAGCTGCCTCCAAATCCATAACTCAAAGGCATCGCTCCTCTTTCTCATTCTTACGCTCTTTGCTTTAGGCCTGTAAAAAGCCATTGCCCTCCCCCCCCCTTCAATATTTGCTATCCTAAAGACATCCTGATCTTTTACGAGGTTTATCCAAGTGTGCCTCCGCCTTTCTCCCTCGGATTAGGAGGTCCGGAGTTCTTTAACATCTCGCCATCTCATCTCTATATTTGAACCCCAGACACCCCCCACATTCTTCCTAGGACCGAATTCCCTACGAAAGCCGCTTGGCATGACTTCTGTCTTCTTAACATTGAATAGCAACCCAGATTTTTTCACTTTTCATCTTTGCTTCCATGAATTCTGTCTCTTTTTCTTTCAGCTAACAATGTTGTGTCATTTGCAGACCTTCCATTGTTAGTGTTTCCGCTTGCAGTTTTTAATTTGTGTTACCCTCTCTTCCTGCTCTCTTCCTGCTAATAATAATAATAATAATAAATTTATTTTATATACCGCATCCTCTCCCCAAGGGGACTCGGAGCGGTGCACAGGGAAAAATTAAAATACTGTAAAATATACATACAAAAATAAATACAATGAATAAAAACGAATTAAATTTGGTTGTCCCTGCACTAAAATCCCCACATTAGTCTTATAATTACTGTACAAATCGCAGAGATAGAAGGATAATTTTCTTCTTCTTTTGCTTCTCTCTCTCCTTTCTGTTCTGCTGGATTTCTTCCAATATCATTCTTGCAGTACCTTTTTTTCATTGCAATGATTCCTGCAAAGCAGGGAAATTTTTCAGGCAAGGTTCAAACTCGCTAACTTAAGAATTTAAATTAAATAAAGCAATGAGCTAATTAATACTTAAATGTTATGTGTTCATTCATTGCTGAGCGAAAGGAAGAGAAAATTTTCAAGAATGGGGCCGAGGCTCACTTGGGACTTTGTGAACCAAAGAAAGAAAGTAGAATGCATCGATATTTGGATAATGGGGGGGGGAGACGCAGGGGAGTTCCAGGTCTCATCGGCATTCCTGAGCGTGTCTTTTCACATCCTGACAGCCGCTAAAGAGTTAATGCAACCTGGAATAAAAGGGCTGCAGATAGACTCATTTTTAGTCATCAATCATGAATGCTCCGCCTTGGAGTCTGTCCCAGCTCCAGCTGTTTCTAACTTCAGGCCCCCATTCCTGGCATACTTGGAGCCAACTTAACTCGGCTCTTGAAATCTGCTTCTCGGGATATTTCACGAGGCAAAGTCTGCATGGCTGAGCTTCAGCCCATTCATCTATCCCCCCAGCCTCTGTCAGAAACAGGCTAATCTCCAAGGCTGCGGAAGAGGACCGGCCTTCTCTTTATTCTCACGCATATCCCTCAGGGGCTGAAATACCTTCTTTATCCTCCTTCTCCTTCTTTCTGGTCCTTTCTTTAATAATTAAAGAACTGGGGGGGGAGGCAGAACATGGGAGAAGGAGAGGACATTGGAGAGAAAGTAGCAGCCCCCCCCCCCCCATTAACATCTCACCACAAGGTGACTCTGGGCGGCTCCTATCATCAAAGTCTCATCCACAATTACAGACCTGAGGTGTAAAATCAGAGTTAAGGAGGCTCTTAGATAGTTTTGACTTCTTTATTATTCAAAATCTCTGGAGGTTCTCCTTCCTTCCGCTTTTCCCCTTCCTGGGGAAATCATCCCCACCCTCTCTGGTTGCCTGTTGTTTTTTCTTTTCCTCTTTCCGGACTTTTGCCTTCTCTTTGCTGCTTGATGGAGGCTTTCTTGCTTAGGCGAATGGCAGATTATGGCATTTTCCGGTGTGAATTGGGGTCGTTTCCCCCCTCACAATGAATTGAGGGGGGTCAAAACATTAAAACATCTCTCTACACCAAGGGTGGGCAATGGGGGCCCCTTTACGGCCTTTGGACTTCAATTCCCAGAATTCCTGAGCCAGCCAAACTAGCTGAAGGAATTCTGTGAGTTGAAATCCACAGGTCGTAAAGGGACCGTAATGATCCGCCCATGTTTTCCATCCTTGCTACTGTTCCAGTCTGGATGGAAAAATGATACGGTTGGACATTTACTTAGCTTTTTTTTAGTATTCCTTCGTAACTTCAAACAGCTGTTAAACCAACGGACGAAATTTGAGGACAACCGTATGTTACCTGTGAAAGATAAGAGGGGTTGTAAGATGTCTACAACTTGGCTTGGCTAAGGGCAGAGGAGATCCATTTTGCCCTGCCGTGGGTGCCTTGCAGTGCCTTGGAGATTCAACTAGCAAATCCAGTTGCCAAAAGGGATTCCGTGAGCATTTGCTGTGCAGAAAGAGATCGTTTTTCTGGGGTGCTTCCAGGAACCCCGTTAGGGGTGCATGTGCTCACATCCATCCAGCCCTTGTATGGAGCCGGCTTTCAACTGCCAAAGCTTTCCACAAGCTGAAAAAATAACGGGAGTCTGCATCTTGGCTCTGACGTTTCCTCCCTCCTCGGTTCGACTTCCTGAGGGACCTTGGAGTAGTTGCACTGCACACGCAAAGCTGGACCTTCACTGCCATGTGCTGCACTTATCTTGCTGGCCATCTCAGGGGCTGCATTCTTCATCGCCTACACAAAACCATCCCATTTATTTATTTATTATCAGTCACAAGCTGACTCAGCAGCTGCTGGGAGAACATCTTGCATCCATGAATAATGTGCACAGCGGCTTCCTTGACAGAAAAAGCCGTCAAAGCAGCCTCCCCTGGAGGTCCTGAGACACGTGTGAATTGCACAAGCAATAGCCCTTAGACTTGTATACCGCTTCGCAGTGCTTTACAACACACTCTGGGTGATTTACAATGGCAGCCTCTTGCCCCCAAAAATCTGGGTCCTCGTTTTATTGACCTCGGAAGGGTGGAAGGTGAGTCAACCTTTAGCTGGTCAGGATCGAACTGCTGGCAGTGGGCAGAGTTAGCCTGCAATAGCTGCATTCGAACCATCGCACCATCACCATACACTCAAAACCGAATAATAGCAGTTTGTAGGAATCCCACGCCTGTTTGATGGACAAACTAAAGAGAACTTGTCTAAATAAGATGGGCTAACGGACTCCCAGGATTAGATAGCAGTTAAGCCCGAAGAGGTTACAAGCCCATTAATTGTGTGGCTATAAAGAGATGTTGGGTTGTTTCAGACAGAGAAGTAAACAACTCACATTGAAATATTCCTGTCAATGGGCTAGGAACCAGGCTCCAGAGCCAGAAAGAGACAGGACGGGGTCCTCCAGTCAAGCTGATGTCTCTTTGTGAGAATGCACACACTGGTGTTCTGCGTATAATTTCTTCACAGGGTTACAGTGAAAAGCTTGGCTTAATCCCTGATCCAGATGTTCTAGTGTTTAGGATGAGAAACAAATGCTACCTGTTTTCAAATCACGTTTTGTTTGTGTTAAATAATTGGACTACAAGGACTATTTAAAATAATTTAAATGCTAAAGCAGAAAAATCAACATACCGGCAAAAACTGTTCCACGTGAACATTTAGTAATATAAAAGTGTTACTGAATAGTCCCAGATGAAAATAACCAAAACTTAAATTAGATAAAAGCTGTGCATTGCTCTAAATGACATGGATTTTCTATATATATTCATTTTGTTTTCGTTGTCCTCAGAACTTACCAAGAGGCAGAGGAAACTTCCCACACTCCTAGCTTCACTTCACACCATGATAGAGAGAGAGAGAGAGCAGATTGTTGGGTGTGTTTGTGTGGATGCGTAGGGAATCGTAATGGAAGAAGCTTTGTCATGTCCATAGAAGCTTACGGGATCATCATTTGGTTAAACAAAGAAAGACACATTTTCCTTATGGAAATGATGGCTTTGCAGACAGACTAGCTGTATTGGAGAATTGGTCTGGCAAAGGTTTTGTATGCCCTAGTTTGCAGTGCAGGGTTACTGGAGAAGAACTTGCCACATAATCCTGTTTGAACCAACAATTTGTATAATAATCAAGGTTCCAGTTCAAAAACCACTCTGTTGATCTATCCTTCCACCTCCAAATATCGGTTTTGTCACAATCACTCCAAAGAGTAAAATCTAGAAACCTTTCCCAACTAAATCACTGAGAATGACTTTTAGACTGCAAGACTCTTTACTGCAAAAACAAACCCTTGTTTGCCATCAGAGTAGAACTAATACAGATTGTGTGATTTATTTATGGAAATATTTTTAACAGGGGTTGTTTTTTTGCCATGCCTAAGATTGTTGGCAATGGTTACAAACAAAGTAATTCCATAAAATATAAAATACTCAGCAACTGAAAAGGTAAAAATGTGAAGGAAAATATAGAAATGACAAACTGCTTTACACTTTCATTTACCCTGAAGCATTATTGCAGCTTATCACCCTCTGGTCCAAAGACTCAAAGATCTGGCTCAACTGATTTAAAAAAAAAAGAGGCTACCTAGGTGTAAATGAATAATTCTTCTCTATGTTTCAGCTAATAATAAAGGAGCTACTGTAAGCATGGAGAATAAAACTACACACATACACACACGTGTGTGTATCTTTATTAAATCATATTACACATTTAACAAAAAATCCATTCAAAGGCTATGGAGTAAATGTGAAAAAAGACAAGATAAAGAAAAAAGGGATTAAAAGATGAAAAAGGAGAGAAAATATGAAAGAATGTGTGTGTGTGTGTGTGTGTGTGTGTGTGTGTGTGTGTGTGATTTTCTGATCTACCTCTCAGCAGTTATATAGATAACTGTAATAAAACCTCTCTCTCTCAGATAACGTCACAAGACCCTTCTACCTATAACATATTCTTTCTAATCATCAAAATAACTCACAAAATCACGGGGTCTTTTTTACAGAAAAAGTCCATTGGGGGTTTCCGGTCATTGATGAATGTCAATAATAACCTTTATTTAATAAAAGAAGTCAGTTTGGGCATCTCCGTGAATCCCTTCAGTCTCCCCAACCATTCCTCCGTGGTGGGTTAGGCCAAATCCTTCCAGAGTACAAAAGCATATCAATTTTCCTGGGGGGGAAACTATCTGGATGAGGAGAAAACGACCCCATTGAAAAGATGCATGAAGGAAGCTGGGAGAATTAGCTCCACAGAAGCCTGGCACACAGGGCAGTCTGAGAACTCAAGAGGAAAATACCATTTATAATCTAATATACAACTATAATAAAAGGCGAATGAGCAGAAGTGAAGAAACAGCAATTGATGGCTTCCGGTGGAAAAATCTTAATGGGAAAATCAGTTGCTTCTGTGCTAAACTATAACAACAGGCCTCTCTTGGGTAATTATTTGACAGAAGCACATTGTTTTTTGTTTACTGTTGACGGGCTGTTTTTTAACGGCCTTGAGGATGGGCAGATTTTTGCAGGAAGCGAATGAAGTGATCGGAAAGGAGCCAACCTTTCAAGGGACTTGTTTTCACCAAGGCTCTTTGCGTTCCTCAAAGCTTTCTGTGCTCTACCACAACCAGCACGTTGTCTAAGCAGGCTATGATTTTGAGCCAGATCTCACCGAAGGCCAGTACCAGGCAGCCAACAAAAGGCCAAAAGGTAATCTGGATGTTATCCAAGGATCTACTTTCCAAGAGATCTCCAAAACAGACCTTTGACAGTCTTTCTTTTGTGGGGCAGAGTTGCCAAGTCTGGAGACTCCTTGCCTAGAACTATGAAGGGCTTGAAAGTGAATTTCTCCCTCCACACCCCGTTCTACACAAATTAGGTGCAACTTCATTCCATCATTATAAATTGATGGAGAAATTAAATATAATGTGTGCATATTCACAGTGATGCATTTTCCGAAAAGCCCCATGACGCTTGCTCCTACGTGGTTGGGCTACAATGGATACACAACAGTAATTGGGCATTTTTTTAAAATTCTGTTATTTTTTACTGCTTTTAGGGACTTTTTCCTTTGAGATTTTTAGGAGCTCTTTTTCTGCAACCTCTTCAGAGAAATAAACAAGATTCTCTGTCATGATTGACAGGGTTCCTGGTCTTATGTTCTGTGTTGGTTGTTTTACATCTGTGATCTGTTTGTGTACACACAGAGATGCACACGCAGATACTGCCATGACCACACACGCACACAGGCAGACAGCTGGCTGCACAGAAAGTCTGGGGAAAAGATGAGAAGGTTGGACCCGCTCCATAACGGAGTTTTCTGATCCATTGTTTGGGCCCTCCTTGTTATCAGGCGTTTTCTATTTAGTGGATCTGTCATCAGGCAGCTCTGGTTTTTCCAGACACGGGATCCATTCCTCAACATTTCACTACAAAGAAGACAGACAGGTTGCAGTTTACCCACCAGAATTACTCATCGAACGGAAGCCTGCTTTCTTCAGCTGCCTTCCCCTTGAGGTGTCCGTGTATGTGTGGAGGGAAGTCTTAGGCAGCTTGTAGGTGCCTACCTGGGTCTCTTTGAAAGCCTCTGGCAGCATCAGCTTTGACCTTCCATTGTGGTATCATTGGAGTCTATAGTACCCAGAGAGCCATTTTTGGCTGAAAAAGCCGAAGGGGCCAATAAGCCTAAGTAGATAAATGAGCAAGCAAGGAAGGTCCATGCAAGGGGTAAGGCCAGGGGTCCAAAGAGCCTCCAAAAGTCCATCAGAGTCGGAGGCAAAGGATTCCTCAAAGGTCCCATTGATGAAGAGAGCCATGTGGGCCCATCTGGGAAAACCCGAATCTGAAAGCTCCCCGGTTTCCCCCACCCCGTTGAAAGGTCAAGATCTTGCCCCCCCCCACACCCACCAGTCCATCCCATGGTCCCATCTCCCACTGCCATGAAGACAGATTCCACCCATCCAATTCCGGTCAGGTGCAGAGGTGCAAAGACAAAGGATGGCCTTGGCTTTCTAGAAAGGAATTTTGTTATGGCTACCTATCATCTAACTCTGTACCATCCCCCCTCCCGTTTTCCCACCATAGAAAATGTGTATCCCTCAAAAGGTTGTGTCCCTTTTTCCCAACTGGTGCCAACAGCCAACTGCCCCACGTGTGAAAGGAGGTCAAACAGAGACCAAATTCTGATTCCATTTTCCTTCCTCCTTTTCCTTTGTCATTCCTGCCCTTCAGAGCCGGGTGGGCCTGTTTCCCAACCAGATAGGAGCAGATCAGGCAGCACAAAGGAAAGTGCTAACACGGCAATACCGAGTGCAGCGCTATTGATCAGAGGGAAAATAAAAGGAGGACCCGAACAAGGTCACAAACATACACACAGTTTCTGCAAACCATCAGGGGCGTTTACTGCATTATATGAGACACACGTCCATCCTGGCTCTTCGGCTTTGAAACGGAGATGAGTACTGCCCCCTGGAGTCGAGAACAACTATCACGCATGTGCAAGGGGAACCTTCACCTTTAACTCCCAATAAAACTCTGGGCCATTTACAAATCATTAGAAGCAACTTAAGCATGTTATGTAAGCCATTACGTTCTTCTCTGTTGTGAAAGGGTCACTGTGCTTAATTATAATGAGCACAACACCGTCCTTCATTCGATTTATTCCAGGGACCATTACAGACCCAACCCACTGGGAGATTGCCTTTTCCAGTCGCGCTCTTTGCTATTTTTGCAAAACTTCATTCCAAACCTTGCAGATTTGCAAACCTTCATTCTTCTGAACCAGCAAGCGCTCTGTCCTGTGTCCGGATCCTTTGCAATTATCCCCCAGGTGCTACCTAGGAAGTCTTGCCCTATATTTTAAAGGTCACCTCCCCGTGGAGCTCATCACGAATGCTGGTTGATCTTTTTATTCTTCAGTCCTATCTGATAGGAGTCCAAATTCATCCGGAGCCCTTCGACAAGCCGTGTGGTCAGCTGCGAAGCTCATGAGGTTGCAAAACATGGCCTCAAATCCTCAACCGCCATGCGGGGGAAACTCTGGGCCTTTCCACCAGAACCTACCGTGAAATTAAATACGCTGTGAACTTAGAGGCACAGACTCTGGCGATTTCCAGAGCCATTAAAAAACTGACAGTGAGAGAAGCAGAAAGCAGAAGGCCAGACTGGACTTCTGAGGAACATCCAAGAGCCAGGGCTGCCGGAGAGGTTCACTGGAGGGAGGGAAGAGATTCCTCTGGCATCGGTCTCAGCCTTCAGGTTCAGAAACCACCAGGCCGGCTCCACAGCAAGGAGCTGCAAGGAGGCAGAGCTGGAGCCAACGGAGGTCCTGAACCCATTAACACGCCAGTAATTAAGGAGAGACGAGACGAGGAAGTCAAGCTGCCTGCTTGTAAGGAAGAAGCTTGACTCAGCCAATTAGTCCAGCACTCAGTCGGGCCGATCTGAAAGAAACTGCAGGCTGAATGACGTCTCGGAGCCTTCAACCTTCTATGCATTATTGATATTATAATGAAATGTGGAGGCTGCCCGACTGGTAGAGGTGTTGGGCAGTTTACAAATGAAATAAAAGATAAAAAGAAAATCAGAGAGAGAGAGAGAGAAAAGGATAGAGATGGCAGAATGAGGAGACCAAAGAAACCAACTGGTTAAAGGGGGGGGGAATCCTTTGAGCTACTACTGGGGGGGGGGGGAGTGCATATACAAACCTCTTGCTCCTTTGGGTTCCTTCTTGGATTACTCGGCTGATTTGATAGTTCTGTGTTCTATGTGAACCGTGAAGCATTAAAAGGGGCTAACAGGGGTTTGACGTCCATTGGGGGGAAAGCCGTAAGGAAGAACCAAGCGACTTTGCTCAAATACTTCAGCTTCTTTTGGTTAAAGTCTTCTGCATTTTGCTTGAGTAGATGATGAGCCGTATGGAACATCATCAAGACTTTGCATGATAGATTAGCCTTGCCTGCATGCAAAACCTAACCCATGGCCATCGGCATTGTCTCTCTGCCCTTTCTCCTGTGGATTTGGGAGAAGTCACTCTCCTTCCACCCTCTTGGGTCCCTTGGGAGGGTCAAAGTGACCATTTTGTCATCATTGTACACTTTCCAGATCAATACACAAACTGGTATGTTTTATCTTCTATTCTGTGGTACTTCCCCAAATGGTAGGATTCCACTTTCAGCTCAAAGCCCCACAGAACATATGAAAATGTACTTTATTTGCACAAAAGCACATTGTTAAACATGAAATGCCTACAAAATGAAGAATGTGTGTAAGAGAGAGCTGCGTTCAATTACATCAAGTAAAACTCTCCTAAAAACCAGAGGTCGAACAACTACAATAACGGAACTAATCTGGGCCTTCTTTATTCTCAGCCTTTGGCCTTAACTCTATGTTACACTGGGGCCAATATAGTCAGGGCTGGGGTGTCAGTAAAATTATTAATTATTGCAAAACCTAAAATTCAGGACTTGACAAGGAATGGCCATCGCCTCACCAAGAGAGTCATGCAAATTTAGAGATTCAAAGCAATCCAATTTTATCTCAAAATGTTCCCATTGGTGTCGAAGACAAAATTTGAAACACACTTCAAGTTTCCTAAGCAAAACATTTCAAGTATTTTTAGAAAAATGAAATATTGTTTTGCCAATACTAGCAAGATCTCACAGGGTGAATCTGCAGAGTTCCAGCTGTTACTGGTAATGTAAATTTGTCTTACAGGTGATTTTTTTTCTGGAAAAGGAAAATATTTCCAGGTATATAACTTTGGCACAATCCCTATGAAGAAGTTCAACTTGTAGCCCCTTCCCTTAGCAATCCATGCCCCCTTCTTCCTCTTCCTCTTCCTCCTCCTCCTCATTGTTATCGTAAATACACCCACTGCTCTATTTGGTGTAGCTTAGGAGGTGGGAGTTGTTTTGTCGTGTCTTGCAATCCAGTTTTTCTGAGCTGTTCTTTTCCGAGAAAAATTCGTTTATCATTTCCTGAGCAGCATCTATTATATTATCCTGGCCAACTACCAGATTCTCTCTCCCTCTCTCTCTTTCTCTCTATCCCTCCTTCTCCCCCCCCCCCTCTCTCTCATTTTCAGCAGAACCTCAGAGAGCACCAAGAAAAATTAATTTATCATTTCCTGAGCAGCATCTATTATCCTGGCCAACTACCAGATTCTCCCTCTCTTTCTCTCTCTTTCTCCCTCTCTCCTTCCCCCACTCTCTCTCTCGTTTTCAGCAGGGCCTCGGAGAGCACCAGGGACCCCTCATGTCGACCCTGAGCTACACACATTCTCCTTTATTAGACCCTAATTGTTATCTGTGCGAGAGAAAGAGAGGGCGGGGAGGATGAGAAAGGGAGCCATGCCAGAGGAAGCGCAATGACAGTATGCCCTCAAGTGGCAAAATGCAAACTCCACCCAGGGAGTTATGGACAATTCATCACACCAGCAAGTTCTCACGAAAGTGAGAGTCTGGTTCCATGGCCGACTTCCTGGGGACACCCTGGCCTTTGCCTCCCTTCAGGCCGGAATGGCGAAACGTGGGCTGAAAACGCCAGAGGGACTTTAGTCCAGCCTTGACACCGTCTCCTGAGTCCCTTCTTCAGGCGAGAAGCTGGACCGACGTACGGAGACGCTCCGTGGGTGGCTTCATTCCTTCTGGGACTCCACATTCTTTGCTCTTTCAGGTCAGCGTGTTCTGGCCAAGAAATAACATTCACAGGAGACTCCGGCTTCATGCAGGCTAATCGCATGTTTAGCGTGTCATCCCAGGATGAAACCCCCAAGGTCAAAAGGGGGGAGGGGGGTGGATCTTCAAAACTCCACTTTTTAATATGTGATGCTTCTGAACAGGCCACCGATTATAAGACCGAGGGCTCCTGGGTGCTCTCTGAGTTTGATTGGGGTTTTTTTTTTGCAGATGTTTCATTACCCAAACTAGGTAACATCATCAGCGCTAGTCTGACTGGCACTGATGATGTTACTTAGTTGGGTCATGAAACGTCTACAAGAAAACCACCAAGCTCAGAGAGCACCAAGGGCCCCTCATGTCGACCCTGCTGAGCTACAGATATACGCCCTTCTGGGCATCGATCCGACCGCCGTGGCCTGTCAGTCAGGGAACTGGCACAACCACAGATGAGAATGAGGAATTGGTGGGAGTGGCGAGTGGCTACAGCTGGCAGCAAACTAAAAGTGTCCATGCAAACAAAACCTTAAAAAATAGCTTTTGAATTTTGGTGTTGAGGGAGAAACCTAAGAACCCGATGGGCAGTCAGGAAAATGAACCAATGGATCATTGAACAACCCAACCCAGAATTTTCAGCTGAGTCACGCGACCCCACTCCAGGCACCGTATGGAAAGAGTCGGCCCTCTGGAGAAGAAGGCGCTAGAGCCGGGCACGGAGGAAGAGAAGAGAAGGACAGCCAGGAGCAAGATGGACAATGCAGTGAGGGTGAGTGCAAGGGAAGAGCTGGAGGACGTAGTCAGAGAGAGATCCTGACGCAGAAAATAAATGAATATAAAGCGGAAAATTCAGATTCTGCAGTGTATACAAACACTCAGAGCTCGGATTTTAAAGATTACAATTGAAACCAGAAGCTTTCCTTGTTGGTTTCAAACTGCAACAGAAACAGAAGAAAAAGAACACAGAGAATTTTATTTTTATATATGATAGCAGCAGGGAGATTGTTACAAGCGCAAAGGTGGACAGATTCGCTGCTAACCACAATGGAAGGATGGTGGGCGGAGAGGATGGAATTTGCTGAAACAGCCCGACTGGCTTCTTTGGGCGGAGAAAGGACAATATCTACGTTTATTGCTGACTGGAATTCCCTGATGGACGTTTTGCAAGAAACAGACTGTATGATTTAAGGTTTCGATGATTTAAAAAAATAAATTATAGGAAAGATTGGAGTTACGTGGTAAGTGTAGAGTAAGGGGTAAATTTATAGTGCTGTAAAGAAACTGGGAAGCTGCTTTGTTATATATTCTTTCTGTCTCCCTTTTGTTCCTTTCTTTCTGCACTTTTGCCTTGGTCTGCCTTTCTTTTCCTTCAGCCTTCTTCGCTTCTGTCTTTCTTCTTTAAATGCTTTCATTAAAATCGTACGTAAAAAGAGTCAAGGAGCAGCTGGATGGTGCATCACGGTCATCCATCAGGCCACATGGGCTCATTTTGTTTTGTGTTTTGTTTTTCCCTCTCTCCTGCTAAAACTTTCAGGACAATCCCTTTCTTCTCATGCTCTTCTTGTCATCTCTCGGAAAAACTGCCCGTAAGTACGACTCGAGCTGACCTAAATATGCACGGGGCCTTTTCCTCGAAACCTTCGCTCTGGGACAGCCGCAATGTCTAAGCCGGAGAGAGGCAGAGATGGCCTTGGGCTTCCTCCTGCCTGTTTCCTTTCCCTGCCGAAGGAGAGTCCAGAGAAACAGGAGAACTCGGCCATTCTGTTCAGCGACTGTGTTCCTTTCAGTGCACCTGCTGTCAGAGAGATAAACGTGTGAACTGTGGCAGCTTTCACCGCCTCCTTCTTCAAAGCGGCCCTCCTGAAAGAAAGCACGGATTTCCTTCTGATGGGACCACACAGGAAATGCCTCCCCGACATGCCAATGAGGAGGCACCTCCTCTTCCCCTCCCCCAGCCAGGTGGGGAGCTTGGAGTGAGGTTGCGTTGATAGAAGGGAGTCCAGGAATCCCAATATTCCCATGGCCACTGAATGCTCAAAGTGCTTTCAGCGAGAAGAAAAGCCAGCCACCAATGTTCTGACCTTATCTTTTTATCCTTTTTTTATTTTTAATTAAAAGGACTCGTGGTTGGGACACCAAAGAATATGATGGACAGTCAAGAAAACAAACAAATGGATCATTGAACAACTCAATGATCCAGAATTCTCCGTTGAGTCACAAATGGCCATGGTCAAGTGATCCTGTAGGGCCCAATGGAATTATATGGGCATGGAGGGAAGCAGGCGGTGGGATAACTCGAGGTTCTGCCTTGAGGTATCCCAGTACTCTTTAACATCTTCATAAATGGTTTAGATGTGGGGATATAAAGGGAACTCATCCGATTTGTAGATGACACCAAGCTGGGGAGAATAGCTACCACTTTAGGTGATACTCAAGATTCAGAAGGACCTTGACTGGCCCTATTCAACAATATATAATTCAGTAGTAAGAAAAGTAAGGCCTTAAGGTAAAGGTTCCCCTCGCACATATGTGCTAGATGTTTCCGACTCTAGAGAGCGGTGCTCATCCCCGTTTCAAAGCCCAAGAGCCAGCGCTGTCCGAAGACGTCTCAGTGGTCATGTGGCCGGCATGACTCAACGCCGAAGGTGCAGAGAACGCTTGTTCTCTTCCCACCAAAGTTGGCTCCTATTTTTCTACTTGCATTTTTACATGCTTTCAAACTTCTAGGTTGGCAGAAGCTGGGACAAGGAACAGGAGCTTGCCTCGTTACGCAGCACTAAAGATTCGAACTGCCGAACTGCTGACCTTTCTGATCGACAAGCTCAGGGTCTTAGCCACTGAGCCACCGCATCTTACACATAGGCAAAAAAGCCCAAGGCAGAGGTAAAGAGGAGATGATACCTTCACACAGTCACCTTGTAAGGGAGATGGGCAGCATAAAAATGTAATAAATAAGTAAAAATTAAACTGTAGTTTAAAATGAAATCTATAGATTATTTTGCATTCTTATCAACAGCAAATTTCAAACCCTGGTAACCAAAGCAAAGATCTCCTTCAACCAACTTAAGCTTTGTAAGAAACAATCTACATCTGTTGGGACACCTACCTGCACGCGGGTACCTACCTGAGCTGGAAGGGCCCATTTTTGGCATAGCTGGTATACAATCGGTGGTTAGATTTTCTGTGTGCGAAAGCATCAAGGTTTTAATGAAGTCCACATTTTTCCTTTTGTGTCATTTCTGATCTTTATCAGCTGCTCTGGAAGTCATCGTTACTTTTTTTTAAAAAGCTGACAAGCAAAATAAAAATGATTTAACTATATAATAATAAATAAAATACAGATGATCATTGAGAGCCCAGACTATGTTTTATTTAAAAGGCCCAGAGGACCAAACAGATCTTCTGGTCTTGAAAATAAGATATTGTTCTCCCTGGGGAGAAAGTTTCACATCTGGATTTCACCTTCAAAAAAGCCTTTCTACTAATAGCTACCACCTTGCTTCACTTACAGCAAGGAGAGTTTCTCACCCTTGGCAGTTTTGAGATGCCTGGACTTCAAGTCCCAGAGTGCCCCAGCCAGCGTTTCCCAATCTTGGGCCTTTTAAGGTGGGAAGACTTCATCTCCCGTGGCTGACCTGGGAATTCTGGGAGTTGAAGTCCACCCATTTTCACGTTCCCAAGCTTGATGGTCTCTAGAGGATCTGGAGGCTTAAGGAGGAGAGACGCATGTCAGAATTCCAAATAGCATCCAAAAGTAAATCAGAGTCCGAGGCAAAAGATTCCTCAAAGTTCCAATTTCTTAAAAAGAACCATGTTGGCACATCTGGGAAAACCCGAAAGCTTCCAGGTTTTCCCACCCAGTTGAAAGTTCAAGATCTTGCCCCCACACCCACCAGTCCATCCCATGGTCCCATCTCCCACTGCCACGCTGGCAGCTTCCACCCATCCAGTTCCAGTCAGGTGCAGAGGTGAAGAGACAAAGGATGACCTTGGCTTTCTAGAAAGAATTTTGTTGTGGCTACATATCACCCAACTCCATACAATCCCCCCTCCCATTTTCCCACCATAGAATACAAATAGTGGAACGTGTGGCAGGCCTGAAGTCCAAAAGAAAAGATGGCTTGCAGGCAGGGCAGGTGGTCCTACACACAAGGTGAAAAATTCACACGCTGAAATCAAATAATCATCCACAGTTTGGGTCTTAAACTGTAGCAGCAATTTGTCATTTTCTCCATGTCATTCCACAAGGACCCTTTGGTTTTAATTAGTAAACTTTATATTTCACATTTATCTTTTAGAAACCATCCAGGGAACCATCCATTGCATGCACAAGGCAACACGGCAAAAATAAGGTGGCTGCGCCTATGTCGCTACCGAGAGAACCAGTTCGGGGGCGTGGCAGGCATGGGTCGGCACCGTTCCAGCAATCCAGGCCGCCAAGTTACCACTGGTTTGGCTGAACTGGTCTGAACTGGTAGGAGCCCACCTCTGGCCTTAGCGTAGAATTCCTTTATAAACACTGATAAACAGATAAACCCTCTTTCAGAGGCGCCATTTTGTCTTTTATGCAGTCTCCTATTTTGTTCTCCAGCTCCATCGCTGAAGACTTCTATAGTCTTGAGCCAGTTGTGTTCCTTCTGCAGTCATTTCCTTGGAAAGGAGAAGTCTTGTTATTGAAAAGGCTCCTGTCCTCATTATAATTACCACATTCTGTAGAATTACCTAGCTACAAACTGGAAAACATCCTCAGGGTATACGAACAATGTAATCAAATGACCTGCCAAAGCTGGTATATGAATCTTAACGTTTCCTGTTGGATTCCTTAGGAACCAATTTCTTCTAATTGGAAATGTACTACAAACCTGGTTTGAATTTAAACATATATAAAGAATAAGACAAGCAACAATTTGAATTTTTTTTACTATGTTATTTTTTAATTTGTTGAAAAAGTAAGCTTTAGTATGAAGCCTTAGTTCCCAGTTACATGGTGATATTTTTATGGCTGTGTATTTGCTTGACAAAAGATTAAATGTCTGTTAAAATACTTCTATCTCTACATGCTGAGGGAGCATTTATGGAACAACAGGCAATTATGAGTGATTTGGTGGAGCTGAAACTGGTCATTTATATACAAATGATTCTAGTTATAATGTTCAGCTGGACTATGGTTTTCTTCCAAATTTCTCCAGATTGTTAAAATGGGAAATGAAATAAAATAAAATGAAGAGAACAAATAAAATAATAGAGAGATGCAAGCACTCCGAATACTCTGCTTTGGGTTTTATACTGTCTTGAATTTTATGACTTTCCTTGCCCCAGTTGTTAAGTGAATCACTTAACTTAGCCAGATGGTTGTTGAGTGAATCCGGGGATGGGGGGAATCCTGTGACTCCAGGACAGGACAGGACAGAATAATAGAGTTGGAAGGGACCTTGGAGGTCTTCTAGTCCAACCCCCTACTTAGGCAGGAAACCCTACACCACTCCAGACAAATGGTTGTCCAACATCTTCTTAAGAACTTCCAGTGTTGGAGCCTCCACAACTTCTGGAGGCCAAGTTGTGATTAATTGTTCTCACTGTCAGGAAATTCCTCCTCAGTTCCAGGTTGCTTCTCTCCTTGATGAGTTTCCACCCATGGCTTCTTGTTCTGCCCTCAGCTGCCCTGGGGAATAGCTTGACTCCCTCTTCTTTGGGGCAGCCCCTGAGGACCCTGTGCTCATCATAAATACGATTCATTTGCCAAGAATCTGAAATGTGGGATGATGCAACAGTCATAAGTGTGAAAACAGTCATAAGTCACTTTTTTCAGTACCTTGTAACTTCGGACAGTCACTAAATGGTCAAGGACTACCCACAAGCACCCAAGGCAACCCGGTCCAATCCCAATTGCTCTAAAACTATCCCAGTCGTGGCACCAACTTGCTTCCCACCTCAGATTTCCTTGTGGGTGGAGGAGGGGGCTCTTGGCCAAGCGATAGGAAAAGCCAACGGCTTTCTTCCTCCTGGCTAGGTCCCCTCTGCAAGGATTCGCAGGCTTCCCAGAGCCCAAGTCCCTCCCGGCCCATTTTCCACCTGCCCATTTTCCTCCTGGAAGCCTCCTCCCCTCCCACCTGCCTGCGATGCTCCGTGCCTCGTACATCCATCGTCCCCAACGGCTCCCTCCGAAGGAACCAGCGTGTCTGTCGCCTTTGATAAGGGAGGGGGGGGGCTTAGCAGCAGGGGTGACAGCTGATGTGTGAAGAAGGGAGTGAGGACAATGAAAAAGGAAGGCAGGATTTCAGCTTGAAAGAAAAGCCGATGTAGAATGAGGGCTTGAGAGGGCAAGCTGGGAGTTAAAGAGATTAGTGGCTTAAAGATACCAGGGGGGGAAATACACAGCCGGGGACAGAAAGGAGCAATCTCGAGAGATGGGGGGAAAGGACGAGGGAGGTAATGGTTTAACAGGTCCTAAGGAAGGGGAAGGGGCACGAGATAGAACCGTGCTTGGATTAGTAGAAGAAGTGGAGAGCTTGCAAAGGGAGCATCCAGCCTTTCCTACAGATGTCTCTGTGGATCTCTGAGCATCTCAAGGCTGTACTTGCCACGCGTGGAATCCCGAAGGAGCCGGAAGGCCCTGGAGTCCAGTTCACGGGTCCAGATTAAAACATCCAAGACAGAGGATGGCCCAGCCTCCCCTTGCATGCACCCAACAAGGGACAGCCCATCACTCCTTTGGGTAATTCTTTCCCCTGACAAATTGCTTTCGCTGTTTTACATCTGGGTCAGGCTAATTCCCTGCCCATCTTGTAATGGAGGAGACCAAGGCTTGAACTTCTCCTGGGTGACGTCATTGAACGGCTTCTGCAACAGCCTCATGACTTCTCCTCCTCAATCCGCCAAAACCTTCTCAAGGCTGAGTCCCAAGCCACAAAATGATGACGTCGTCTTATTTTGCTCATACTTTGCATCAATTAAAATGAAACCTTAGTGAAACTAAACCTAGCTTGAGTGACTAACAACAATTACTGTTGTTTAGAGAAAACAGAAGACAGAACATAGCATTATTGGGTTGGACTTTGAGGCAGGGGTGAAATTCAGCAGGTTCTCACAGGTTCTGGAGAACCAGCAGTGGAAATTTTGAGTAGTTCAGAGAACCAGCAAATACCATCTCTGGCTGGCCCCAGAGTGGGGTGGGAATGGAGATTTTGCAGTATCCTTCCCCTAGGAGTGCAGAGGAAATGCCTTCAAGTGAAAATCTCTAAACAGGCTAAAATGTTATCTGTTCTGGAGTAAGAAAAATATGGGATGGGGGGATATCACTTTTGCATAAACTTCCTTCTTAAAAAAACAAAGTCCAGAAAGCATCTAAAATTATTTACACTATCTGTTGCTGTTCATCACACCCTCAAAATATCTGTATATGTAAATATTGATTTTATCGAAGTCCAGTGTTTATAACAATCTAGGATTGTGGATTGGCTGGCATGTAAAAATCACTCTTGCTCTTTCATAAATGGAAAAAAGTTTTTCAGAAATGAAGCTCCACACAAAACCCGTTTCCTGCCCACAACAGACTCAGCATAAAAATGGATGAATGCCAGTTGCACAAAGCAGAGGCATTCCTAGAAGAGATCAATCAACCTGAGAAAAATGAAACTTCTGCGAAGAGGAAAGGAAGTAGAAGGAAGCATAAAGAATATAAGCAAGCAGGAAAAAAGTGAATACTGTTAAATCAATGTTAGAAACACAAAGCACAGCCAGGGGGATAGTAAGGAAGTTACTTAAATACGTCAAGAAGGCAGTATTTTCACACACATAAATGGTGTGATTAGTAAGTTTTCTGGTCTTAAACAAAACGCACATGCCAATTTTCATAGCCTGCACCACTGTGGTTGGTGGAGCAAGGAAAATAAAGGTTTTGGTTTTCTATTTCACGGTTTACAAAATAATAGTACAACTTCATATTCTTTCCATCTTCCTTTGCAGAGCACGGTGTGGTCAAAAATGTCAGGATGATGACAGCCACAACAGTACAATCAAATTGTGCATCACTGGATGAGTATCTGCAGATGGGAGTTTGGAGAAGTAAGGTGGCTGGGCCACTCTGACCACCACTGTGGAAAGCCTGAAGGCGGACACGTATCCATGTTCCATCGTATCGGTTCTCTTTTGCCACCATCACTTTCAATGTGACCTCATCTTGATCAGCTATGAAGTTTCTTAGGTGAGAAGCACAAAAAAGAGGACCCAGAAGCAATGTTGGCCAGCTGACTGCTGGGTCCACCATGGTCCAAGCTTGAAGAGGCTCCTAAAGACCCAATGGCCTTACTGGTGTTTCAATGGGGCTTCCAAAGACCATAGATTGGACCTATGGTTGCTACCTATAAAGTGTTTAGATACATCCCTGGGCTGAGTGACTTAAACACGGCTTGGGTACAATAGCACTGACCAGCCTTTAGGTACACGTACCTACTTATCACCCTATTTCATTTGGGAACTGAAGAGATTAAAGGCATGTTAGAGGAAGGAAAGGAAAGCTGACTGAAACTATTCTCTGCCAAGACCATTCATTGTACCTCTCTAGACCTGTTTGTGCCTGTAACATGTCCTTAGCTGCTTTACTAATTTAGTTAGCTTCAGACTCAAGACCCAAAACCGACAACAACAACAACAAGTGGATAAATATCTTCCCTGTAAATAACCAGGAAGTATAGGCAGAAACATGCACACAAAGTAAAGTATTAATTGTAATAAATCCCCCCTCCCCCCTCCATCACACCCCACATAAGCCAGGGCTCTCCCTTGTGGGATTTGCAGGCAGATTTTACTCAGAGCAGAAGTCTTGCAAAGTCCACCAAACTCAAACTTCATGGAAATCAAAGGTGACTTCCAGCACCTCCACTTCTCCTTCTGGTTGGAAGGATTCGATCAATGCTAACGGCATGGTTGTATTTTTAATCTTCCAATTGGACAAGCATAAAGTGTAAAGCCAAAGAAGTAAAGAGTCCGGATGAAAAAGGCAAAGCAAGAAAGAAGAAGAAGAAGAACGTAACAGTCAAGTCATTGTGAAGAGGACATGTGGGTGACTCCTTTTCCCTCCCCCGGTCACTAACCGCTCCTTAAATGTTTGCATTATACTTCATTAACCATTGGGAAAAATTGCTTGTATCTGTTTAAAACATTTCACACATTGTTTGATTGGTCTCCTGTTTATTTTTTCCTAGAAATCGTATTTCAAAGGTCTGAATCTGCCTGGCGATGTGACGTGTGGTCTATAAAGGAGCCGTTCCTGCTTCTGTTATGAATGCATAATGTCAGATTTGCCATTGCTGCTTTTTCTCCAATTCTGGTTTCCAAGTCTTGTATTTTTGGCAAAATTTCTTTTCTCCCACTGTGTTCTGCGAGTCTTGCACTCGCTGCTGTCAGTAAATATCTCGATAGGTTGTGACACTTTCCATGTCTGCTTTCTGGAATTATTCCCAATCAAAATATGTGTGGTTTCAGTTCAAACTTTATTTTTAAACTGTGCTGATGTTTTGATGTATTCACTTCCAATACTCGTGAGGGGAATTTTTATTTGGATGGCCACCAGATGTGATCAAATGGCTATTTTTATTGAGTCATTTCCAACATTTATTACTATGTGATTTTTTCCATCTTGGTGATCATTGACAGAGCTATATTCTACCTATAAAACATTTTATACCTATTTTCCCTCAAATTACAACTTGGAATGGTTTTTATTTATTCTTCATTATGCTTCCTAGTATTCTGAAATTTCACTGCTTTAAATTTTGCATCCGCTTTATTGTGTGACTTTTAATTTGTTCTACCTCCATATTATGTTCCAGTAATAATTTATAAAAGTAGCCCAATAAATAATCTTGATTCTGTATTTCAAATTCTGTTGTTTTTCTCAGGATCCTTCTTTCTTTTTATTCTTCTAACAAATATCTACCTTTATTTAGTAATTATTGTTGTTTTTTCAGTCTGTTTTCTGACTCTGGATGTAGCATATCAGCAAATCTTAATATAATTTTCCTTCAAATAGAATAAAAAGAAACATTTGGCAGTGAGGTTGATGGAGAAATTGCCAGACACATCCTTGTTCTCAAAAGATTCCAATTTTTAAATAAACTTTGCCTTACAATGTGTTCCTTCACATTCTTTTCTTCTTTTGTTTATATCTACATTTGGAATAAGAGGCTCATCTTCAGCAGTGCATTTATTTTTATTGTCACGGTAAGTCCTAGCCAAGAAAGTTTTACATTTTTTCACCTATCAAAATCTGGGCTTTATTTCTTTCCATCAATCAGCCACCGGCCTTCTGGGGGGGGGGGGGGGGAATGTTTATTGTAGTTGATAACTAGCTTCTCCTCAGTGTAATTATGGCACTAGCACAAAAACCTACCTCAGGTCCACTGGCCTTCAAGAGAAGATTGGTTCGTTCTCAGCATCCAGAGGAAGGGAAATTGGTCCATTGCTCAGCATGGGGTGGGTATAAATTCAAGCTCTCTCAAAATCTGACCCAATGAGTTAGCATATAAATTCAAAATTGGGGCTGCCAAAATACAGTTTATATATCCCTCCGTCTGTCAATGTTCTTGGATGTTCACTATGCCAACAGAGAGGTTTAAAGCCTATTTGAAACTTGAGTCAGAGCAAAAATTCAATGCAAGATTGATTACTTTGAGATACTGTATATCCTTGAGCTAAACAAAAAAAAAGTTTGAAAATCTAGATCTCTTGAAACAGTTTAGGACTTGTTATGTGTAAGAATGAACAGATAAGGCAATGCCAGAATTTCTTATGAAGGAAGCCTTTATTGTTCTTGGATATTGTTCAGCTTTTAAAAAGTTGTTTTGACAGTTCGGATTTGTCAATTGGTAAATAGCTGGAGAGCCATTTAAAAAAATTATTTATTTATTTATTTATTTGTCAACAAGTACAAAGAAAGGAGTATGAAACACATGAAGAAAACGGCACAAATAAATGGATATAAATAAGCAAAACACAGCCATAAACACATAAAAAGAGGACATATCAGTGGGGACTGTAGGTCAGGGATGGTAGGCAGTCACGCTGGAGCGCTTATGCATGGCCCCTTTACGGACCTCTTAAGAAACACGTAAGGCCCACAGTAGAAGAATATTGCCATATTGTCATTTTTGTCCACCCCTTGCCTCATGTTCCTCAAAGCCAAGTTGAAATGAAGTACCACTTCAAAGCTTGGGCAGCCCTGCCATTTCTCGCTGTGTCTCCTTTCCCATTCCTGGAGATCTTGGAGGAGCAGAGAACGGCCTCCACCTCTGGGGTGACTCCGTCTCCCATTAATATCATATAATGACAACTGACGCAGATGTCTGAGCAAGATTTCCTCCCTTAAACCCAGCAGAAGGATGGGACCGAAGCACAATATTCTGCTAAAATAACAACGCTCTCCTAATTAACTTGTCACGTCCAGTGATGGTCCTTGAGAGGGTTTTATAGGGTAGCAAGTGACTTTTCCAAGCTATTTGGAAAAACCCCATGAAGAAAATGCTTTCCCTGCAGTCGGAGGTGGGCAGCTTCTGTCCTCTCCACATCTTCAATGGAAACAGGGGTTTTATTTTACGCTGTTTGTTTTTCAGGCAATCTGCCACCGGTTTTTCAGATGGGGCGGCTAAGACTTCATGTCTTTCTCCTTTGCCGACGACATTGCTGGCACTTTCCAACGTAAGGCTTGAAATTTACAAACGGAGGACAAAGAAATGATTGATAGAAATTCCTCTGAGTAGTAGGACTCTCACTATCCTTACGCACTAAGAGTAAAAGCTGTAAGTTGTGAAGTCATATCTTATTGGGGTGTCCAAAACTTTCATTCTCACCTACTACTGAGTGAGAAGGTATCCGTGTTTGATTTACCCTTGGAAGAAAACATTTAATTCCCTGAGAATTATTGCTTCCTCCAATTGTCTTGCTGCCCAGCATTTGCTGAGTCGTCTGGAAGTGAATTCATCCCCTGTTAGTGTCTATCATTGGGCAATAAATCTCAACAAACCAAATAAGTCGCCAAGTGCAAGATGCTCCTCCTTGGTTTTGCCTTGTCCCTGCTTCAGGCCAACCGAAGATGGACCAAGTTTTGACTATTTGGGAGTGTGAAGGGCTTCTCTCAGGCTCCGTGCTGGAGAAATCCCGAAGGAAACGGCTGCCCCCATCCTATTCAATAGGAATTTTACAAAACTCCGTTGAATTGATTATAAAGAGGATGTTGGGTTAGATTCCGCCCTGGACAGGCCTGGCATATTGTAGGGCATTGAAATCCCATCGGGAAGGTTAAAGCAGGGGCGGCTTTGATCCAGAGGCCTCAGCTTCAGGGATTGGTTTGCTCCTCAGCATCAAAAGGGGGTGGTGAGGGACACCCGGTGACACAGGGAAGCCACGGCCCAGTCAAGCACGGGGTAATAGCTCCACCCTATTTACTCCATCCTTTATTAGCAAAGAGATAACACCGTAGAGTGGCTAAAAATGAAGGATTATAGAATTCGTCTGCAGCCAACCAAGCTGTCCCCGGTTGTCTCTGGGAGGGAGAACACTTGGCCACATGCATGTACATAAATACGCACCATAGGATTGCTATTTATGTGCTTGTTTGGTGTGTGCCCTGCAGACATCGGTGATCTCTCATAAGGAACATTTTGGCTGCAATGATACAATTTCCTTTCCGTTTCACCAAACCTCTGCACTTCTTTCATTAACGCAGTTAAAATTCGGCTTTGTGGGAAAACCTGCCTCCCAATTTTTTTTTTTAACAGAACACCTTAAAAAGTAAGTCCGAGCAAGGTGAGAAGGAAGCGTCCAGAGGCATCCTGGCGCTCAGCCCAGCAAGCCGTGAGTCAGGGGGCTTTAGAGGAGCCAACTTAGCAGGAGGTTGGCCAGGAAGTGGGAGCCATCCGGCTGTGCGAGAAGGAAACGGGATTGGAGGGAGCAGCTCAGGAAACTTTGCGGTTTCTTCGAAGAGCTGCACAGGTTGTCTGCTGGCCTGTCTCTGGCCTAGACTTGGAGAATGGGGAGTTCCTCTTCCACGTGTGTTTGTCAACGCTAAGAATGAGGCTAAATCAAAATAAACCGGGAGAACAGAAGTGCTAGTTCTCAATAAATTACCAAGTTCCAGTCAGGTTGCGGGTATTCAGCAGTTATAAACCTTTGCTATTGATGATCTATTATCTCAGAATATCAGATTGCTGACATTTACTCTTCTGATTTATCTTGTTTTCACGTCTTGGCTCCTGTTTTCCCCGTGTTCTTTTCCTATTATCCCCGGCTTTTTGATCTCTGGGAGTTTTCTGGCTGCCCTGCCTCCTTCCTGCTAGCTGACGGGAAAACTGGAGCAGCGACATTCAGCCTCGGCTGGGCTCCATCTTCTTATGTCTGGAAGACTCCATCGTTCCGCAGGCTGCATTGCATCGTATGAATGTCGGTGAGCTCTTAAAACTTAGTTTTTTCAAGCCTTATTTCACAAATACGTTGGTACTGTATGTATTCAAAAGTGGGGTGAAAACAGTGCCATGGCCAGCAGCAATCCCCATATTTCTAAGCCCTTCCTTTCTCATCTTCTGCTGATTTCTCTTTCGCACCTTCTTTTCTCACCTATTCTCTTCTCTTTTTTTTCTTTTTAGCTTCATTCTAACTTCCACAAGGCTAGGTAGAGATAAATGAATTTTGATCACAACCCAAAACCTGATATCTATAGGAAATCTGATAGGAGAGTAAAACTGGCATAAAATTATTCTACTGGAGAGAGAGAGAGAGAGAGAGAGAGAGAGAGAGAGAGAGAGGGAGGGAGGGAGGGAGGGAGGGAGGGAGGGAGGGAGGGAGGGAGGGGGAGGGAGGGAGGGAGGGAGGGAGGGAGGGAGGGAGGGAGGGAGGGAGGGAGGGAGGGAGGGAGGGAGAGAGAGAGAGAGAGAGAGAAGAGGGACAGGGCAATCCTTCTGTTAATTAAGGTTAATGTTGGGGATATCATTGGATTCAGGAACTCCCCAAGGCTGCGGGATTTGGGATGTGACCGTCAGCCAGTGTGAAATTCAAATTTCTTTACTACCGGTTCTGTGGGCGTGACTTGAAGGGTGTGGCAGGGGAAGGATTCTGCAAAATCCCCATTCCCACCCCACTCCTGTGCCCAGCCAGAGATGGCATTTGCCGGTTCTCTGAACTACTCAAAATTTTTGCTACCGGTTCTCCAGAACCTGCTGGATTTCATCCCTGCTTTGGTGGATGCCATTCTTAAGGTCTGTCTTAGTTACAGAAGACTGGACAAATCAGAACTTACTATCAGTGAGTAGAATTAGTGAGCATGTTTGTTGATTTTTTTCCCTTTCTTTTGTTAATCAGCAATGGATGGATGACATCATGGTAATTAGCATAGCGAGAGGCTGCATATGCCAACATGGCTGTCAATGAAAGCTTGTATGGTGTCTTTCAAATAGTAGGAGATCATAGCCCCAAGACAAGTTCCTTTCTGACAGCCTTGCTGGATTTTCCATCAGTTCTGACTTTGATCACTCCGCTGTCATTTGTTATCAGATAGGGCAACTCATTCTTCTGCCTTTTATGTACCTAATGGTTAACCACTATAAAACATAGTTCTGGATACATCTGCTCTCCAGATACGCTGAACGGCAAAGCTGGTGCCACAATTTGGAGATCGCCTGGCTCAGATTGGCCATGTTTAATGTATTATTGTCTTTGATGTTTGGATAATGTAGCCTTCTATTCAATAAACTCAGCTTTAGTTCTGGGCTAAAATATTAGCTTGGCAACAGTTTATAGCAAAATGACAGAAGATGCAAAACATGGAAATCCCAACCACTCCATAGGTGTTTCTGTTTACTTCTATTAAGGGATTTTCCCTCGCAGATTTGGAAATCTTGCCTCCTTTTATACGTTTAACTCTTTTTTTAATGCTGTTCTGGGAATATTTGGGATGTTGATAATGATAGCTGAAATAATATGTTAATTTTGTGGCAATATAAATATAGATTAACTAAAGGGAATGAGCCAAGCAATCAGGAAAGGTTTAGTAGCTGCATATCAAATTATGTCTTTTGAAAAAAGGCATCAAAAAGTGAAAAGGGAATTCCTTCAGTGAAGATTTATGAATGGGCAATATGTGCAGGATAGCTAATTTCTGCTGCCTTTTAAACACTGCTTGGGTTTTCAGATGCCACGTGCAGAAGCTGGCAAAATAGTGACAAATTGAAACCTAAATTTCACACCTTTAGCATAGCAAGGACTAGCAAACACCAAGGCCCTGTGCAAAATTCCATCTACGGTAATCACATTCCTGGACATCGGTTTTCCTCTTGAAAATATTTAGGAACTCCTGCAAATTTGATGTTGACTTTTGCTATGTATTGAAAGCCCCATCAACTTCTCCTGCAGTTTGTTTAATCAGCCCATGTTGACGTTTGGTGAAAAGTCCATCCTACCTTGGCGTTTTTCAGCCTCCCTCAAGCTCGCTTGCCTTTGATCTTGATTCCTCCCGGTCTCTCCTTCCCCCACATTCCTCCTTAAGCTGCGCTGTATTTCTTGAACAGGGTGAAATGAAAACCTGATGGTATGAAGACTGACAAGAAAATAAAGCTTCACCACTCTTCTGCTCTCTCAGAGCTTCCTCCTCCCTGGCAGGCTGACCTTGTCCTTCTAAGTGTAACTGGCAGGCTGGCTGAATTGGGGAAGGGGGACACAAACTCACTCAGGAACTGGGGGAGGAAGGGAAGGAGAAGGAGAGAGAGCTTAGACTCCACTGGTGTCGAAGGGAAGTGAGCCGTGGGCGACCACAAGATTTCCTCTTGGCCCAGGACTCTTCAATATCTCCATCAATGGCTTAGATGAAGGAATAGAAGTGGGGGGGCTTATCAAAATTGCAGGTGACACTGGGTTGGCAGGAACAGCCAACGCCCCAGAAGACAATTTAAGATCCAAAAAGATCTTGACTGACCCTGAACAATGGGCCCTATCCAACAACATGAAATTTAATGTGGAGAAAAGAAAGGTTTTACACCTGGGCAGGAAAAACCAAAGGGAAGAAGGACAGATTAGGCTCAAAAACGGTAACTGCGAAAGGGACCTTGGAGTCTTAGTAGACGATCCCTTAAACATGAGCCGGCCCTGTGTGGCAGCAGCCAAAAAAGCCAACACCATCCTAGGTTGTATGAACAGAGGCACAGAACCAAGATCACGTGACGTGTTAGTTCCACTTTACAACTCTCGAGCTGCTCCTCTTCTACCTGCTCACAGCTTTTAGGTTGGCTTTGTTTCCATGGTTGGTGGTGACATTAGAGTTTCTTTAATAGAATCCCAATATATACTTTTCAATCGTAGTTCATCTTAATTAAGCATATTCTGTTGTTGTTGTTTTTCAGTTTCTAGGCTTCCCAACTTCACAAGTCTCTTGGCAGATTACAAATAAAAAACAAAATCATATATAGCAAAGAAAAATAAAGAGTGATAACTACTGAGTCCCAGTAGGGAGAATATAAATTTAATTAATTCTAATTCTATTTAAGATAAGTATAATTTACTTTTACGTTTTTTAAAGAGAGTCCTCTGCATGAAAATACAGCAAATTTGGTTTTTGCTCATTATTCATAATCTTGAAGCATTTAACGTCTCTGATTCTCTTGCATTCCAGATTCCACTGATTAAAACTCTGACCTAGCTTTCGTCCGTTACTTTTCTTGCAGGATAAGTCAAATTCCTTTAACATGAAGTTCTGCTCCATCAATCTCCCTGAATCACCTTCTCTACCAACCCATAATTACTTCCAACTGATTCCCTCAACTTCCAGCCGCTTGTCAATCAAAAGGCTTAACTCTTGCTTGCTTGCAGTGGTGTAAAATCATTGGATGATGTGTATTCAAGTTCTCCACGCTGGTGAATTATTGAAGAAATGAAGGAGTAATTGAATAGAAGGAGATTTCCCCCTCTTCCTCTCTCAAGATTCTTGGCAAAAGCAATGCTTGAATCTTTTTCTATGAGGATTAACACAGAGAACGTTAAGTCCTCAACTAAGTTCAAAGTTAGACCCCTAGAAATGGGCAGAAAATGCCATCGGAAGCCTACCTCCTCATTATTATCTGTGGGTCACTCAGAATTTGCAGTGAAAATACAATAACCCTGGTTTTAACCTACAAGCGTTGATTTCGTTATTCAAGGGGCTGTCCTTATACCATTAAAATACATACCCTGTTTCCCCAAAAATAAGACCTCCCCGGATAATAAGCCCAATTGGGCTTTTGAGTGCATGCGCTAAAATAAGCCCTCCCCTGAAAATAAGTCCTTCCCTGAAAATAAGTCCTTCCCTGAAAATAAGTCCTTCCCTGAAAATAAGTCCTTCCCTGAAAATATTGCAACCCAGCAGCAGCCATGAGGTGACCACGCTCACCGCCTCCTGCACCTCAAATACAATAAGGCCTCCCCGAAAAGAAGGCCAAGTGCTTATTTTGGGGGCCAAAAGAAAATAAGACCCTGTCTTATTTTCGGGAAAACACGATGCATAATATCATTTTGCATTTGATTCGATTGCATACGTTTTTATTCAAATTGTAACATTCGCCGTGTTTTATTGTAAGCCATCGGAGAGCTTCAGTTCCTGCACAGTTTAAACACCTTTTAATAGCTAAATAAAGGAGAAAACAGGAATCTTTCCGTCTCCACTTATCACCTTGTGGCAAACTGAGGGTTCTACTTTTGGCATCGATGGTGCCTTATTCCAGCAGACAGAAGCGGCTGAGAGGGGAGCAGAAGGCAGCCCCCACTTCCAAGCGATTCTGCTCAAATGCTGCTTGAATGAGAGTTGCCATTTCTTTTAACTGAATTTATCTCAATAAACGCAAAGCACATCACAAAACCTAATTTGTTACCCAATGTAATATTTGCCCCGTGCTCAGGGCATGAACAGAAACCAGAGAGACTTTGGGGGGGGGGGATAATTATTGGGAATGCTTTTCTTCCTCTGAAACTAATTAATCAGAATGTAAAATTAGAAGCAGCTGTGCTTATAACACAGGACTCTGTATAACCTACGACTGTTTCCCGTCTCTATTGTTAATCAAGTCAAATCTGCTTTCTATTTTTGATGTAATTTGTCTGATGTAATTCCGATTGAAGGATTTTAGGAGGAAAGAAAATTAGGAAATCTCTAAGGATTTATTAAGTACTTGAGAGTATCAAGTTTTGCATCATATTGTGTCAATCTATCTAATAGAGCTATTACATTCTTGAAAGAGACAGAAAATCATCTAAATTCAGGTTTTAGCTTAATGTGCACCATTTGTATTTTAATACTAAAAAAACACATTTTTCTATAGAAAAGTTATCTATTCGTTGAAAGGGCAGCCAATATGAAAAGAGAATGTGTAATTACCAACCCTCTCTAGTTCCTACAGCTTTTTAAACCGTACATCTTTCAACCCAGAATATTTGGTGGTGGGAGGGATGGGTGAAAAAACTTAAGGCGTCGAAAACTCTTCCATAAATTACACCAAATTCTTAATCCTGCTCCTGAAACTACTCCTAAGGGATATTTTCTCCAGTGTGTTAATGAGCATAGAAATTAGGTCTTAATCTCTTCCACTGTTTATTCTCTCCCCAAGAAAGATTAATCCCACTACTCTGAGTCCTGGATTATATCCTCTCCCACCTCTTATTTTACTTAGTGCTAGTGACCATTGTCTTCCAGAGATAGAAGAAGGGCTATCTCTTCTCCTTCTCCTCCTCCTTCTCCTTCTCCTTTTCCTTCCTCTTCTCCTTCTCCTTCTCCATCTCCTTCTCCTCCTCCTCCTCCTCCTTCTCCTCCTCCTCCTTTTTTACTAGCTTGGGTGTTGAGGGAGATACAATGCTCTCACTCTGGCTCTTCTGATGGTCTCAACCCTTGTTGACTGGTGGGGTGTTCTTGAGGACTGCTATGATTGCATCAGAGAAGGGACACAATGGAGAGAAATAGAGGAGTTGGGGGAGATCACCTTTCTTGAGTTGAAAACCAGACCTTGATATACTTTAATGCAACCCTAGAAGCTATTTAGCTTCTATTTCTGAATTATATCTTACTCAGAATATTCCATATTGGAATAGTGCCTGGGGTTAGGTGGATTTTAATGAAAAGGGTCTATGAAGCATAAAATGGCTAATAAAATGGTATGATAGACTGAGGCAATATCTTTATTCAACTTTACACATTTCCCCAGAATCAGCCAATATAACTGAATTTGCTGAATTTGGGATGGAAACACTTCGGCCTTCTGAAGGGGTAGCTCTAGCATCATGCATAAATACTGCGGATCCCTGCCTAGTAAAAGCCAGAACGATGCAGAGGGGGAAAAGTGGAGCATTCTCTGTGGTTGGTAGAAACATGTACTAAGAGCAGCTCTCCGGTGGTTCAAACAGACAGAGGTGGGATGGAGAATTCTGCATTCATTTACTAAACATTGGCAGACCCCACTCTTAGAAACATGGTTGTTTCATTTCTCACAACTTCTTTAAATCTGCAAATGGTCCCTTTTAAGGAGTCAAGAGAAATTCCAAAATGGTGGACAATCCTTGAGAGACAGCTGGTTATAAAAAAAAATCCAGAGGAGGAAGAAAAAGATGAAGTACAGTTTTATAAAGAATTGGAACCTACAGCATGAAGTATTTTTACAGTTGCCAAGCAAAATACAAGAAATGTCCAGTTATTTCTAACGATTGTTCTTCCCATCTTTTTTTCATTATCGTGCCTGATACATTTCAACACTTTTTTTTTGTGACAATGAAATGGTTGTCTCAGATTAATGCCTATAGTTGCCCCTTAATTGTACCTAAATTGTGAAAGAGTGCTAGATACATCTTTTATGATAAGTGGTTAATGTCATTATACAGAGTTAAGCACCCTCAAGATTTCTATTGATTGGCTTTTCAAAAACTTTCACAGGGTCAATAAAGCAGTTAATAAAGTACATTTTAGTTAAATCGAGAGGAGATACCGAAAAACCAAACTTTGCCCTAAAACGTAACTTGTACATCTCTGAAACCTGGGAAAGATTTAACACTGCTTACTGTTGGCTTCTACAAGTAGAGTTTGAAGGGGATTGTAAATATTTTAAGCATGACTAGCAAAGATGAATTGGTCAGTAGTATATTATAAAGGATGAATGTGGCCACCTGGATTATGGCTTTCATAGAACTGTGGTGGAAAAGAAATAAATGCTTCTACTTCCCCGAGACAGAATATTAGAGTGACAGTTTTAAGAATTTACAGCCAACCACCCAAATGAAATATCTGAAAACAACCCTGGATCAGATTCCTCTGCAACCTCTAACAGCCCAAAGAGCCCAGATAATATGGCAGAGGTTTCTGATCTTCCTCATTTACAAAGCTATAAGACTACAATTTATCCACAGATCTGAGTGGTTGCGTATAAGTGTAGCCCTCAGGTTTCACCTGAGAATATTTACTCATTTCGACAGAGTTTTCTTACTGAAAATTAACAAACAAAAATAAAAAATCGTAAAGGGTCACGGTCAAAGCCTGTTATAATACTGGTAGAAATGAACTAAATTTTTTTAAAAATGGAAAAGGGAAAAAAAGATCCAGGCCCATTCAACAGCTAGTTGATTCCTTTATTGTATTATTAAGACTGGAGTACAGGATAGTCCTTCTCGTTTCAGAAACTTTAAGATGTGTGGACTTCAACTCCCAGAATTCCCCAGCCAGCAAAGTTAAGAAACGCTCCTTTAGAGAAACAGACGGTTGTCGTAACTTTAAAATGATCTACTCTGGTCAAGTCTCTCCTTTGAAATTTCCTTTTTTTTTTTTTTTTTTTTGGTAAACTATTTGGGAAAGTTGGGTGGTTCAGCCATAGCCAAACAAAATTCGCCTTAGCACTATTGGAGAGGCGGAAGATTGTGTTTCCCGAAGGGAAGAAAACTCCCAATATGTGCTGTCTTTGTTCTCCGTGCTCCACACATCACAAAACAACATGTCATTCTCTTGGTGGTTTCTATTGTATTTCAGAGCTGGTGAGACGAGCCCTCAATACTCAGAATTCAAGGTACAAAAGGAAATCAGATTATAATTTCTGTTCAGACAAGTGGCATTTACAATCAAGCCCCCACGTATTAAGTTTCACAACTCAATTGCATTTGTTTATACAACCTCTCAGGTATGTGTGGCTGTATATTCTCTTTCTTTTCTGGGGCAAAGATTTGGAAATCAACAAAAAAAGTATAGTTATATAACGAAGCTATGTAATTATAGCCCAAGTAGATCAAGGAAGGTTTCCTGAAATCTTCAGGAAAATTATATCTTAATGAGGCCTTTCTTACCACTAAAACACACCATTTTGGGGCACCTGAAAGAGTGACTCCCCCACTCACTCAGGGGGAAGCTAATGAACTCTTAATGCCTGCTTTAAATTGTTTTTTTTAATCATTATATGAGGATTCTTTCAATGGTTGAGGTGGCCAATAAACTGACTAAATAAATACGCTTCCTCCTTGCACAATCAGGATGTGCTACTATCAGTGCCCGAAGGAGATAATGGAGATCATATCATTAGGGCAAACAACACGGCCTACTCATCTCGTGTGTGTGTGTGTGTGTGTGTGTGTGTGTGTGTGTGTGTGTGTGTGTGTGTGTGAAGTGCCTGTAGGGGCAAATCTATAGAGGCGGATCGTCTTCTGTTTACGAGGGGCTCTTGAGTGACCCTTCCAATCCAGAAAAAGCAGATTTGCAGCCCAGATGTGAAATTCCCAACTCAGCCTCCTTCCTCCGGGTCATCTGCCAAACTTTAAGCCCTCAGGCACATGGTCTCGTGGCTACATTTTACAAGGCTTTATGCCGAAATGCAGCACTTCTAGTTTTTGGCAAACCATAGCAAATCATTGGCTCGCTTAACAGCGGCAACATTCACTTAATGACCACAGCATTCATTTTGCAACTGCGGATTTATTAATGTTTCAGCCTTTGCATCAGCCTGTAACATTTTTCAAGGATGACTATAGTTTGGAGAGTGACAGGTGCATATCATTTGCAGGAGTGTATAAAAAGGTATTTATGTGCAAACCAGATGTAAAATTAAATCAAAGACATTTAGAAACTGAGCGTATTAATGTTCTATCAGTGAGGAGCTTATTTTTTATTTTATTTTTTTGGCTGGGAAAGCTTGCGTCAGATTTCACTTGAAAATATATTCTGCCTTTTCTTTTGTGCTGCTGAAATTGGGCCCGGAATCTGACTAGGTGTTCCAGGTTCAGATGGCGAATTGTGTTGCAAAACAATTCAGCCTTTGTTGTGCTGCCTCAGACTTCAAGGCAGATATCCTATTACAAACGTATTTTTCATTCCCCCCCCCCTTATAAAAACAGATGTAGCCTATTCCGAATCTGAAAGAAGATTACGTCTTTATTCGCTTTACGCAATTACATGGTTTGCCGGAGAGGAATTTTCACAGGGTACTTCCCTCCACTTGAACTTTTGCTCCTTGGCTGTGATTTCTGCCCATTTAATCTGAAAAGGAGGAGGAGGAGGAGGAGGAGGAGGAGGAGGAGGAGGAGGAGGAGGAGGAGGAGGAGGAGGAGGAGGAGGAGGAGGAGGAGAGGGAGGGAGGGAAGAAGGAGAGGAGGAGGAGGAGGAGAGGGAGGGAGGGAGGGAGGGAGGAGAGGAGGAGGAGGAGGAGGAGGAAGGAAGGAAGGAAGGAAGGAAGAGGAGGAGGAGGAGGAGGAGGAGGAGGAGGAGGAGAAGAAGAAGAAGAAGAAGAAGAAGAAGAAGAAGAAGAAGAAGAAGAAGAAGAAGAAGAAGAAGAAGAAGAAGAAGAAGAAGAAGAAGAAGAAGAAGAAGAAGAAGAAGAAGAAGAAGAAGAAGAAGATCATCATCATCAGGCCAGATATTCATTTGTATCAGCACCAATGAGGAAGCGGACTTGACTTGTCCTACTCCAGAAGAGATGAAGGCCCCCTTTTCGACTTTCCACCCGGACTTTCGCATGGATTGAGCCCTTGATGGTCAGATGGTGAGGTGACCATCAGCCTACCAAACTCTGAAATCTTTTTCTGCTGCTTTTTCTGTTGTTTCTTTGGCGGAATGACTTTTGTTCTCTCTGAGGAGAACAAGGGTGGTTTTCACACCATCATCACCTACCAAGGAACTTTTCCTACCTCGCCTAATAAAAAGTAGAAACAGTTTCCATTGGTCAGTTTCCCTCCCTGTTCACTCCACCGAGTAGGGAACATAGAACATAGCATAGGGTTGGAAGGGACCTTGGAGGTCTTCTCGTTCAACCCCCTACTCAAGCAGGAGACTCTACGCCATTTCAGACAAGGGGTGGACCAATCTCTTCTTCAAAACTTCCAGGGGTGGAGAACCCGCAACGTCTGGAGAGAATCTGTCCCACTGGTTGATTGTTCTCACTGACAGGAAGTTCCAGGTTGGCTCCCTCTTTCATGACCATCCCTCCATTCCCTCTTGTCCTGCCCTCGGGTGCTTTGGGGAATAAGCCAGCCCCCCTCTTCTCTGTGGTAGCTCCTCGTGTGCTGGAAGATCGCCCCTAGCCCTTCTCTTCCTTAGGCTAGAAACACCTAACTCCTCAAAGGTGCATCTGTAGAGTTTAGCCTCCAGTCCTCCAAGCCTCTTGGATGCTCTTCTTTGCATTCTGTCTTTGTATATCCTGGTGACAGGAGGGGTTGCAAAGAAGGGAAGGAGGAAGATGGATCCTCACATACAGTAACTTTCTTCCCAGGCTCTCAACATTAGATGTTATTTCATATCCCAGTTATGCTAGAAAACTGTATTCTTGTTGCCCCCCAAGGGCTCAGCTTTTAACTCAATTTCAATAGCTGCTCACCCATAACAACTCTTGATTTAACAGCAGCCTGAGTAGAGGCACAGCACGCCTGGGGGCTCTAAAATCACTAATTTACTGTTAATGAAGAGCCTGGCAATTGCCTCCCCCCCTCCCTCCCTCCCTCCTCCACCCCCCCCCCCCCTTTGGGCTTCTCGGTCCCGTAACTGCTGGTTAAATATTCATTTAAGTTTAGCTTGACAGATTGCGTTCTATTGTGGAATATAGCCTCCTTATTAAATACTAACCCAACGGCCATAAATTTCAGCACTGCCCCAAAGAGCGCACGGAGCAGCAGATAATAAATTGTTAATAAACGTGGCCCAACGTAGAGGGTTGTGATGCTGTCAGGCTGACTTTGGGGTGCCTGAAAGAAAATCGGTTGTCAGTAAAATACTCCAAAGTGTGGAGAAAAACGTGAAACACTCACGACCACGTCCCTCTCCAGCAGATCGCCCTAGAGATGCATCCTTTGGCGGCTCCTTTGTAAAATAAGGACATGGTTATAGGTTGCTCTTTAATCACGCATCATTTGGGGATTCTACTTATCCTAAAAACTCCTCTGGGGCTAAGGACGTGGGGCCAATCCCAAGATCCAGGCGTTTCTCCTTCGCCTCTTGCATTCTACGGCCAGGGGGTCAAACTCCAGCCAATGGGCAACCGGCATGCATTTAGGAGGCCTGTGGTGCCCCAGGATCACGTGACCCTTCCCAGAGGATGAGCAGAGTCAGTGGGGGGAGCCACATTCACTTAACGGCCTTATAAATGCACCCCGCCCTTCAATTCACTTAACAATTGTGGCAAGAAAGGTTGCAAAATGGGGTGGAAATCCTTTAAAGGCCTGTCTCGCTCAGCCGTGGAAATTTCGGGCTGATTTGTGCTCCTACGTTGAGGATTGTCTGCACCCGAAAAAACCAATCCAATTCCTTGCACTGAATTCCTCGGAAGCTTCCTCGTGTTCGGTCCTTCCTTTATTTCCCCCCTTTTTTTAAAGAAGTCAGAACTTGTCCGCATGCCACTGCAGAGATCGGCCCCTCCTTTTACCCGCAGTTGGTTTTCATGACCTCGTGGCCCCCTTTTCTGGTGCTTCAGCTGCCCCCTTCCTACCCCAAAGGGAGAGGAGGCTATTACAAGAGCTATGATTGCCTAAATTACAATTTAATTAATGTCGAGTTGAGAAACGGCATTAATGAACAAACCTTTGTGGGACGTCCTTGTGAAAAATCCCTTCCAAGTCATTCAGGGACGTTGTTGCTAAGGATTAAGGCGCAATTTCCTGGCAGCAGGAATGTCACCTTCATCTGGCAGGGCTTGGAGAAATGTGTGGCTCGGTCGGGGGGCTGCTGGCACCGAGAAATCTTCCAGGCCCCCTCCCTCCCTCGCCCATTCAGCGCCTGGTACATAATAGGCACCCCGGGTGGGAGTCACGTCCAGAAAGCCAAGCGGCGGCCGTTTGCCTAAAACAAACAAAATGAGGCTCAAGAAAGGCCCACAATATTATGAGGAAATATTCCTTCTTCTCCTTCCTTCCTTCCTTCCTTCCTTCCTTCCTTCCTTCTCTCCTTCCTTCCTTTTTTCTTTCTTTCTTTTTCCTTTCCTGTCTCTCTTTTACATGCTGGCAGCTTCCACCTGTCCAGTTTCAGTCAGGGGCAGAGGTGCAGAGACAAAGGATGGCCTTGGCTTTCTAAAAAGAATGTTGTTATGGCTACATATCATCTAACTCCATACAATCCCCCCTCCCATTTTCCCCTCATAGAAACATGCACAGCAGAATAATGGGAAGTGTGGGGGGCCAGAGACCCGAAGGAAAAGAGGGCTGCAGGCCTGACAGACGCAGAGGTAAACAAGGGAGAAGAAGCCCAGAGGGCACCCCTTTGCTTCGGCCACTGTGTGGCACAGCTCATTTCTCCTGCTCACCTGTCCCGGGTGGGCTGCCCTGTGAGGTCCAAGCCACTTCACCCGTGTTGTTTTCAAAGGACACACAACAGATGTGTTTCTCCTTCTCTGCCAATGGTGCTGAGCTGCTGAGTATATTTTAGTGTGTTTGATTGTGAAGCCGTTCTGCTTCTCTCGCTCAGCCCAGCAGACTTTATGGTTTCATCCTCTTTCCAAAGTGCATTTGGGCTGCCACAGCTGCAGTGCCCACGTGTGGGAGGCCCATTTGGCTTAATTACATTAGCTGCCAATGAAACATTCTTTGAGACCACATCCACCTCTCAGTCCATTGTGATGCCTTTCACTATCTTACCTGGATGTTATTGCTGGAGATGCTACCACATTGAATTGGAAGGACCCGTTCAAGGGTTAGTCTGCATCCTGGTTGAGGTAGCGGTCCAGATCGAAGTATCCTAGACAGATTGGGATTTCTTCAACCTCAGTTAAGGAAGGGTATCATCATCATCGCCCCTCTGGACCACATGGGTCCCCCCCCCCCATTGTCAACTCTCTCTTGTTAGAAAATGTTTCCTGATATGTCGATACCTTCCTTCCTGTAACTTCGTTTTTCCTTCCCTGTCCTTCCCCCTGAGACAAGACAGAACAGAGCCCCATCTTTTGCTATCTGACATCTTTTCAAGCCTTTGAAGGGTGCTGCTGTTAGATCTCCACGGAAGCATCCCTGCTTAATGCTAAGATTTGTTGCTCTCTTTTCATAACGCTTGTGGCTCTTCTCCAGTCTTCTTCTTCTCTGAAGGTGTTCCAATTTCTCTGAACCCTTTTCCTAAAAGCAGGTAAGCCAAAGTGGTCAGATTATTACTTTAGGAGCCCGATTAATGCAGAACACGGTGGAATAAGTTCTTCCCCTGATACGGAAATTATAGTTCCATTGTCACAATCTAAAATTGCATCTTCCTTCTTTGCAGCTCAATCATGTATTAATTCTGCTTTATTCGCAGAGCAGAGGAGACGATATTCTTCCACTGAGCATTTGATGAAGTGATTTATTATTGTGGTTTGAACAATAATATGGCCACGTTTTTCATGAGCAGCCGCATTATTCTTTTTTTGGTTTAAGATGATTGAGTCCTGTGTTTTTAATCCTATTGTTGTAAACCTTCCTGTAGGAGAGGAGCAGGCTGAGCCCAAGGGAGGAGTCAAAGGCATCATCAGCCTCGAGTCCCTTCGTGCCCACAAGAGATCTTGGTCCAGCCCACCTTGGATTCTGTGGACTCTTATTCTCCCGTCAGCCGTTCAGATTCTTGTAGAGAGATTTAGCATACGATAACCCTGTGTCTTCCTTTGAACTGGCCGGACTCCTGACGCAAAGCACAGCCTAGAGAGTTGTCCCTACATGGCCCTATGGGAGTCTGACAGCCAATCAGAATACATTTCTTACACAGGAACAGGAAGCAGGGAGGTGTTTCTTCCAACAATTTAATAAATAAATAACTCGTATTCAAATCATACTCAACTACTCTCCCAAACACTTTTTTGCGGGTTTAATCTCCATCCTATATCTGAAGAGTCACCATTTTTTTAAAATGCCACGTGAAGTGTACTTCCGAGCAGTTTCTACTTGAACTCCTCCTTGGGACAAAGAGAGCCAGAGAACCTCAGGCCTTTTGAGAGAGGAAATTAGAGCTAGATTACACAGACAAGGTCATTTTCCCTTTGCTGTTGACTCCATCCAAAGCTAGGCATAGAGCAAAATAAGCGCTGCTTATATTTCAGCAAAGCGGGAGCGTTATTGGACTCACGAGGACTAGAAGAACAAGCCTGAAGAACCCCATGGCCTCCTCTGAGCGATCAAAGACAGCCGTTTAAAGTCCAGGAATGATGAAGTGAAAAGACAATAATTTTGGAAGACAACTGAGAAATGAATCCAACCAACCCAGCAAATAAAAGTCTATTCCAGAGCTAATGGAATGAATGGAAGTTTCTAGAGAAGAAATTAGATGGAGAAACAGCTGAAGGCTTTTGAACGTCATCCTGGATCCAATATCGTCTCTTTACTCAGCAACCTAATGGAGTCAAATGTTAAAGAGAGAAAGAAATAAACATTTCTCTCTATGGGTTGATAACTGGGAGGTTTCATGTCTTTCTCCCTAGAGAACCAGTGAGTGGATGCAATTACTTGTTAATGGTGAACAATTGGGAATGGAAACACAGTTTATTCTTCATCTCAGCCTCGCTGATCGCTCTGAAACTGTGCGATCGCCACTAGACCAAGCCACCTTTAGAGTAAAAACAAATCCTGGGGCTTTCCTGCTGCTATCCATTCAGATCTCTGCTTCCCAAATGGGTTTGCTTGGGGGGTGGGAGTGGGGAAAGAATTGAACTGCCAGCTGGCTGTCAACCACAGCTGGCACAGTGACGTGGGTCTCCTCAGTTCCCAGGGTGACAATATTACAATAGGCAAACATTACGAGGTGGGACAGAGGCGCTCCCTGAATGGGACTTTTGCAAGAACACAAAACATTCGTAAAACAATGGGCCCATTCCCAGACAAGATGTCACCTGAGCAAGCAACATTAGGCTACCTATTGTAGCAAGAATGGATGCAAATAATACACTTAAAAAGTCGTCGGAGCGTTGCTTGAGGGGCAGACTGAGCTGGTGGTGAGGCAGGATTCTGTCATGTTCCTTGTGAAGCATTCATACAGGATGGGAATGGTCTGGACCGCTTTTATTATCTCTCCCCCCGGAGGAGGAAGAGGAGGGAAAATACAGTTTTGGATAACAGACACGGCAGAGTAGAACAGCAAGGAGTAAGAAAATCGCAAAATGCAAATGCCTGGAAGTAGAAGTAGCAACTGTGGCCAAAACAACAACAACGATGCAGAAGTAGGAGCCAATAGTAACAGGCACCCTGGATGAAATCCCAAACAATCTGGAGAGCCAGTGGACCGCCATGGGCATTGACAACATCGCTGTAAGTCAATTGCAAAAGGCGGCTCTACTCGGAACAGCTCGCAACCTTTCATTCGATTAAAGAAGACCCGCCCATCGCAGGTTCTTGGAAGGATGGGCAAAAAACATCTGCCTGTAATCAACCATAACAATAATAACCACATTAAATTTTGCATTACGTTACATTCCTGAACTTGCAGGAGTTCCCAAAATCTAAATAGATTATTTCTAGTCGACTATTGTGTCAAGTGCAAGAACAGAGACGAAAACAAGACGTTTCCCCACCTGGCTCTTTTCGATGGTGGGGGGAGGGCATTGTTTGTCTTGTCTCTAAAAGGCCGGGCAACGTAAAACCAATTTTTCTCATCCGCTTAGAGAAAGAGAAAGGAGCGTTAGAGTCCCAGAAGACAACTTCCGTTGTCGTTGGCCCAGTCTCTCTTCCTCAATCTAGATCAGTGGTCAGCAATCTGCGGCTCCGGAGCTGCATGTGACTCTTTCCTCCCTCTGCTGTGGCTCCCTGTCACCGGTCAGCTCCACAATGGATAGGTCTCTCGGTTGGGACAGGGAGAGGAAAAAGGACACCGTGCTAGGAGGAGACTCTGTGGTGGGGGAAGTGGACTTCCAGTCGGCTTCAGAATTGAACAGTTAGGACCTTTCTGGCTCTTTGAGTGTTTAAGGTTGCCGAGCCTTGATCTAGACGGAAAAGTTTAAAAACATCTGTCCACCAATCTGGACCAGTATGGCAGATGTTGACCTGCAATCTTCGTCCTTCGTCCAGCAGCAAATGAAATGATGTCTACTGTGTATTCATTCTGATACCACACAGATTTAATATTGGCTGACACCATTCGTGAAAGCTCCTCCTATGAAACCTCCTTCACAGGACCCATTCTAAGTTTGACAATAATGCTGTTGGAGACAAATCTGGTTGACAGGTTTCATACAATCTAAAGCTGTGTTTGCATTGAATATAATTACAGGTCCAGGTGGGTTAGCAATGCAAAGCTGCTTCTATCCAAAATGTGTGTTTATAGCAAATCATGACTGAATATAAAATTGCAACCAAACAAGCAGGAGTTATGTACTTTTGATCAGTTTATATAGCCACTTTGGGCAGCAAACACAGGATTTAAACAATTAAAATAATAAATAATGGCAATAAAAATGATAACACAATCATAACACCCTGGTGCCTGAAGGCAATTAAACTCAAACCACACAATCACAGTCAGGTTAGTGCTAGTAATGAGGGAGATCTGTAAACCGTTGCGTTTCTGGCATCAGTAAGATCTTAGTGGCTTAATCTGATCTGTTAAGAAGCCTCGGGGGAAGTTTAGAAAGCCTTACTCCTTCTGGAAATCCAAATTGAGGTTGTCAAATTAAAGCAGAGCTGCTCCAGATTTAATGATATCAAGATCATATTTCGCTGTATAACTCAGTCTAGGGCTGCTAGATTTCTGCTACTGAATTGAGCCACCACTAGGGGGCAGCAGAATTTATAGAAAAACTCTAGATTTTTTTCTAGATTTCTGCCATCTAGTGGCCATGCGGATTTGTGCCACCCGCTTCTGATACCCGGGGACAAAGACAAAAATGCACTGCAGCCTGTTGGTAATCTGAGCATAATCCAGAAAGTAAGAATTAAAGAAAAGGCAACGATAGCTTTTGGGTCCAGTGGGAAGCAGGATCAAAACCACAAAACAAAACAAAAAACACGTTGAGACTCTAGAAAGAGTGGAGAGAAGAACAAGAATGATTGGAGACTAAAACATATGAAGAACAGTTGCAGGAAGACACTTGATAATAAGTGTTTCTGGAAAAGGAACACTTTGGGCATTTTTGTAATATTGAGAGTGGATCTTAGGAAAAGTTAGACATGAAAAAAAGAGGGTGAAATAAACCGAAGAGAAGAAAGCGTAGAAAAAGTCTGGTATTACGTAGAAGACAAATTATTGCAATATGGCAATAGATGGCAGTAAGGAGTGGGGTTGTGTGCATTTTGGTTGCCATCTAGTGGCCACTCAAATATGGACGCCCAAGCACCGCTGCTTTTCTCCAAGGTCTCCTTGTAGGGATGTTGTCCCTTCATTTTGCTCCCAACTCTGCAAGGCGGGACAGAAGGAGAGGGAACGCTTGGCCCAAGGTCACGGAGGGCATTTCTAAAGCCATCTCCTTATACCAACAGAACTTTCTACTTGTTTCTCCACCTTTCCCATCTAATGACTTGAAACCAGAATAGAAAATGACAAAATGGGTCTCTGTGCAAAATAGGGTAGTGCTATTTTCAGCAAGGTGCCCTTGTACAGCGTATCTTGCATCCTAAAGAAAATCTTGCCATCTTTCCGTCTCTCTGAAAAATAAATAAAATAGCTCACGCTTAATAACCTGGATCTGCAGCCATCCCGGGTGCCCACCGTAAGCGTTCGGTTTTGCTTGGGAGGTGAGCAAGGAGCACACTAAAATTAGCAAATTCTATTCTTTCTACTCTTCTTTCCACCTTCCTCCTGTATGGTTATGATGATGGGGACCATCTCGGGAACTCACCAAAAATGCAACACCAGGAAGTTCCCTCTTTGCTTCCCAGAAGCCGCCCGAGCTCTGTGGTCTGGACACTGTCTATTTTGTTTCTAAAAGGTTCCCTGGAATCAAAAACACCTGGCTAATTCGTTCCTCCAGTTCTTAGACAAAACGAAAATGAGCCTCCAAAAGTAAATCTCAGGTAGGACGATACGCAGCGACCTGACACCGAAATGGCTCTGAAGAGTCGGTGCCTGGACTCCCATCCTGTGACAAACCGCGATTGCCGTTGTTCTTTCGAATCAGGGTTCCACCTCAATGCTTCCCCAGAGTTCTCAGCCCTAGTCCAACTAACCACATCTTGGCTAAAAAAACCAGCCGTCATTATTACCTCATGCTGAGATCTGGGGCCTATCCGAAGGCAACGGGGGGGACGGAGAGAGGGAGGGAGAGAGGAAGGGAGGGGGGAATTCCCATTTCAGCCTCTCTCTTGCCAGCCTCAGAAAGAGGCCTGGGCACCTGTCAGCCTCCAGCTTGCAAACCTCACATTGGAAAAGTCTCCTCAAAGGGAAAAGGAGGGAGAACCAAGGCCCTGAGCGTTCTCAGCATCACCAATGAGCCTAAAGGACTTTCGGTCGTTCTCTTTCCAGGGCCAGATGTTTCCACATCAGTCCACACCCAGTTCTCAAACCTCTGAAAGAGCAGATTATCAGCTGGAAAGCTGACAATCTGGGTTCAAGGCCCAAGGACCACACAATGGGGTGAGCTCCCCTTCCTTGCTCCGGCTCCTGCCCACCTAGCAGTTTGAAAGCATGCAAATGCGAGTAGATAAACGGGTACCATTTCGGTGGGACAGAAATAGCGATCCATGTGCCTCGGTGTATAGTCACACTGGCTACATGACCACGGAAATGTCTTCGGACAATGGTGGCACCCTTAGCTAGGAAACAGAGGTGGGCACCAGCCCCAAGAGTCGGACAGGACCGGACAGGCGAAATCCTGACCTTTCCCTTTATGAAACGTGTCCTCTGCTTCCGTCTTGGTGGGCTCTAATCAGAGTAATCAGTTATACAGCCTAGCCCTCCTTGGAGTTCCTTGGCTCTCATGTCCATGCAGAGGACAAGCGCTTGCCTGTTGCCTTCTGTAGTTGAGTTGAGGACGTTGTGTGTGTGCCCAACCTCCCTCTTAATTCCCATGAAGTCTCATCCATCCCTTACGGCCTCTGTGCACCTTCCCCGTGTGGAGGTACCACGCCTCCTCCTTTGAACGTCTGAAGGATGAAGCTCAACTTTGCATTCCTGTGAATCATACAATACTTAATTTCAGAATAAATAAGGCAATCAAAATGATAAACAATTCAGGGACACGTACACTACTAATGCCGGCAACGTTTGTACTACAGTGTTGATTAGCAGCTTGAAATGTCAAATAATTTTGCCTCGGAGGACTTTCATTTGTTTAGCTTTTACAGTTATAATCAAAGAGAAGTCAGATGTTTAGGCCATATGGCATGCTACTCTGATTTTTATCTAAGCATAATTTAATTCAGGGTTAAATTCAATAAACACTCTATATGTTTTTAAGGGGTTTTTTCCCTACATCCATAAAATGTAAACAATTAAATTACATATTGTATCTCAGGATGTGCGGGCTGTTAGTCATTCAAGCAACGACTGCAGGATTTATTTAGGATTAAGAAAAATGGAATTCTATGTATGTTTTAGCCTCCAGGCCCCTAATCATCCTTGTTGCCCTTCTCTGCACCCTCTCCTACCCCACGGATGCAGCATTCCAAGTGTGGCCTCAGCAAGGGATTGCAAAACGGCAATTAACATGTCTTCACTCTACCTTCCCAAAGACCCCCTCCCCCCAAAATAGGCTCCCAATAGGGTGGTGCTGGTGGTTTTCCCCTTGTTATTCTTCCCTTTGCACAGGGGGAAACAATGGCAGTCTACCAATTGTCAGGGACTAATGAAAACTTTACACACATCTTTCAAAAATTACACAGCCTCCAAGAAGCACATCAGATCCATATTTTAATATTTATCCAGTTATATACCTCTTCAAAACATACCATGTTCAACATTTCCTCAAAACCCTTAAAAGAGTATTTTCAACTCTTTCCTTGCACATTAACATCTCCTGCATTTCTTCCCATTCCACTCCCACACAGACTGAGTTATGCATGAAAAGGGAGGGCAGGAAGCTAATCTTTTTCTTTTTAATGGCTCATTGGATGCGTCAGGCCCAAGTTCTCATCTGAGGCCCAAATGACCAGGCTCAAAGCAGCCAATTGTGGACGTTTTATGTGAAGACCCAGCAACCTGCAGAAAGCTCTCCTGCTGGCAAAGCCAGGAGCTGTTGTTGTTGTTGTTGTTGTTGTTCCAGCACAAGGCCCTGGATGGACGAAGTGACAGAGGCATGGATGGAGGCGTGCTTGGAAAACCCGAAAAGCTTTCAGTTTACAGGCAGGGCATCCTAAAGAAAATGTGTGTGTGTCTGTGTGTGTGTGTGTGTGTGTGTGTGTGTGTGTGTGTGTGTGTGTAGAAAAGAGCTGGATGGCACCTAATCAATCAATTGATCAAAATGCTCCTTCCAGCCTTCTCGCCCTTCAGCTTCACCTCAGGTCAGCTTTATTTGTACCTCCATCAAGTGTGCCAGAAGCTCCTTGTTGAGTCCTTGTCACTTTCTCCCAAAATAACTTTGCCTTTGTTAACTGCCTCTTTTGCTCTTCCAATTTCTTTCTTTTTTTTGCAACCCTACACAGCAGGTGGAGGTTTTTAGAAAGAGGCTGGACAAGGATTGGTCTGAAGTGGCGTAGGGCTTCCTGCCTAGCTGGGGGTTGGACTAGAAGACCTCCAAGGTCCCTTCCGCTAGTCTGTTATTTTGTTATTCAAGTTTTTGTGCATCTGGAGTGGAGACGGGACCCACAAATGCCTTGCTGTTTCCTTCCAATGGCATGCCACCAAATACTGAAATTTCTTTCCCACCCCCTCCTACAAAAGAAGAGCCACAAGAGCTATTTAATTAGCCTGTGTTGGGCTGAGTCAACGGGGCTTAATCCTGCCCTACCAAAGCATGTACGGTTTCTCTCGTGATGCCCTTGTTCTACTCCTTTGTTCCCCAAAGCCCACCACGACATGGGCTCAGCATAGTCCTTCTCCTAGGAGCCCTTCATTCAAACGGCCCCTTCCTCTTAAGCATCCTTTGCCTTCGGGAATCTTGGGCCAGAACGCAGAGTTGATAGGATGTCTTCCAAGCTCACCATCAATGTCCATGTCTGAATTGTTATAAACTAGGCCAGTGAGAAAAACAATAGGTTAGCCGATGGAAACACTGAATGGTGGAAGAGCAGTTAAGGTAACTTGAGCATTTATACCTGCCTAAAATGTACATAATGCTCTGAGCCCCTCTTGAAGGGGGAGGCTCTTCCTTCCAGCCATCTCTTTGTACGTTTTAGATATACTTTTGTCACCCAGCTTTTACTGTGGCCATAAATAAAAGCTGACATTTTTTGCAAGCCTCGCCTGGAGTCTCCACTCTCTTGGGCATCTCGGGGGCTCCGGGAAACTGCTGGGACCTCACTCGTGTATGCAAACGTCTACAGGTGTGTAAGTGGCCCTTCCACAGAAAGGGAAGCAACAGCCCACAACGCCTGGGGACGAAGAAGGCAGGAGGGCGCAGAAGCAAGGGAGGGGTCTGCTTCCGAGGGGACACAACTCCAAGCAATATCCCAGGCCCACTGAGGAGACCCCCGCCATGCATGCAGGAGAGAAACAGCCGGAAGGCTTGGTCCAGCAGCCCAGGAACTCCTTTCTGCATTTCTTTGCTGCCCTCTGGTGGCCATCTATAAGTTTACAATGCAAATATTTGAGGCTGCAAAAATCCAAATGACCGCACACGGGAACTCTTCCACTTCCAACAGTTCGTTTAGTGACCTTTCAAAGTTACAACCACCCTGAAAAAAGTGACTTGCGACCGTTTTTCACACTTATGACGGTTGCAGCATCCCCGTGGCCACCTGTTCAAAATCCAGTCGCTGGGCAACTGATTCATATGTAGGACAAGTGCAATGCTGGGGGTTTTTTCCACCCATTTCATTCGATGTTCTTGTGCATTTTGTAAACGTTGCTGCCCATTGACTGAATCACGAGCCACGTGTCTTTCTGACAGGGCGACTCTCGTGTCTTTCTAAGGTCCGAAGTGCCTTGATGGGCGCCCATCCGGTCCCCTCGCAGGGAAGCTTTCCAGAGCTCCTGGCTTCCCGCCCTCCCCCTGCGCCCGCCCCTTCCTCCAGCCTCCCGTTCTCAGGCGGGGGGACAAGGGGCCCCAGTTGCTGATGCACGGCCGGTGCTCCAAAGCCATTGTCTCCAACCACTGCTGGGGTGGGGGGGTCAAAGCTCGCTTCAGAGCCCCCCCCCTTCCCTTTCTGTAAGGATAAGTGATCTCACCTAGGAGGTCAAGAGGCCTGAAGGGCAGAGCTTCCTCCGGCCCCTGGCAGGGAGCCGGCCATTCTTCGGTTGGCGTTCATATGCAGACAATATGAATGCTCTCTCAAACATGGCTGCAGACCAATTCCCATGTTGGGAGGACAATGGGTGCTGGCTGGGGGACAAGAGGGGCAGAGCTCCTGCCATAGGGGGTTTGCCATCCAAGAGCCAGCCTGCCCTCCCCCTCCTCCCCCTCCCCCTCCCCTGGCGGAAGCGAGGAGCAGCAACGGCCGCTTGAGAAAGACGCTTGCTGAGAGGCTTCAGCGCTAAGTAGATTAATGCTTCCTGTTCCAAAAAATTAGGGGAAGGGAGGAGGGGGAGCCCTCTTCAAATAATCCTCCTTCGATTTCAAAGCAGCTGATCTCCAAATATAATAATAATAATAATAATAATAATAATAATAATAGTTTAATTTCTTGACCGCTCCTCTCCCCGTAGGGACTCGGAGCGGTGCACAGGGAAACTAAAAACCATAAATATACAATCAAGAACATCTTAAAAACAAATTAAATAGTACCTGTGCTAAAATACCCAATCTAAACTAAAATATCCCAGTGAAAGGGTGAAGGGGGGGCCCTTAAATCTTTGAAGGCTGCGTGGAAAAAGGCAGCTGTTCGGGTTCCAAATCAGCTGCTCCCTCCTTAAGTCTCTTCGCGGCTGGGGAGCGTTCGGGGGGGGGGGAGAACCCACGGATTGGAGAAACAAAGCTGCAGAGATCCAGCCAAGGTTGGTGCTCGGTGACTCAGCCCAGCCCCAGAGAGCCCATCCCATGGCCTCCCTGGGTCTAAAGGTGGCTGGAGCAGCAGCTGGGCTCAAGGGCTCCCCTGTGCAACCGCTTGTGTGTGTGAATGGGAGAGACACAATTACAGGCACTCGGTTGTGTAAATGTTGATAGAATCTCTCCTTTCTCTCCTTCTTTAGTTTCCATCCATTGCTTCTCGTCCTTCCCTCGGGTGCTTTGGGAGATAGGTTGTGCCCCTCTGCCCCCCTCAACTATTGGACGGCTGCTGTCATGCCCGCCCTAGGGCTTCTCTTCATTAGACCAGACATGCCCTGGAAGCCTTTGTATCCTTTCCCCTTAGTCATCTTTGCTGCTCTTCTCTGCACCCTTTCTGGAGCTTCAACATTTATAACGTAGCCGTGAAAACTGGATGCAACAACACTTTAGGTACAGTTAACGTTTACATTTAGGTTATGGTCAACAACTGCTTCAGCTTCAACTGCAATTATACACAATCAAACAATTGAAACAATTGCAGAAAATGCGACTTCAGCCACAGAGGGGTCAAGGCCTGGAAGGCTCTACCTGACTCCGTTGTTACGTCCTCCAATCCCCAAAACTTTAACCTCGAACTGTCTCCAGTGGACCTCCTTGCCCCATTCCTCAGAGGTCCGTAAAGGGGGCGTGCATCCTACTGATCCCCTTTATCTGTACCAATTTCATTCATACTGTTTGTTTTTATACCTATTATCTTGTGAATGGTTGACAGATCAAATAAAGACATAAATCAAATAAACAGATCAAAGGAGCAGGATTTGGTTGTCTCTCTGGAAGGCAACGGAGCAGCATTGCAAGGCAAACACTGGAGCCAGCATTACGGGTGATGAACAGGACAAAGCCTCAAAGGGAAACGGACATTGGAGGGCAAATGGAGAGCTGAACCTGGCCTAAAATGGTCCTTGGAAGATGCTCATCGTGGGTGGAAACGTTGGGTTCTCAAGAGAGGAAGCCTCTGCTCCGTTAGCCCCTCGGCACAAGAGGGAGGCCAGGAACGGCCTTTCTGGGGGAGCAGACCCAGCGGTTACAAAGAAGACGTGGAAGATGGAAGAAGAAGGTCCAAAGGCAGAAAACACTGTGGCTGTGAGAGGGGGAAATGCAGGCTGAAAGCTACGGCTGGTTTTTACTAGAAATGCACAAAGCTGGAGGACAGCCTAATAAAGGGTATCCATAACAGCATTTCTAATGAGAAGATAATCTCAAGGAATCCAAAATGTTAATTGTACACTATTATTTCAAATTGTTCTTGTTCATTTCACTGCCTGGAAGCGACTATTTCAGCTAACTAAGGTAATGAGTATGACTAGCTCCTAATTATTTTTTCACACTATTGTGATTAAAAAGATAATTTTGGTTGTCAATCAATCGTTCGTGCATGTCATATTTTTTCCTAATCAGACATTTTGCAAACATCTGAAATCTTTTGCTTTAAAAAAAATGTAATTAGTCACAGATTCTCTGGGTATTGCAACATCCTTTTGATACACGCATAATCTCCCTGGTGCTTAGAATTATAGAATCCTATAGGGTTGGAAGGGGCCCTTGGAGGTCTTCTAGTCCAGCCTCCTGCCCAAAGCAGGAATCCTCATATCATCACAGTCAAATCTTCCGATCTTTTCTTGAAAGCCTCCAGCAACTGTTCTGTGGCTTCTTCTCACCGCCTAGGAGGCTGGGTCGCCCATTGTTTCTTATTCTGCTATCGCTTCATCTCCCACCCAAAGACGAACCAAAACTGACCCTGGGTAGGTTTTCAATCCCATTATTTTTTTCTCTGCATGTTTCAAAAAGTGTCAGGTTTGCGTTGTGTCGCTTTTGTCAGTTTGCAAACATACTTTCAGCTCCACCTCTAGTTAAAAAAAAAAAAAATTCATTCCAACTTTCGTAGTGCACTCGTTTCTTCATTTAAAAGGCCGACGTCTTTATAGACAAAACGCCAAGGTGGGGGGTTTTTTTTGCTTTCTAATTTTTTAAAAAAAATTCACAATGGAAAAAGCCACATTTTTCCCACAGTTGCCAAGAAAGGCTCATCTGCAGCAGCTCTTATCGGGCAAAAGTTGGCATTGTTAAAATAAGTTGTAGGATATTATGGGCGATACGGATTGCCAGTGGGAGAAACCCTCCACTGCAGATTCTCACCCACTTTGAGGTCTCTTCCCATCAGTTTCTGCAACCTATGATGCCACCTTCATGGCACCAAGACGGGGTGGGGGGTGGGGGGGGGGTCATCGAGGGGCTGCCTCACCACAGCTTGCTGGGCTGGAGCATCAGGCGAGGCTGTGGTTGCAGAGCCCGCCTCCCTGACACACGCAGGGCAGAGGGTTGGTTCAATGACACGGTTGTGGCTCCCTTTGGACACTTTCAGCATTTCCCCCCACGCCCCCAGGCTCCCCCCCCACCCCAGTCTCAGAGACAATTCCCTGGATCTGTGAGATGCTTTCACGCCGTTCTGCTCCATTCTGCTCGATGGCTCATTCTATTGACCCCCACAATCAAGAGGAAACTCTTTTATCCATCAGCTATTCCAGGGAGTCACACCCTTGTCTCTCCGACGCCGGAGCCAAAGCCAGCGCACGAGGGGAAGTGAAGAAAGGGGGCTTCCAGGCATTTTCAAATGACCCTGAAAGATTCGGACTAAGGTTCTAACACGCCACGTCAGTTTGTGTCATGTTACCACACACCGTAAGCGGTCCTGTCCATCAGACACAAGGCGCTGTGGCTGCAGGAGAAGAGGGGCGGCAGCTGCGGCTGCAGACTTGCTCAGACCAGTGAAGGGCGAGTGTGCAAGAGCTCAGCCCCGGGTGCGAATCCACTCCGGCGCAAGACAAGTCCTGTAAAAGCTCCTGGCCACTCATTCCTTTCCACCTTTCCAAAGGCTGCTTTGTGCCGGTCGCTGGATTCACTCTTTAGCAACACCTGAAAGTAAAGGCAGAGGTTCCCCTGGCACAGATGTGCCAGTCCTTCCCGACTCTCGTGGGCGGAGCTCACCTCCGTTTCAAAGCCGAAGAGCCAGCGCTGTCCGAAGACGCGTGCAGAGACAGATAGACTGACAAGAGAGATCCAGGACAAAGGAGGGAGAGATTATCATAACGCACGGAATGAAGGGCACCAGTGGTGAGAGGACAGGTGTGAAGCGCAAGGAAAGATTAAGCGAAGAAGACGCAGGAGTTCGAAACCAGTAATAAACGTGTAGACGGATGGAAGGGACGGAGCGGGTGGGTGGGGAGGGCCCAGGTAATGGAAGTCTACCCATATGGAGATGTTGTATAGAAGGAAACGGTTGAAGCTGTTTCTTTTTTGCTTTGTGTAACTGAAAAAAAAGCTCTTGAGAAAGAGACAGAGAGGCCCAGAGCAGGTGGGCTTCTTGAATGGGGCTGTTTTCCTTCTGGCTAGGCTCTCCCCCCCCCTCCCCTCCCCTCCTTCCTCTCCCCATGCACAATGAGACAATCCTGCCTCTGCCGGCCCCCTCGGAGGCTATAAATGCGGGTCTGCATTGTGGGCAACGTTCGGGAGGACTCGAGTGGAAGGCGGGAGGATTTGTGCCTAATGAGCCACTTCAGACTCAGCCGCCGGAAGGAGTGGACGGAAAGCTGCTCCCAACTCGGCTGTCTGGAGAAGCCCGAGGCGATCAAAGAAGATGCCGGAATCCGCCAGAGGGACCAGCATCCCCCATCCTTTGCCCTCCGCAGGGCTCCTCCTGGCGCTGCCTTTGCCGTGCTGGGAGCGGGACAGTCGACGGGGCCTCTGTGGAGCCTCAGTCTCTTTTGGGGAGGACGGACGGACGATGGGGGGGGGGCTTTGGTTAAGGGGGACGTTTTCCCACTCCCGGCCCTTTTCTCCCTTTCGAGCCCACACAGCTGGCACCACCCAGGCCTTGGGGAATGGATACCCGAAGGCCACACCGTCCCTTCCCAACAACCACTCTCCCCCGACCCAGAAGGCTCCTCTGTGGGCCCAGTTCCTCACAGGCCGTGGTCTGGCATTGGTCAGGGGCCTTGGGAGCCTTGTCCAAAGATAGCAGAGTAGAATAACCGGTTTGTCTATAAAAACAAGTGAGGGGTAATGTGGACAGAAAAAGGATGAAAATGGGTTCATTCGCTTCTAGCCATGGGCTTCTGGATGGGCTAATGCCAATCGGTTTAGCCATTCCCTTTCCTCCTTCCTTCCCTTCTTTCTTCCTTTCACTCCTCCTTCCCTCCTTCTCTCTTCTTCCCTTCCTCTGTTAGTTTTTCTTTCTTTGGGGGCGGGTGTTTTTTTATTTTTTGGAGCATCGCAAGGATCAGCTCAGAGCCGTGATGAACGATTGCACATGAATAACTTGGCCTGTGCTCACAGCTGCCAGGGAGCCATTTAAAATGACCCCCAGATGGAGCCTGCTGCTAATTTACAGCGCAGCTCGGACGATCCCTGCGGTGACCAGGAATTAGTTTTGAAAAACGCAGGGAGTGAGAAGCCGGTCTGCCCCCATTGGCCTGGCTTCCACGAGATTACGACGTCCTTTGTAAATACACTACGGAAAGCTTTGCTTTTTCCCCCGTTCGCTTTAACATTTTCTCCCACAAACACTGAAGAATAACAGCAAGTATTGGGCAGCCTCAGAAAACTAATCTTGACAGGAAAGGTCGTGGGGCTGACTTTTCTCTTCTTCCTTCTGTTTGTTATCAGGTGTTACTTGCAGAAGTGAAGCGCCTGCCCCGGTGAGCCAGTGGCTCAAAGAGAAATGACCTTTATTTCTGGAGGCATCCAGGGAAAGAGATGAAGTGCCCGGATTCCATCTGAAATCAGGCAATTGACCCCCTTTCCTCCTCCAGACCGCCTGTGAACGCGTCTTCTCAGTTATCGCTCTGAGGAAGTGATACACGCCACGGAGGCTTCCCCGAGGAGCCCAATGACCGTTCCTGCCCGAGCTGGATCCCCCAGGCTTCCCCCGAGAACAATATCCTCGGCAGAGCTGCTCCTCCGCTCCCTTGAAGCAGGCTCTTCCAGTGCTCAAGGCTTTAAGGGGGAACATCCCTCCTTTGGAGTGAGCCTGGGTAGGTTTGCCTGTAGATAAACGACCTGGTCCAACTGGAGATTCCCATTCTGCCATCCTGATCCCCGCCTCCTGCGTGCCTGGAGAATCGGCCCCGGCTAAGCACCTTGAAACTCTCTACTCGTCCCTTCCCCAACAGCCAAGTCCCGTCTATGGCCAGATGCAAGTGATTTAGGACATGGGCAGGTCTGTGCCTGCGGCTGGAGGGGGGAGAAAGCCGCCGGCTTCATCTTAAGAACTGCTGAGCCAGCTGGAAGACGTCCATAAAGAAGGAGGCGTTTAGCGTTCCTGGCATGCTGGCAAACTCCGCGGTCTCTGGGAGCGCAGCTCAAAGCCTCCATCCATCTCAGCCCTGATCCTTTATCACCCACTCGCTTCGTTTTCATTGATCCGCGAAACGCTTAAAAGCAGCCCCATTTCCTTAGCGTGGCCGCTTCGCACGGAGAACGACGGCGATTCCTTCGAGCAACATGCAGGCTGGGCTCAGCCGTGGCCATAGCTGGAGGACTAGCTACCTAGCCTGGCTTTCCCTTGGCTGTGTGTGAGCAGCCGCCATCCCTCTGGGCAGAAGCTCAGAAGCCACGGAAAGAGAACCCTGGAGACGCGGCTCCCCCAGGGAAAGGCACGGGGGCAAGAGCCCTTCGACGGAGGAGGCGCACGGGGGTTGCGCACCAAAGGGGGGGGGGGGAGGCGCAGAGGCGCGTTCCTTGAGCCCAGAGCAACGCCAGGCTGCCTTCTGCTCCCAGCAGCGCTTTCAAAGAAGCGTCGCCCACCAAGGATTTGGGGGGGGGGGGGGGACAGAGAGAGAGAGAGAGAGATCCCTCCTCTCCAAAATCCAGCGCAGCCACGCTAGTTCCCGGCGGCCGCCACAAGGGGTCAGGCGCGGACGCTCTGGGACGCAGCACGAAGAGTCGATGGCGGCGGCTTCGGGCGCCCTTTGGCTGGAGGCGAGGGAACCGGAAGCGGAGGAAAGCGGATTTCCGGTTCCGACGCCGCTTCTCCCTGCAAGGTCGTTCTTGGACGGCTCCGCGGGGGGGGGGGGGGGGGGCAGGTGGGCACCTTTCCTTGGTGGGGGGAGGGGCGAGGGGGGCTTCTCAAGGGGGGAGGACGGTTGGGGGAGGGGCTGCCCCGGGGGAGGAAGGCTGGGAAGCGAAGAGACAACCTGCAGGCAACGGAGGCGCCCACGTGGGAGTCTCCGAGCTTGGCCGTTTTCTTTCAGGCGTCTCATCACCACACTAGGCAACGCCATCAGCGCGAGGAGGAGGCGTGGTGCTGCGGTGGGTCCTGCGCTCTGCCTAGGGCAGGGTTGAGGAGAAGGCTGCTCTTCTGCTTCTTCTGAAACACTCGTGCTCCCCAGTCCTTTGCCACCCGGTGGAGAACCAAGATAACGGAATGACAAGAGTTGGAAGGGGCCTTGGAGGTCTTCTAGTCCATCCCCCTGCTCGGGTAGGGAACCCTCCACCACTTCAGACCAACAACTGTCCAACCTCTTCTTTCAAACTTCCAGTGTTGGAGCATCCATAACTTCTGAAGGAAACTTCTGTTCCACTGGTTAATTGTGGGACAATTGTAATACGATCGCTTGTAATAAATAAATAATAAATTTAATTTGTAGACCGCTCCCTCTCCCCGAAGGGACTCAAGAGCGGTGCACAGGGGAATTAAAAACGTACAAACATAAATACATCATAAATATATATAAAATCAAATTAAACAATTTATCCCTGCGCTAAAAAAACCTAAAATCCTAAAAACTAAACCCCTTAAAAACCCAATCAAAACAATTTAGATGTTCAGACTGAGAAGGCAGGAAGGAAGTTAGGCCAGGCCGGCCTGTTGGAAGAGAGAAGTCTTGAGCTTTTGTCGGAAGGGGGGGAGGTCCGTAGTTGTCCTGAGGTCGGGGAGGGTGGGGGTGTCGGTCGTTCCATAGAGCTGGGCCCGCCACAGAGAAGGCCCTTCCCCTGGGCATCGCCCGCTGGCATTGCCTAGTGGACGGCACCCGGAGAAGTCCTTCTCTGTGGGAGCGGATCGGTCGGAGGGATGTATGGGGTAGGATGCTTGTATTGTCATTTTTTTCTGGCACACATTTTTAAAAAATTTGATGCCGTGTCTCAAAAGAAAATATATACAAACACACAAACGCAAATGAATATAAATGCATATTTTAATAAAATCCATTTTGAATACATAATCTAGTAAATTCATCAGCATTCCACCTCTTGGCTTCAGGTGGTGCTAAACTGGCTCACTCACAAACTCACCCATTAACTTGGTTATGAATATTTGTTTTTAAATTCTAAAGGCTTCCCCCCGTGGGACGGATAACCCAATCCTATTTTGCCCTGAGCCCCTTTTCCCCTCCCCAAATCAGGAAGAGCCAGGTGGCACCTTTTTCCATGTAACAAATGTGGCTGAGTTGAAAGCTGGTTCCCTTCCACAGAATCGGAGCCAGGAAGCCGACAGGCTCACGTGAGGAGGGGACTTTTTATTTAGCCAAGTTGAACTAGCGGCCCTTCGTTGCCCGGCGCGACTCGTCTTTGGTTCAGCTCGGCGGTTCCGTGGGCGTAAGGGCAGGAGGCCGAGGGCAGAGGGCAGCCTTGAGGGTGATGACGGTCAAACCAGCAGAGCCGAGTTTTCGTGGCTTCAGAAGGGAGCCGGGCTCTGGTCTGCCGGCCCCGGGGCTGCTTCCTGGGCCTCTCCTCTTCCCTCCAGTCGCGGATGCGAACCTTCCCATGTTGGACTGAGGGGAGGAATCACATCGACAGACCAATTAGCGCCAACGGGTAAAGCCCACGCTCCCCCCCCCCGCCCAATCTCACTGAAGCGTGCATGCGCCCGTGGGCAAACTGAAGAGTGCGATCCTTTCTCCCACGGAAACCCAGTCCTGAAACAGAACTCAAGTGCTGGCCCAGATAGAAAGGACACCACAAGTCTCTAAAGCTCAGCCCAGAAATAGGCAGAAAGGGAACGGCCTTCTTACCTTTAAATACCTGGTAATTGTTTCTAAGCAAGGTCTGAAGGCCTCCATATTCCTTCTTCAGAGTTTTCAAAGTCTCCTTGTCTAAATGCCCGGCAATTTCACTCAAGGGAAGACTCTCTGCAGAAAACAAGGGTTTGTATAACACTCTTAATTCTTTGGGGGCTTCTGGGAATTCATGTCCTATGGAACATTCCTCTCTGTCTCTCTCCCTCCTTCCCTCTCTCTCTCGCTCTCTCTCTGTATGTGTACATATTAAATTGGCATCCTTCAGTCTCAAAAGACGATGGTATCATGCTCTGGAAAAAGGTCCCAAAGCAGCATCTGGTGTGGCTAAAAAGGCCAATTCAAGAGGATACATGTGAGTGTGAGTGGAATCACATCCCCTTCCTTTCCCAAAGGCCCTTTAAAAAAAAAAGGCTGTGCCCCAAAGGTTTCTTTCCCCCCCTTTTTCAAGATTGTATCTCACTTTACAAGCCTTCAGACTGATATTATCATTATATTTTTATGCTGTAAAGCACCAACAGAGATATTTACTTATTTATTTGGTTACTTGTGAGACCTTAATTCTAGATAAAACTCTTGTGCCACTGAAGACTTGTTGGGACTTGTTGCCTGTCGCTAATTACAGCGTGGCGGGTTTGACCTGCTTATTCAGCTTCTCCTCCGGCCTCATCCTCCAGGTGCCCCCGAGATTCAAGATTCTAGGCATGGTTAGGATAGGGAGCCCGGCTCTCACCTCCGCTGTTCCAGGGGCTGGAAGGTCCGTGGAGGCTCCGTCCCGTCTCGCTTAACAACAGGTGGGCCACCTTCAGAGCCACCTGGTCTACAAAGGCATGCGGGAGGGTGGTGCAGTTTCTTACTTGTTCTTTGCCCCGAGGCAGAAACCCAGGCGGCCAGAGAGTCCGCCCCTCTCTCCCCCGAGAGGCCTCCGAGGGGCTCTGCTCCCGATGCAAGGGAAAGGCTTTGTCCGGGGCCCCCGTTACGTGGCAAGGCTGCCGTTTCCTGATGAAGGCCCTTCTCTCGGCCTCCAGGGCCGGATCACCTTGTGCCGCCGGGGAGGTTCTAGACATTCCAATTAAACAGACCTAGGACAAAGAGGAACCCCGTGGTTGAGGAGCTAAGTGGATCTCCAGGGATCCCCATGCAGGGCGGCCTGAATCGCCAAGGCCTGGCGTGGGACCGAGGCTTTGGGAAACTCCCTGCGTGCAGCCGAGGCTCAACCACAAGGCTGCTGAGAACAGAGTTTTACCCTTTTGGTGGAAGGGATCCTGAGGCAATCTTCTTCCACGTGAAAGCCGCACACCGTCCCGACTTCTGTGACGAAATCGAGATACTCTCTGTACTGGCTCTTCTGGCTCTGCCGCCGGTTGTACTTCCCATAGAAGTCGAAAAAGCAGCAAGGCAGCAGAAAATAGCGGCAAGAAGGAGAAGACCTGCAGCAGGGAGGCAAAACGAAGCCAGGCGTTGCGGAAGGCTCCCAAAAGCTCCTGCGACTCGCATGGCGCCTCTGTCTGTCAATCCGCCAGAGGTCGAGCGCTTATTCAGCACAGATTTGCTGGGAGGAGGGAGGAGCCTAATAGGCCTACTTTAGGGGGCGAATAGGCTCACTTCCTCTTTCGACTTTTGGGAGATTCTTTGTATCCCTTTCACTAAATTCATTCCTTCAAATGCGAAACAGATTCCTTGGCGCAAGTGGAACGCTCTCAGTGCCAATGGGCTCACGGCTGTCCCTCTCTTGAACCGCTCAGTGTAGCACGGCGGCTGCCAAGAGAGCAACTGCAGGAGGCCTCAGACCGTCCCGTTTTGTGAGTACCTGGCTGCCATTACGGGAATCCAGGGTGTCAGCTCATCAGAATGGTTTCCAATTAACCAGTCAACATCTGGATAAAGGCTGTTTGGATTAATGGCACTTTCCTAGCATAAAAAGAGAACAAAGACGACTTAATAAAACATGCAAAGGGCTGCCAGTAATTTTCCACCGAAATCTTATCAGTACAGGTAATCCTCAACTTACGACCTCAATTGCGGCCAAAATTTCTCTGGCTAAGCGAGATCATGATGAAGTGGATTTTGGCCTCTTTTACGATCTCTCTTGCCACCGTTGTTAAGCGAATCACTGTACTTGTTAATTAGTAACATCGTTACTAAGTGAATCCGCCTCCCCCCTTGACTTGGCTTTGTCATAATGGTCACAAAACGGATCACACGACCCAGGGCCACTGTGACCGTCATAAGTATGAATCACTTGCCAAACGTCTGAGCTTTGATTACGTGGCCCTGGGGACGCTGTAACAACTGTCGTGAGAGTGAAAAACGGTCACAAGCCACTTGTTTCACTGCCTTTCAAACGGTCCCTAAATGGACAGTTGTAAGAGGAGGACCGCCCGTATTCCAGCGTAAAGGCGTTCTGCAGAAGCAGCCGTGGGTGAACGTTTCAACCCTACCTCCAAGCAGGTCTCTGGGCCGTAGGTGTGCCATATCCTCCTCCTCCTGACGTCCATCCCCTTCCCCGGGTGCTGGAAGAGCCCACACAGGGAGCATCGTTAGGGAAGCAGCCTTTCCCACCCACCACATTCAAGACAAGCCTCCTCTCCTCCTCACAGCTGATTAAAAAACAACCCCACCACCACCACCACCACCACCAAGCCATCCTGGAAAGAGGAGGAGATCGGAGGCTCAACCCTTCCGCTCCCTTAGTCCTCAGGGCTTCAGTCCAAAGGGAAAGAGGAGAATGAAACCCAAAATCTTTGGGCGTGGAACTTCAAAATGTTCCAGCTTGCATGTCCGTCAGTGAAGAGGCTGCAAGGGCTACGAGGCTGTTGGAGGGTGGTTATTTTTGTATAAGTAGCTAAAATTCTTATTTTATCCCTTCACAATAAAAATAAATAAAATCTACTTGGGAGACCCAATGCTGAATAGAGTTCAGCCGAGGAAGCAGTAAATGCCTACTTACTGGGGCTTATTCATTCACCTAGAAAATGTATATGGCCGCTCAACTCACTTCAACAGTACCTGAACAAACTGGTTTTTCTCTTCTGTACTAACAGGGTTAAATGTTAACAGCAGTGTAATATGCCGTTAGGAGGGGCGGCTATTGCACAAGAGAAGGCTGCCAATCTCTAAGGGATGGAGCTGGGCGGGAACAAAGCCCGCCTGAACTTGACGGACAGGCAGAAGCCAGGGGGAGGGGGGGGAGGCTCTTGCAGGTTCAAGGGTGAGGATCAAGCACCTGAAGCTGCAGCTCTTCAGCAGTGACCCAGCAGTTGCCCATTGAAGATATGACCTCAGGGTTTCTCAACCTTAAGAGGCGTCGACTTCAACACCCAGGATTTGTGGCAAAGGTTGAGAAGCGCCGTCAGCCTCAGCTGGGGAAACCCAAGTCAGCTGGAGAGGCCTGGCAGGGGCCAGCAGCCACGGGGAGAGGGGGGGGGGACCAACTGATTAGGGGGAGGAGCCTGAGAAAAAAGGGACTTGACCAATACCGTCCACATGACTTACCCCCTCGTTACTTAAAATATGAACCAGGAGCCCATTTCCACAGCCGAGGTCCACAAAGGACTGCTTCTGGCACAGGCCCCTCCGCGCTCTCTCGTCTTCCCACAGGATCTAAGAAGACAAAACGGCCATTCAGAAACGCCAAACCACCACCCACAAGAACCAGTCCTTGGGAGCTAGGAAAGGGCGAGCGGGATTCACAGAGATCCAGGAGATTCCAACCGGGGCCGACTCCTGGGGTGCTTCCCTCTCCCAGGGGTACCTCTGCGTGGGTTTGGGAGGGTGAGCTCTGGGGTTGCGGCTCTGCCTCCCACCCCCAACAGCTTTCCCCTGTTCTGCCCTGCAATAGGGGACGAGTCTTTTGTGGCATGCAAGCCCCTGCGGATACAGAGGCAGACTAGGCTACGTCAGTCCCAGTGGAGAGGGATTTCCTCACGGCCACTAAAATGAAATTGCCTTTAAGCCATTGCCAACCCTTAGCAACGCCCCAAAATCTATTTGCTATTTTTATAAACAACAGAAGGCAGCAAACATAGCTAACCCTCCTCCTATTTTCCCAGCAATAACAATTCTGTGAGGTGTGTTAGGCTGAGAAAGTGTGAGTGGTCCAAAGGCACCCAGCCAGCTTTCATGCCTAAGGAGGGACTAGAACTCACAGAGTCCTGGTTTCTAGCCTCATGCCTTGGTCACTGGACCAAACAAATTGCCACCTTTAGTTTGCCAGTCTTTACTGGGAAAGTAAAGCTGTCCAGTTTCTGAAGCAGGCAAAACTGTCCTACTCAGCCAGCCTCTAGAGGCCGGTGCAGAGCAAGAGACCATTTTCTGCTCTTTGCTGCCTCTAATGGTCTTCTGTGCTTTTGCAAACCAGATGTGGGAAACATCCAACGATTTACGATTTAATGACATACAATCGAAGTGGGACTTTTGGATTCTGTGTCATTTGAAACTTTTGCAGACTGTTCCATTCCGATAATTCTGCCTTACTGCCGTTTAAAATACCGTAGGAAGAGGTTGGCGTTAATCTTAGGTTGACAAAAAAAAAAACCCATGAATGTGGCAACACTTTTTCCAGCCAACATAATGTATTAGAAGCCATAGAGCTGATGTTTGGTTTTTTTTTTGTCTGATTAGCATTATGTTCAGATATGTGCAATCTAGTTCTCCAGCTGAGCTGGCATTGCTGTCTGGATGCAACATGCAAAATCACATTAACCAACCAGTTGTTTCTCTGGAAGAGCTTTTTATAACCAGCTCTTCATCTCCCCATCTAACCATTCTGAAAGGGTCCCACACGGAGCCTCTACTTTGGCCTTTAGTATCCGTTCATGGCATTGATGTTCATTCAGGTCAACTTTGGGCCACACTCAGTTGGGCTTTAAGCAGCTATACATTCCTGGTGCCATGAAAGAAAGATGGACAAGTGATGGGCTGAGGCCTCCCTGACAGCCACTTCTACCAGGTGGACAAGATCAAGCAAATAACCCATCTTGGAACCTTCCTTTCCATGGCTCTCCACGCGACAGTTGGCACCCCACATCTTTTTCATGAAGAATAAAAAAACAAAATTCTCAAACACTCCTTGCAAACAAATGCATAATCTCCTAACTGAAGTTATTAACAGAATTGTACTCAAAATGTATCTTCTATATCCACACTGTCACATTCCAAAAAATCTACTCATCATTCCATTTTAGGAAGTTTATTATTTTGAAGTAATTTATAATTTCAGAGTAAACTTTTAGTTTTTAAACACCACCTACCAGCAGATAAGTAGCTATAGCAACATCCTCATATACAAACTTTTCAGGATCTGTTACTTCAGGCCAAACCTGCAGATAAATAAGACACAGGTTCAAATGATTGACATAAAAGGTTATTTCAAATATCCAGGAGATCCAGCAGATGCCTACCTAAGGCCTCTTCTTCAGCCCCCCCTCCCCCACCGCAGCCGTTTGGGGAGCCTCCGTGAAGAGGCTGAGATGGGGATGGCCCTTCAGTCAGCTCTCCCTGCCAATTCAACCCCCACAGGATACATTCCTAGCAACAGACCAGTCTCCCTCCTTGCCCTTCCACTAGCAGGGCTAAGCGGATTCAGACGCTGGTTCGGAGGCATAAAAACCCAACCACGAGGATGTTATTTTCTGCACACCGTCAAGGTAGCGCATGGCCAATGTTACTTCAACAGGAGCCGCTATCCTGGCAATAAATACCACTAACTATCCATTTTCTCTGAGTATCTTTTTCTTCCTGGCCCTACAAATCCAGGTGAAGTTGTCATCGGCCATCATGCGGCTGCCGCTTCAGCTGGCACAAGGTGGGCACGGTCAGTTATGCGCACTCCGGGGGGGGGGGGGGGGGTATCAAACTTCCCCAACCGAACCGAGTGAGACTTCTGAACTTACGCAATTTAAAGGTTTCAGGCAATCTCTGTAGATCGCAACAAACCCAACAGGTTTTTTTAACCTATTACAATTGTTAATTGATAAACTTATTGGAATCTGACAGGTGTTTAATTCACATCTGCATAATTACACTCCTCCATCAATCTAGGCATGGCGTAGACCTGATGAAGTAAGATGCGGCTCGTGAATGCTTAATAACATCTGCTAATCCGAAAAGTTGCAACCGGATTGCCCGAGATTTCCCAAACTCAGGCGTGGCTCTGGGAATCGTGAAAGGAGCTTTAGGCCGTGATGCAGCGCAAGCAGATTAAGGGCCAGCACAGCTAAGCACCTTCTGCAGCTGGCAGGGATGAATTCTCACACAGATACGCCGACCTCAAGCTTTCCAATCCTAATGCATGCTTTCCTCAGAGAGAACCGGATTCCAGCTTCCCCACCCCTCCCTCTGCAGTTTTAGAAGGCTGAATTCCCTGCACATTTTCCCCTTGACCTCGGATGAGGACCGGACTCAGCCCGAGAAACCTCTTCTGTCCCCAAGGCCCAAGCATCCTCCTTCCTTCGATCTCCTTGTCCAATTAAGAACAAAATGTATGCTTCTCATTTAAGACAGAGACAAATAAACACTTTTCTGCATGAACGTTAAGTTCAAAAATGTCAAAGCAGAAAGCATCCAGGGGCTCTACTTACTTTGACCATCTCTTTGTACTTTTCCTTTAAATCTTGATAAACCTGGCTGTATCTAGCTACAGAAACGAGAGAGAGCGTACTCTTAAATTCATTTTTGGGGACCTCTGTAGACCATTTCACCAGTTTAGAAATCAATTCACTTCCAAGCCACTCTGCTTTAGGATATACAACTCCATCAGGAACATATTTTTCTGGACTCAGGAGCACTGACACAGTCCTACAAACAGACCAACAAAGTTAAAGATCAGAATCGATCAGGAGTAAAGCGCTTTAATTTCACTGTGCCTCTGGCCAATCGAGCAAGGTTCCAGCTTCAGTTTACACTAGCATGTAGCCAAAAGGGACAGTGGGTGTTTTTTTCTCTCAAACAGAAGAATCTGAGGCAGAGGCATGCAGCTCACGGCCTCCCTCACCTGCGCCTTCTCAGGAAGCAGCAGGAACTATGGCAAATGAAGATTTCTTGCTCTAGAAAAATCGGGAAGGTTGTTCATCGCCATGAGATCATCAATATGCTGACAACACCCAATTACATAACTCCAGCCTGGCAAATTAAGCAGTTAAGCCATGAACATCTTATCTTGATGCCTGGAATCCATGAGGACCTGGGAGGGGAATAACTGGCTTCAGCTGATCCTGAGCATCTCAGGTTTTGGAGCCCGGCAGTCCAGGGACTATGCCACCCTTGGTGCTAGAGGGAGTTACAGTCCCAGATAGATCCAGTGCGCAATCTAGGGGGCCTCCTAGAAGCAGGGGTGTCAAACTCACGACGTCATGTCAACATCATGTGGCATATCGGGAGTTTCCCCCCTCTACTAAACCGGGTGTGGGCATGGCCAGGCCACAGGTTTGACAGCCCTGTATGACTGAATGGGCAACTTGCAATCATGGCTTAGAGGGCCTTGGCATAGCTGCTTGTGTGCCAGTTGAGTCCCTTCCTGGAGAAGCATCCTATCCACAGTCACTTCCAGGATGCATGGATGGATGGGTGGACGGACAGACAGACAGGGGGAGGGGAGAGAGAGAGGAAGGGAGGGAGGAACAGCACATGCTACATCTCTGCTCTACAAACTGCATTTGTTGCAGATTACTTCCGAGTCCATATCAGACAGACCGTACTGCCAAAATCCAAATCATATCAAACTGAGACCAGCAACCCCCAAGCCGGATGCAACGTGCTACTAAATGTACACCTTAATGCAGAAAGATGCCATATATATTTTTTTTAATCTGACAAGACGGAACAGTGCAGAGAGAACGAAAGAATCCTCCCTCCCTTGAATGCATCCGCAGTGTGATAAAAGGATTCAAAGCACCCACCATTCATCGTCCCGTATGTGCCGAAGCCGAAGCTGATAAATATTGTCGCCCTTCACCTCGTATTGGCCTTCGCAGGTCTGCTCCAAAGGCAAAAAGGTCACCGACCCATTCAGGACGTCTGTAAAGAGAGTTGCAAATGGTCCAGCGTTATTCTTTGTGAGAAGGACGAAAAGGCTCTTAAGAGAGGACTCCCAATTGAATTGACTTGACCTTATCAGGGTCGAACCACGGGGGTGGGGGGGGGGGGAGCAGGCTGGGAAGTGGAGAATGGAACTCGGAGGGGCTGATGGGTTCTTCGTCTCTCTGGGCTGGTTTCATGACCATCCTCCGTGCTGGGCTAGGAAGGCTCAGGGAGCAGCGGGGGGGAGAGGGCGTCACTGAAGGGGAGGGGCCGCCCAGCCCCCTCCTTTCCCCTGCGGCGGGGGCTGCCAGAGGGCGGAGGGCGGAGGGGAGGGGCGGCTCCCGCAGCCAAGGCCTCCCTGCTCCTTCCCGGCCCCCCCCACCGAGGGCATAAGAGCTCCCCGCGCTCCCTTCCGCCCGCGGAGGCCGCCCGCAGCGCAGCCATGCCGGGCCAGGGGAGGGAAGGTAAGGCCCACCTCGCACCACCAGCTCCGGGGCGGCGGGGGCTCCTGGGCGGCGGGGGAAGAGGCGCCTCGGCAGCAGCTCCAGCGGCCCCCTCGCTCCCAGCGCTTCCCCCGCCGCGCCTGCGCAGAACAACCCCCAGGCTCTCTCCGCCGGGCCCGCTGCGGCCCCGCCCGCCCTGGGGAGGCTGATGGGGGGCTCCACGCACGCGCCGCTCAGCCGCTTGTTGGCCACCTGCGGCCGCTCCAGCCACACGGCCGCCGCCGCCCAGAAGCCTCCCGGCAGCCGCCCCGCCGGGTCCCTCAGCGCCGCCGTGCCCGCCGCCTCCATTGCTCCGCCGCCGCCGCTTCCGTGGCTCCTCCCGCGCGGCGCCTGCGCAGTGGCGCTTCCCGGGCGGAAGGGACGGCGGCCGCTCAGGGACCTTCCCGTCCGCTTCTCAAAGGCCGCCTCCGCGCAGCCGGTGGAGTCGGGAGAGCGCCCTCGAGGTCGTCTGTCCGAGCCCACGGAGGCCGTTGGCGAAGGGCCCGGCTGGCGGCCGCCTTTCTGCAGGTGCAGCGGGGGGGGGAGGGAGGGAGGGGGGGGGCTCCGTCTCAGGGAAGGGAGGGGCACCGGGGGGAGAGGAGAAGCGGGGGGGGGGGGCGAGGAGCCCGTCTCCCCTTTCGCTGCATCGCGCAAATACAGGTAGTCCTCGACTTATGTCCGCGGTTGAACCCAAGATTTCTGTTGTTAAGTGGGACGAGGGTTCATTGAGCCTCCCTGTCCCTGCTTTGCCCTCGGGACCTGCCTTGCCAGGGAAGGGAATGGCTGCCTGTGCTCGCTTAGCAGCCCCGTCGTTAAGTGTGACCTGCCCACTGGCTTTGGCTTGTCGAAGGCAAAAGGGACCCGGGAGCTGCCGGTGGCTTCCCTCCCCTGGAAGGAGCTCGGTGGGGCTGGCAGAGGGACATCCGCTCAGGGGAGTCCACGGGGGGGGGGGGGGGGGGGCTTTGAGGCTTCAACTCCCGGCTGCTCTGCCCCCCCCCCTGCCCCCCCCCTCCGTGCAAGGCAGCCTCGGTGCAGCCTTGGTGGCCCTTGTCAAGGCATCAATGCGAGGAAAGGGCTTCCAGCCTCCCTGGTGCAAAAGCAGAGCCCCCCAGAGGGAAAGAGAGCGTCCCCCGGTCCCTCCTGCCGTGCCCGGAGGGAGGGCTGGGTGGCGGCTGTGTTGGAGAGCAGAGGGTTGCCAGAAACCTTTTCAGGAACTCCGCCTGCCGGAGGAGGAGGAGGAGGAGGAGGGTCTCCGTGTCCTGCACAGGGAGAGGTTTCAGGGAAGAGGGTAGCCTGCTTGTGACGCCCCTCTCCATCGCCTCAGTTCGATTCCCAGTGTCGGGCGTCCGGATCAGGATGGCTTCGAGTGGGGAAGTGGCCCCGTCCAGCCCCTCGGGGCCCTTGCCGCTGCCGGACCTCCCCAAAGGGCCCCTGTGCGCCTACCGCAAGAAGGCGTCCTTCGGCTGGCAGGAGATGGCCCTCTTCGTTGAGGACGAAGACCTCATCCGCTTCAAGGTAAGGCTCCTCAGAGTCGGGAAGGGAGCCTGGCCCACCGTCCGCCCCAGAGTCGCCCCTGAGAGGGTCGGGAAAGGTTGGCTCTTCCGCCACAGGCCGCCTTTGACGTGGTTCCATTGGACTTGCTCTTTGGGCTCCTGCCTGGGGTCGTTTCTTAGGCTCTATATTGTGTTCGATGTGGGTGTATCGTTTTTCCTCTTTATCTTGATACGTGGGCTCATTTTGGGACGGCTGCTTTGCTTGGCTGACATGGTATGTAGGGTCTCCTTCTTGGACTAGAAGACCTCCAAGGTCACTTCCAGCTCTATTCTGCTTGTGGTTATAATGGCTGGGTTTTTATCTAGATTTTTAAAGAAGGAAATTAAAAACTAATGTTAAGAAAAAGAAAATGAGAAGGAAATCAAATAGAACGATAAAAGTGCATGAAAGAAAAAGAGAGAGAGAGAGAGAGAGAGAAAGAAGGTATAAAGCCATACTGATCAGCTAATAAAAGTTCTGAATTTAGTCGAGGATTTATATACAAAAAAGCTTGCTTTTGGGGTGCTTTAGTTTTTATTTTTGGTATTTATTTTGCTGAAATAAATCACCACCACCACCACCACATTATAGGAGGAATATATCCAGAGTTCCTCATTGCGACGACTTCAGTCAAGCTTCGTGCTTCAGTTGCAGCATTTCCAGGAACAGAATATTTATGACAGATGGCTGAACTGTGGAGCTCTTGGTTGTCTGCTTATTGGCGTTTCATTACTCCGATAACATTAGCACAAGGAGTTGTGGTCTTTACTGCCTCTTTTCTTGGGTTGGGGTACAAATTGTCTGCAAAGAAACAACTAAACTCAGGGGGCCCCAAGGACGCTGCCTTTCCCGAAAAGAGGGTGCTGAGAAGAGTGTGTACACACACACACACACACTCTAAAAAAAAAAGGAAATGCATGCGATATTTTGTCACCAAAGGCAGGCTTTTAAGGACCCGGAATTTGCTGTGACATGAATTATTCCTTAGAGGAGCATTTGAAGTATTTAATAGCAGCCTTTCTCTTTGGTGCGAAGGGCTCCGAAACTCCCCACCTGCACCTTGGCTTTGCAGCCCCAAAGACACACGACTTGCGAGGAGGAGGAGGAGGAGGAAAACTCATTCTGTGCCTTTGGGGTCATATTCCTTTGCGTGGCCTGCCAGAAGTGGCTAAAGGAAGTGGCCCCTGTGGCCGGGCAGGCCGTCCGGGACTGACCGAAGCCCTCTCCGTTTTCTATCCCTTAAGGCCACCGTATTCTCGGCCCTAGAGAACGACCCCCTCTTTGCCCGTGTTCCCGGGGAAGAGCTGTCCCTGGAGAAGTACCGGGAGGTGACCTTCCTGCGCTGTCGGAAGCTTTTTGAGTACAATTTTCTCACCTTGGAGGAGATCCTCGAGAAGCCCTTGAAAGTGGTGGTTCTGATCACCTGCCTGGGGATGTACGACTGGTCCCTGGGAGCCAAGTACTTGCTCAATTCCCAGGTAGGTGCAACTGTTCTCCCTGTGTCGACACACTGAAGCTGCGGGATCGTTTCTTTTCCTTCCCGTTTTAAATCCTTTAATGTTGTTGAGAAAGCTCAACCGAGTGCTGACTTTGACAGTAATTATTAACTTTGTTGCTTACGCATGGGACGGTTGCCAAAGGAAAGCCTTTGCTTCTTCTCATTTAAAGTTAAAAGGAGTAATTAAAATGCTAATTAGGAGCCGTATTCTGCTTTGAAAGCCTGAGCAATGCTTTCTAGTTTAGGCTTAAGCCCCAAAATTCCTTTCGTTCACTGAGAAATCTGTTGTGACTTTTGTCCCATTTCATGACCTTTCTGGCCACAGTTGTTAAGTGAATCACTGCAGTTGATAAGTTAGTAACCCGGTTGTTAAATGAATCTGGCTCCCCCCCCGGGTGACTTTATCTGTCTGACGGTCGCAAAAGGGGATCTCGTGACCCCGGGGCGCTGCAACGGTCATAAGTATGAATCAGTTGCCAAGCATCTGAATTTTGATGACAGGATCATGCGGCTGCTGCAAAGATTGTAATTGGGGGAAACGGTCATAAGTCACTTTTTCAAGTGCCGTTGCAACTCTGAATGGTCGTGAGCCGAGGACTGCCTGTAATAATTTTTTTAGTGCGATGGGTGCCTGCTGAGCTGAAAGAGGAAGGGAGGCCGTGGAGCGGAATGGGACTGTTCGCCTCCTACCCTCCGCCCCCGCCCCCCCCCCCCGTTCTCCCAGGATTCCCCAGCCATGGGGGGAAGACCAGGGGGGAGGGGGGGGGAGGAGCCCAGGGCAGGGGAGAGGAGCCAGGGGAGAGGGGCCAGCTTGCCTGGAAGAAGGGTTGGCACTTTTGCCCCTTGAGCAGCAAACAGGGCAGCGTCCTTACATTTAAACTTTTTACGATTCTGTTAATTGGCTTTTTGTTTGTTTTTTCTGTTTCGTTCTGTGGCTCCTGTTGATGTCGTAGGTGTTCAAGGATGCCATTGAGAGTTCCGGATCTGAAAGGCATGAGAAATTTGTTAAAGGCGTTGAAAACATGGAGGTACCACTTTTCTATTGTTTGAAATTTGAAGTTGCTAACGTCACTCAAAAGATTAATTTCATAAGAAATAATAATAGGAATCTATTATCTACCTATTTCTATTATTATACTACAATACAATATTATTTCTATGATTAATGTTATATGTAAAAAGGCTGCGTGTGTGTTGTATGTGTGTTCCAGCAGAACTCTGGAGCGCCTCCAGCAATTTCACAGCCCTGGCGTGTCTGTGTATTCCAACATAATTCTGGAACGCCTGGCCCATTAAAGGGAGAGAGTGTAGTGTCCTAGAGTGGCCATTGTTTGGGATGTCATGGGAGGGGAAAAGGAGAGCCTGGGCCAATTAAAGAGAGTGAGTGCGGCATCCTAGAGTGGCCATTGTCTGGGATGTCAGTTCCTTCGCAGCTTCCTCTGAAAAGCCAGCCGTGACGTTCGCCCTCCAGTGGACCAACGGGGAAGCGCTTGATGGATTCGGGGCAAAGCGGCAGGATCGCATGGGAGGGGCAAGGGAGAGGGCAGGGATGATGGGCATGGGAGTAGGGGGAAGAAAGGCCCCTCTCATTGGCTCCCTGTCAAAGAAACACTCGGACGTCTCTACATACCCAGGCAATGCCAGGTTATCAGCCAGCCGTCTATAAAATGGTTTGGCCGTGTTTGTGCTGCAGCTTTTCTAGCCGCCTAGGAATTGGCCCAAGGCCAGAGAAGATGCCGCTGGCAACCCTGCAGCCTAGGCTCCCCCAGCCAGGCACCTAAGAAGCCCTCGTGGTGCCCTCCCTTGTGGCTTACCTGGCCACCGCCTGCAGGTGCCTGACCACGGAAGGCTCTGCTGGGCGTTGGGAAGCTCGTCTTAGCCCCCAGCGCAGGCTCAGCTCAGAGCTGCCCGGTGGAGCCAGGGGGCAACGATGCTTCTGTGGGACCTTAAGGTTCCTTTCGTGTGCCTCTTCTTCCCAGATATTTGGGTGCTTTGCACTGACCGAAGTCAGCCATGGAAGCAACACCAAGAACATCCGGACGGTTGCTAGATACGAGCCAGACACGCAGGTCAGTCTGTCAACGGCCAGCAACGGTGGCTTCTAGTCCTCAGCCTTTAGTTTTATTAAAATGATAACAACACTGGGCAGTGAAACTGTCTTTAAATGGACTCATGGCCCGTCTTTCACTCATTCCTGCCCTCCCCAGCCCCCAGGAGCCCCCTGGAAGCCTCCTGAAGGCCATGCCTGGCCCTTTTGGTGAAGGGGGCGGGGTTTCAGGAGACCAAAAATGCTGTGTTGAGTGTATAAGATGCGCCCAGATTTTCACCCTCTTTTGGGGGAGAGGGGGGAAGGGTGCGGCTTATCCTCCGAAGAATACGATAAGCCCCTCTTTTCGGTGACGTCCCTAAATGAACAGTTGTGGGCCAAGGACTCCAGGCAGAGGCAGCCGATCCGTTTCTCCCCCTGTGTGATGTCCGGTGTCTCTTTCCCACCCTGCAGGAGTTTATTCTTCTTTCGCCGGACTTTGAAGCTGCAAAGTTTTGGATTGGCAACATGGGGAAGAATGCCACGCACGCCGTGGTCTATGCCCAGCTCTACACGCCGGACGGCCAGTGCCAGGGGCTGCATTCCTTCGTGGTGCAGGTGAGGGGCGCGCTCTTGTTTTCCGGGGTTTGGCAGGGGAAGGTCTGCCTTTCCTTCCTGCTAGGACTGGTGGCACCATCAGCACTGCCTAATGTCCCGTTCGGAGGCCTCCTTCCGGAGAGATTCCCTCTCTGGGGGATTCTTTGGTGCCTCCAGTCAGGGTTTTCGGTCAGTTTTCCTGGGCGGATTTTGGGGTTTGCCGCCTTCTCCCGAGGTCTGAAGTAACTGGACCAAGGTCAGCTTGTAAAGAAGTGCTTTAAAAATCTTCAAAAGCCTTTAAAAACAGCCTTTCGGGTGTTTTTCACAGCCATGTCATCCAGGGCCAGTGGGTGAGTAGGGAAGGGGCTGCTTTCAAAATAGCATTTTAAGAGCGAGCGGGTGGGCGGGTGGGTGGAGGACATGTCTCCACATCTCCTAGCTTCTCCAAAATCATCTGAAGATGGCTAAAACTAATTCAAATGCAACCACAGGATAAAACCTAAAGGAGAATTGACCCACTGCTTTGATTCTTCCCATATACATAAAGTACATCCACCAAATTGGTTGCTGAACAATTTTGGTAGATATTCATGTGTGTATATATACACCTGCACAAGTGTGGCAAAAAACAACAACTCAGTTTTTGAATTTTCCTCCACAAACAAAGGTTAAAAGACCTTTAGCCCTGTAAGCCCAAATAAGCAGGCCCGCACTTCCCATCGAATTAGTAGCACATTTATGTTGGTTAACATTGTTCTTCATTTTAAATATGGTATTATTTCATATATTTTTTTGCACTACAAATGGAGATATGCGCAGTGTTCATAGAAATGTGTTCATGTTTTTTTCAAACTATAGTCCGGCCCCCAACAGTCTGAAGGACCCTTATCCCTCCTTAATTCACCATTGGAGGCTGTTTGTGTGAGTGTGTGTGTGTTGATTCTCACCCGCTTCCAATGTCTCTCAATGCCCGTCTTGAGGGTTTTAGTTGCAGTCTTAATTGGTGCAGTTCCCAGTCTGGTTTATTGTGTGGTCGTCTGAAACATACGATCAGGAGTTGTTTTGAAGGAAATCCTGGTTGTTCTTTTGTTTTTCTTAATGGCCTATTTTGAGGAGCCTGAAGCTGCTGTTGTAATGAAGTGAGGCAAGAAAGTTTGCGCTGTTCTTCCCTTTGAGGCGGGGAGGGGATGTCTTGGGCAAATCGATTCCTTGGGTTGAGCACGGACAGCAAGGACAGAGGCAAAAGGGACGGCTAAATTGGCCACACCCACCCAGTCACATGGCCACCCAGCCGGTCCAGCTCCCCGACAGTGTGAGGGACTGTGAATCGGCCAAAACGTCCAAAACGTTTGAGGACCCTGATCTAAACAAAGTGAATCGGTGTATTGATCTAAATTTTCCATTCTTCCATTCTTTCCAGATTCGAGATCCAAAAACACTGCTCCCAATGCCAGGCGTGATGGTTGGCGACATAGGCAGGAAGCTGGGACAGAATGGCTTAGATAATGGGCAAGTATCTTTTGGCTGCAGGAAATCAGTATTTCCACCCAGGGTGACGGTTAAGGCACCAGGTGAGAAACTGGGAGACCGGGAGTTCTAGTCCCGTGTTGGGCACAGAGCCAGCTGGGTGATCTTGGGCCTCCTTTTCATAGCAAGCCATTATTCAAAACCTTGCCAAGAAAATCGGAGGCGTTTCTCCAAGCACTCAAGACTGACCAGAAAGCACCCCAAAAACGAATAACTTCAGAAATGTCGACGTCCAAGGCTTTCTGCTAGATATCTAATTAAATACAAGGATCCTTCTCTTAAAACCCGTTAAGCTTCCCTATCCCGTTGACAGAGGCATTTGGGAAAGAGAGACCCTCGACCCCCATGAGGTTGAAGGGAGAGAGGTCCTTTTACTAAGGCACCTGAGTTTTTCTGTGCAAACCTCACCCCCCCCCCCCGTTTCCCCTTCCCTGCCCCCCCCCGCTTCGACCAGCCAATGGGAAGCCTTGTTGATATTTTGGGAAGGCCTTGGATGCTTGGCACCTCTCGGTTCCCAGGCCCCTCCGTCTCGTGGCTCTCGCTTGCTTTGTGGGGAGGGGGATGTGCCATTCTGGCTGAGGGTGGCCATGCCTGTGCTCAGCCCAGGAGCCCCCTCCCCATTCAGCCGTCTCTTGAAACCGCCAGGTTTGCCATGTTCCACCAGCTGAGGGTACCCAAAGATAACCTCCTGAGCCGAACGGGCGACGTGAGTGCTGAGGGCAAATACAGCAGCGCCTTCAAGGTAGGAGCTCTGCTTCTTTTAGGGCTGTTGGGGTTTTTTTCCAATCCCACCTTGGTTACTTTTCACAAAAACCTCAAGGCGGAGAACATACCTAATACTGCCTTCCTCCTCCTCCTCCTCCTCCTCCTGTTTTCCCCACGGCAACCACCCTGGGGGTGGGTTGGACTGAGGTGTGTGTCGGGGGGGGGGGGGCACGGGACGGGGGACTGGCCCAGAGCCACCAAGGGTTGACGTAGGGCTAGAACTTTCCCTCTCCTGGTTTCCAGCCTGGACTAAATCAAGACTCTTCCCCCTTACGGAAGTCCGATTCCGTTCTTCCCGCTTCTCCCTCCTGTGCTGGTGCTCAGCCGAGTGGCCGTCGCCCAGGAGGAAGCTCTTCCTTGCAGGACGCTTGTGTTTCCCCAGGATCACAAGCAACGCTTGGGTGCTTCGCTGGGCACTCTGTCCAGCGGGAGAGTTATGATCATCGCCATGTCTGTGGCCAACCTGAAGCTGGCCGTGTCGATCGCCATTCGCTTCTCCGCCACCCGGCGCCAGTTCGGCCCAAGCGACTCCGAGGAGATTCCTGTCCTGGAGTACCAGATGCAGGTAAAGGCCTCAGGGGCCAGGAGCAGGCCCAAGGGGGAGCCGAGTTCTCGCAAGGAGCAAGGCCTCGGGGGGCAGGTAGCCTCTGCTTCCTATAACCATTCACCGGATGCCACGGCCCAGGCCGCCTTCCGTAGAGCCCTGAGTGCTGGCTTCACTCCCGCGACAAGCGGCTCCACAATGGGCCCGCCCCAGGGGAAGGACGCTGCAAAGACCCCCATTCCCTCCCCACTCTGGGACCAGCCAGGGGCGGCATTTGCCGGTTCTCCGAGCTACTCAAAATTTCCGCCACGGCTTCTCCTGGACCGGTCAGAACCGGCTGGGTTCCAGCCCCGGTTGTGGGCCTGGTGGAGGGTTTCCAGGAGGGCCCTGGAGGAGATGCCTCCCAACCCTCCCCACCCAAATGTCCTTCGATTGCAGCAGTGGCGTTTGCTGCCTTACCTGGCGGCCACCTACGTGCTGGACTCCTTCTCCAGAGCGCTCTTCCTGAAGTTCATCGAGTTCCACATCGGGCTGCTGATGAGGGACAAGACTTCGCAGCAGGTGGGGAGTCTCCCGGAGCAGATTCTCTGGCCACTCGGCTGGGGACGGCTGCACCACCAACCTGAGACAAAGCCTGTGATTTGGGGTGGAAATATTGAATGTATACAGGTGGTCCTCGACTTAACAACCGTTCATTTAGTGACCAGCCTACGTTGCAATGGCACTGGGGGGGGAAAGCGATTTACGGCCATTCTTCACGCTTGTGACCATTGTGGCCTCCCCATGGCCACGCGATCAAAACTCTAGACCCATGGCAACGGACTCATACTTACGACGGCCGCAGGGTCCTGGGGCCACGTCATCCCCTTTCGGGACCTTCCGACAAGCCAAGTCCATGGGGAAGCCGGATTCACTTAACGACTGCAGTGACTGACTTCACTCTGGCCAGAAAGGTCGTAAAATGGGGGGAAATCCACCTAACAAATGTCTCACTTAGCAACCAACGTTTTGGGCTCGGTGGTGCTGATAAGACGAGGACTGCCTGTACGTTTATAATTGGACTTCTCAGATTTACGAAGCGTGTGTGCGTGAGTGTGGCAACATTTCCTGTATTGATAATTAGTTGTGACTTTGCCACATCAGCCGTTTCTATTCCCTGGGGAGGAGGGGGGGGGGTTGGGGCCGTGGGACTCTTCCTGAATCAGCAGCTGGAAAGAATCCGGATGGATGTGCAATTCAGACAGGCGGGAAACTGCCGGGACGCTTTTCGCTTCGTCCAGTCCTCCCATTCCGTCTGCTTTCCCCCCAACGGGGGTGGGGGTGGGGGGTGGGGTGGAAAGACCCTCCTCCGGCCGCGCAGGTGACCGCTCTCTTCTCCCTTCCTCTTCCCCCAAGGCCGAGATGGGCCGTGAGATCCACGCCTTGTCCACCTCGGGCAAACCCCTCGCCTCCTGGCTCACCCAGCAAGCCATCCAAGAATGCCGGGAAGCCTGCGGGGGACACGGCTACCTGGCCAGTAAGTGAGGCGGCCCTCCCGGGCACCCTGCCAGCGGTCGGGAGGGAGGGAGGGAGGAGGGGGTCCCTCTCCCTTGGCACAGGGGGCGCCAGGGGTGGACTGCAGCTCCCAGGATTCCCCAGGCAGCCATGGGGGCTTCCCTCCACAAGTCTTAACCTCCCCACGGTTGGACAGTTCCCCGTCGTTAAGCGAATTGCTGCGGTTGTTAAGTTAGCAAGGCGAAGGGCTTCCCCATGGACGTTGCTTGCAAGAAGGTCTCAAAAGAGGACATTGCAACCGTCATAAGTATGGGACACTTGCCAAGCGCTTTTTATCGCCTGACCGGGGGGGGGAGGGGATTATTAAGTGCCAAAAAACCAGTCATAAGTCCCTTTTTTTCAGTGACGTCATAACTTTGAAGGGTCACTAAATGAACTGTTGTAAGTAGAGGGCTGCCGGTCCACCGTTTCCTCTCCGCAGCCGTTTGCATTCAACCGTGCCCCCCCTTGTCTTCGGTCGCCAAGCTCCTTGGATGCTTGGAGATTGACAGGCAGAAGTGAGCGGAGTAATTAAGGAAAGTGGAATCTGGGGCTTTCCGAGAGACTCACAACTCAGCACCACAAAAGTTGTGCCGGCCACGCGCGTCTCCCAGCTGGAGGCCAAAGTTTGAAGATCCCTTGACGGAGGTTGGGGGTTTCCTCGCAGTTTCCAATAGGCCTCGGCTCCTTCGTAACGCTTGTGCCTCTGGTGTCTTCTTTCTCCCTGACCTCCAGTGAATCGTCTGGGCGATATCCGCAACGACAACGACCCGAACTGCACTTACGAAGGAGACAACAATGTTTTGTTGCAGCAAACAAGCAACTACCTGCTGCGGTGGATGAGCGAGAGATCCCAAGGTGAGCGTGTGAGTGTGTGGGGCGGGGGGGGGGGGGAAGGACTGGGAGTTGCTCGGAGCTGAGCGAGCGCAGGGAAGAACATCCGGCTTTCACGGGGCCTCAGAGCCACAGAGGCCGTAACTGTGGGGGCATTTTGGATGTTGATTTGGATTTGATGCCTCTGGCGTTTCATCTACAGGCCTTCCTGTTTCGTCACCCATGGGGTCGGTGGATTTTTTAAATGATTATGATGATATTCTCTGCCAGACGTTCGTGGTTCCGGATTCCCAAGACCTCATGGACTCTTCAGGTAGCCGCCTTTGCCCTTCTGGGATGGGCTGCAGGGATCGCGGAGTGTTCCGGAGGAGAACCGCCTGCTCTGTGATTCTTGGGCTGGTGGGCTCTCCTCAGCTGTTTGGCTCAATGTGGCCTAGGCTGTCTCCTGAGCAAGGGGACCGGTGGGAGGCCAGAGGGTTGTCATCAGAAGGGCGGCTTGAAGACATTCGCAGTTTTGTTCCTGAAATGAAGAGCCGGTCAAGGTTCCAAATAGCATCCAAAATTAAATCAGAGTCCAAGGCAAAGTATTGCTCTAAGTTCCAATTGATGAAGAGAGCCATGTGGGCACATCTGGGAAAACCCGAATCTGAAAGCTTCCCGCTTTCCCCCACCCAGTAGAAAGTTCAAAATCTTGCCCCCACACCCATCAGTCCATCCCATGGTCCAATCTGCCACTGCCATGCTGGCAGCTTCCACCTATCCAGTTCTGGTCAGGTGCAGAGGTGCAGACACAAAAGATGACCTTGGCTTTCTAGAAAGAATGTGTTATGGCTGCATATCATCTAACTCCATAATATCCCCCCTCCCATTTTCCCACCATAGCAAATGCACAGCAGAAGAATAGGAAGTGTGGCCGGCCTAATGTCCAAAAGGAAAATGACTGCAGGCCTGACAGAGCCACAATCTTGGCACATTGAGTGACTTTCCCAATGTTTGTTCATCTCCCTGGGATCTGTGGGTCAAGGTGCCTGTTGATCCTTTTCCTCTTTATGAACGGCACGCCAGAAAAAAACCTTGGCTCCGCGGGTGGCCTTTTGGCCTCTGGCAATGCTCCTAAGGCACCCAATAACGGCCTTCCCGACGTGTACGGTTGCTCGCTCTCCCCGCCATCCCCTTGAATTGCCCGAGCGGACGTATAAAACCACTGCCGTTCCTCCCTCCAGTGTCTTTGAGCGCCTACAAGTGGCTGGTTTGTTACTTGCTGCGAGAAAGCATCCAGAAACTGAGGAAGCAGGAGGAGAGTGGCTGCACCGATTTTGAGGCAAAGAACAACAGCCAGGTATCTCCCGGTTCTGATTCCAGGGAGTTCTGGGTTTTCCTTCAAGCGAGGGGAGCAGCCTCCACTCACCTTCTAATTCCATGGAGACCCTTTGTGGGTAAAGAAGCAGTTTGTTATATTTGTAGCTCTGCTTTTAAATCGTCCTCCTGAAGTGCGCTGTCCCTTCTTTCCCACAGGTGTATTACTGTCGTTCTTTAGCGATAGCTTTTATTGAGCACACAGTTTTGCACAACTACCACAAACATGTGCACAGTCCCAGCACACCAGTGAATCTTCAGCCGGTACTGAAGCGTATTTGCTCACTCTACGGACTCTGGTCTTTGAACAAGCACACGTCGATACTCTACCAAGGTGAGGTTGGCTTTGTGTCATCTCGTGAGCTCCGTGGCCCATAAATGTTTGTTGCAAAAACTTTACAATTCATCTTATCTGCTAACCCACTGAGAAATTAAGGTGCCCAGATTGTACCAAGGTGAAATACATTGCACACTTACAATTTCAGCCTCTGTGCTTTTGCATTTTAGCTTTTTAGTCATGCTGCTTCTTCTAGAGAGGGATGATGTATTTCTCTTGAATAACTTAAACTTTAAATCTCACATTCTGTTACTTAACCTATTCTTAAGTTGCCCTAAATAGGGCATCTTCAGCCCAGGAAGAAAAGCTCCCTCCTGAATCCCCTCCTACCCCTTCCTTCCTTCCTTCCTTCCTTCCTTCCTTCCTTCCTTCCTTCCTTCCTTCCTAGTGAGATGTGGGAACTTTTCCCAGTCATGCCGTTTCCATATTCTTGTAGTCAGGAAGGTCTGGAAGGCAAAGCACCAGAGCGTTAATCCTCAATACAACACCTTCGGTTTATTTTGGGAATTATTTCTGCGTATCGTGTGCCCAACCGGAACTTAAAGTGTGCTTCAGTAGGAATGAACTGTTTCATTCTGAATGTTTTATTGCTCTAAATACGTTTCAGGTGGCTACCTTTCAGGTGAAAAGGCCGGTAAATTGATGCAGGATTCAATTCTGGAACTTTGTTCCAAGGTACGTTTCAGTAGATCTTGAAAGTTTGTCGATCCCATCAGATTCCACGGGACATTTAAGTGCAAGGTGTCAGGCTCACCGTCTACAGCAGAGGTCTTTAAACTTGGCAACTTTAAGGCTTGTGGACTTCAACTCCCAGCAGAGCTGGCTGGAGAATTCTGGGAGTTGAAGTCCACAAGTCTGAAAGTTGCCAAGTTCGGGGACTCCTGATCTACAGCGTAGAAGCTCTTCCTCTCCTGCCCCTCCCCACGTTCAGCATCAGTGCATGTCCCCAAGCGACGCCCTCTCTTTCCAGACCATTTGTGACCTGCTTGCCCTTCCCAGAAGTCCAGTTCAGGTCCCTGTAGCGAGACAGACATTTGGATTGAGAGAAAGAAGAAAGAGAGAGAGCATTTTCCAATTTCAGCTCCCGTGGTCCACTCCAAAGAGAGCCATTTGCAATCCGTTTGGTGTTATTACCCTCGCGTCATTCATTAAAGTGTTTTAGCCAAGTTCTCTGAAACAAAGCAAATATGCTTAAAAAACTGCCCAGAGAGGTCAAGCGATGCTGGTATTCTGCAGTTGTGGTTGCCATGCGATGGCCAGTTCCTCTCCCCTTCCGTTTCTCCACACACACACACCTTCTCTTTCCTAGTTGAAGAATGAAGCGGTGACTCTGGTGGATGTCATGGCCCCCCCTGACTTTATCCTCAATTCCCCAATTGCCAAGGCCGATGGAGAGGTAAGTGGACTTGCCCCCCCCCCTTGGAGGGGGGGTTCCATCTTCTTGCTTTCTGAGCTGCATCCCAGAATTGCATCCCAATCTCTTGATACCAGTTTCCTTTTCCTTCCTTCTAAGCCTCCTTTTTCTGACTGAAACCTTCCTTGCTTTTTGTTTCTCCAGCTATATAAGAATCTATGGGCTGCGGTTCTTCAGAGCCCAAAGAGCCTGGAAAGAGCCTCCTGGTGGTCAGAATTTTGCAACAACAAACCTGTCGTGGGCAAGTTGAGGTCCAGAATGTAAACAAGGAAAGCCCCTCCGGAGCCGCCCGTGGACCTTGGCCACAGGGAGAGGGAAAGGATCATGTGAAAGGAAACGAAAGAGGACCCTGAGCTTAGGAGAAAGGGCCGAGCACCACAGGGGCCTCCCCACGGAAGCTTCCCTCAACCGGCTTTCAGAATGATGGAATAGTCCTCCTCTGCCAGCTCAGCCTTCCTGACGGTGAAAGTCCGGTTGCTTTTCGGACAATAATCAACAATTAAAATAGCTTTCTGTCCATAGGTTAATGACCATGTTGAAAATCAGCAGCTTTTTGTGTAGATGTCCCTTTAAATATTTGCATTTGGTCCATGAGATTAATATCATCTTATTCTTCAGGAAAGGTTTTAAGTTTGAATTAAGTTGTTACCATTTTGCATCTGACATCCGTGTTCCGTCTCATCCCAGAAGGCAAAATAAGCAGCAGTCTCTCTGAGATGTCATTCGGGAAGGTTTTTTTCTTTTAATTCTCCCCAGGTTTTTATTTCTAAGGTTTTGGGATGACCACCGCTGGAGAGAAAGCTCTGAATGTCTCTCTGACCTTCCAGCTGCGTGGGTGCCTGGAGGGTCCTGCGAGGGAAGGGCAGCCTGACTCCAGAGAGAGAGGGGGTGGACCATGAAACCCTCCCTCTCCCAGTGAGATGAGGAAACCCGCCGCTTCCTTTTTTTAGCCAGTCTGCTTTTGAGGCCTGGTTCTTCCTAGCTGGGATCCAGATCCAGAAGTGTCCTCAGTCCAGAGTCTCCTCTGAATCAGGAAAGGGGAGCATTTCTGTTCTTAAGCATTATGGAATCTCAGGGTTGGAATCCAATCCTGGAAAGGTAAGTGGCTGAGGAAATCTCAGCTGGGATCTCGTATGGGCTGGTGGCCGCATCCTTCCGATTCCGGCTCCCACTGCCTATCAGGTCAATCTTGCAATCTGGGTCTGGTGGACTCAGTTTTCCGTAGCCATGTATGTCTGTACAGAAATAAAAAGATATTAACGATGTTTGTTCAGTATGTCCATTCCAATTCACCACAGCTGAATTTGAAAATAGCCTCATAGACACCCACAGTAAGATCTAAAAAAAAAAAGGCATCTTCAACGAGAACGTGACAATATTTATGGCAAGGTAGAGTTCTCGAAGAGCCCCCAGCCATTCCAACCACTGGCCACTCTGTGCTGTGTGTTGATCGGAGGGAGAAAGAGGCCACCTTGCATGCAAAGAACCGGACGTCCAGTGTTTCATTGACCTTCCGTTCCTTCTGGCCTTTGGGCTGAGGAAACTCCTCTCGGGTTCCTTCCATGATAAGAACGTTCGTGTTCTGCTACAGCCGAAGGAATCTGTTGTAACTGGCTCAGTTACCGGGGAGAGAGAGCATCTAAGGATAATCCTGAAACAGGCGGTGACAGTGGCTATAAAGGGAAGGCACCCAACCGCCTCCTTCACGCCTTGTCAACTTCTCTGGAATGGAACCTTCCTCTCACGCGCACCGTGAAGATTGGGCCAAGGCCTGACTCCTCTTCCTTCAGACCATCTCGTGAAGACCACAACTGCCCTGCTAGGCCTCCGTGGACACAAGAAGAGGCTGAAGAGGATGTTGGGCAGACCTTGATGAAACCACTCTCGGGGGGGGGGGTGCTAGTAAAATCCTCAGATTGTACCTTTCTTACCTCACTCTTCCATCTGGGGATCCACCGGTTGCTGCCTCGGGTAACATATTCGTACTTTAAACACCGTTTCCCAAACAAACTGGAACTATGTTAAAATTGGAGCATGAGAAAATGTTGAATATGTTTTATTTTAGCATGTTTGTTTTCAGTTAAATACTTTCATTTGAGCTCGATCACCGTTTGCTGACTTCAACTCTTCTGTGGTTTCATAGCCAGCTCCTTCCAGGATCATCTCTGGTGCCCTTTTCTTGACTTTGCCCTTATTTTGGGGGAAATGGGTGGGAAGGAGGAGGAGAAACTGAAGCTCTTGTTCTCGGGTGCCAGGGAAAAAAAGGGGGTGGGGGGTTTCTCTCTGTCCTTTGCAAGCCCTCCGGCCGGTGTCCAGAGGGGAGAGGCTCATAGGAACTTTCTCCTGGGAGGCTGCTCTGGAGAGAGGTTGATTCTGCAAATATTCAGCTCCGTGGCAAAGGCTCTGGCTTTCTGGTAGAAGAAGAGAGACATCTCTCGGTCGATAAGGAAATTGTGGTAAATTATGGCAAGTCTGGTGTAAATCTTCAGTTGTGCTTTCTTATTCCCCAAGTCCATGGCGGCAGCCAGGGCCAGGTTGTAGTATCCTGCAGCGTCAAAAGGATCCTGAAACAGGAAGCGAGAGAGGGGCTGCGATTACTTTTTTTTTTAATCCATCATGGCAGAAAAGACTCTCTGATTCTTTAGGGACGTCCTTGCCAAGGGCGACACCTGCAAAGGTAACGCTGCAACGGCCCCCCCCCCCCACAGCCTCACCGTTGCCATTTGGTGCTTGAACAAAAAGATACACAAACTCACATCCCCCACTGAGATTTGGCACTGGTGGCAAAGCTCATTCTGGGCCAAGAAAAGCCGGAGTGTCTTTTGTGGTCCCTACGCCAGGAAGGGGGCAGGCGACGGTCGGCCGGGTGGTTTCTGGGGCCCCTCCTCCGGCTGCTTCGTTCCATGCTCCCTCCCTCCCCACAGCTCCCCCGGCCTTGCCCCTCATCTGCCTGCCATGGTGTCCCCGCAGCCACCCCCGGCCCTCAGGGCTGCCTCCCACGTTCTTCCTTTTCTCCCGTGGCTTTTTCCCCAGAGCCTAAACTCTGCAATTCACTTCTGTTTGGGGCCTCACGAGAGAGAGAGAGAGAGAGAGAGAGAAAGAGAGAGAGAGAGAGAGAGAGAGAGAGAGGGGGGGGGGGAGGGAGAGGGAGAGAGAGAGGGAGGGAGCAGACGGGGCTTCTCTCCTGAGCCTGCAAAGAAGGCAGGAAGGTGCCCGTGCGGGGGTGGAGTCATATAGGTGTGAACAAGAACAAGTATCAGGGAAACTGCCACTAAGAAGACGTTATGGATCTTGGGAGGTGTAGACCGGCCTCTGCTGGGCTGCTGCTTCTTGTGGATCTCTGCCTTTCTGGTAAGATAATCCAATGTATTTGGGGGGGGGGGGGGGGGGAAGAGGGGGAATGGGAAAAGTCGCACTTGGCATAGATTATTTGACACCATCCCAGCTTCTCCTCCTGCGCCTCCCCTCCTCAGTGGAGATTCCGCAGCCAGGTGAAGCGAGGGGGGTTTCCGGTCTCCAGGTGCTCCTTCCTGCCTTACCTTCAGGTCGTAGAAGGTGATGTCTCCCAGGAGAAGGTACACTTTGACGTAATAGAGGGCCTCCTCGTCAAACTCCAGTGGGGATGGGCAGAGGGAAACGGCTTTGAGGAAGAAGTGCTCGGCGAGTTCACAGTGCCCCAAGTGATGGTGGATGACCGCCAGGCGGTGGTAGGCCACTCGCTCGCTTAGCTGGTCTCCTGGCCCAGGAGCGAAGAGAAAAGCAGACATGAAAGAGAGGAAGACGGCAGGCGGCAGTGAAGTCCAGGAGAACCTGGACGTGGGGCGTGGTTCTGCGCTTGTGTTGAGGCTCCTGCTTTGATGGCTGCAAGGAAACCCACCAAAGTCCTTGGGAAGGGATGTTGGCCTCCGTGCGCCAGGCCTGCAGCCCAACGCTTCTTCTGGATCTTTGGCCTGCCACACTTTCTGTTCTTCTGCTTCCAGGCTGTCCCTCCCAGCAAGAGCCGGTGCCCTCTGGCCCTTCTCTCTGGGAGGGAACGCCAAGGGTCCCCCGCCCCTCTGGAGTGGAGGGAAGGATGCTCGGCCTAAGGCCAGCCCTGTAGCCTGGCGCTTCCTGAGCCTTTGCTTTGGCCATTTGGCAACATTTGGGGGTGAACAGTGGCAGAGAAGCCTCAGCCACTCAGTTGGGAATAACGAGGCCAAAGCTACGCCTCTTTCTCTGCCACTCTGAATCATCCCCAAGGCACTGAGGGCTGAATTGGGGCAACCAGACTAATTTTCTTATTAGCTGGAGACGTTTCACTGGTCTTCCAAGCAGCTTCATCAGTCAGAAGGAGCCAGGGAGTCATTGGAAGTCATGATTCAACCTTTGTCTGTATGACCTGATTGACACATTGCAATGCATTTTGGGGAGAAAACCCCTTAGAGGTTGGTGTGGCAGGAGTTGGTCCATTCCAACGACTCTGCCTACTGACTTGCTCTGACTGAGGAAGTTGCTTGGATGAGCAACAAAACATCTGAAGCTAACCCCCAAAATCGGTCTGGTTGCCATGGTTCATCTTCAGAAACCTTTGCCCCAGAGGTGGGTTCTTACCGGTTCGGTTCGGACCGGTTCGGACAAGTAGGTAGTAACTTGGTTTACCTAAATCGACACTGAGCATTAGTGACGTCTGGGCGTATCCGAGGCATTCCTCATACTTCTGTAGGGTCAAGAACAGCCCAACCAACTTGTTGAAGAGGCGAAGCTCAGCGCTGCCGTTTTTGGCCTTCACGGCAAGCGGCAGGGCCTTGTCCTGAAACAAGAGCAGGAGACAAAGGGCCGTCTTGCAGAGGGAGACATTGCAAAGGCGTCACCCAGCTGTTTTATCTGCCCAACGTCTCAAGGACGACCCGGGCGAAGGGTGGGAAGAGGATACCCACCCTGTAGAAGGGCGCTGCTTTTTCCTTCTCCCAGTCTCCGTTGAAGAAAATGTCTCCCGAGGCTTCGAGCATTTCCATTTCTAAATTGGGGTCCCGAGAACTCAGAGCAGCGTTGTGAGCAACCTAGGAGGAAAGGAGGGTTCTACCAGGCGTAGCAACACAGATAGGAACAGCTCAAACAGAAGCCGTACGCAACCCAAAGCTGCTTGTAATCCACTTTCTTCTTTTTCTAGCGCTCCATAAATAGGCCTTATGGAATTAGAACTGCCTCCAGCCGCCTCTTCCAATGTCACATTTTACATTTGAATAAGAACTGGGTCATTTCCTCTTTGCTGGAAATGTAGAAGGTCGTCTTGAATCACCCCAAATCACAGCTGCAAAACTTCCCATCCTTTCCGCCAAGGCTTGGTCACACCTTGAAGATGCTAAAGGCAGAGAAGTTGGTCTGGGGGGGGGGGGGTCGGCCACCTTAAACACTCAAAGAGCCACAAAGGTCCTAACCCGAAGCCCCCACCACCACGTTCAATTCTGGAGCGACCAGGAGTCCGGTTCCCCATAGAGTCTCCTCCTAGGGTGGCGCCCTTTTTCCTCTACTTGTTCTAACTGGAAGCCCTATCGACTGTGGAGCTGCAGCAGAGGGATGGAAGAGTCACATGCGGCTGCAGAGTTGCTTAGACCAGCTTGCTGACCTCTAGAAGGGGTCAGCGCATCTGGAAGAATCCGTGGGAGGGGTGACTCAGCGCCTGTTTGTGGGACCTGATCTACGATGAGATTCCCACCTCTCACTGGCTGTCTGGGGAAAGCAAACTCGCGTGCAATTTTTCAACTGACGGGGATAGAATTTAGAGGTGCAAGAGAGACCCCTGATGAGAGGAACACTACCTATTGCAAATTGTGAATAGCTAGAAAGTGTATATTTCTATTTATTAGAAAAGTATTTATAGAAATATATGGAAATAATTAGTTGTGAGCACATTTGCTCTTCCTGAGAAAAGTAAACTTAGTAAATTTCAGAGGGTGTCAAGATACGTCTGAAAGACCCACCTCCTACTTGTTTGACAAGTGATTTTAAAAACAACCAAATTAGCATCTGGGTTTTTTGGGGGGGGGGGTTGAGTTAAAACAGTTGAGGAAAAGGTCAGTTTGAGTGACCTCCCCAGCTCCTTGCCCTTACCTGGATATAAACGTCAACTAACTCGTTCTCCCGCAGTGCGTAATAGATCTTCCCTGCCTGGAGCCAGGCCTGGGCTTCCTTGTTTTTGGCTTGAAGGTCAATGAAGATCCCCAGGCTTCTCTTCAGGTACTCCAGAGCACACCGGCAGGCCCTGAAGGGGAAGGAGAAACACCATCCGGCTGACCTTGCATTATTCCCGAAACCTCTGAGGATCAACCAAGCGATTATTTCGATCCACTCTGGGTCCTTTCATCCAACCATCGGCCCTGTGCGGGGAACCCATGAGGCCAAGATCATGAGAGGGAAGCTTCCCAATCAGTTCAGGACGGAAGACGCTGCTTAGGTTGGAAGAGAAGCGTTCCCAAAGAGAACACTAAGGAAGTCCAGTTGCCTTTTGGGAAAAGGGGAGAATTGTTCATTTGAAATTGCACGATCCTGTTGATGCAGCTTTCCAATAAAGCAGAATTAGCTCATCCGTCCGTCTTTCCTGCCTGGTCTTGCCTAAGAGACATACATCCACCTTGCAAGCCTGAAAGAACAAATCTCCCACTGTCACCACTGCAGCCTGCTAACCTACGGAGGTTCCACCCCCAGCCGGTCTCTCTGGGTCACTGCCGTTGGAACCAGCAGCCCCCCCAGGCCTGCCACGCCCCCAAACCGCTTCTCCTATGGGGCCGCCATCTTGATTCTCAGTTCTGCGCATGCGCAGAACAATTGTAATTACACAAGTTTAATTCTTTAAAAAGATTTTGCAGATGCGCAGACCTATTTCCGGCAGTAATGCCAGGAGCCACCCACCCATGGTTCAGATGCACCATTGATATCAATTTATCAGCTGCAGATACCATCCTAACTACAATCTTATTGGAGGTTGTGATCGAACTAACAGCACTTGGACAGAAATATTACGAGATCTGTAGGCCCATCATCCACGCCAGCCCTAGAGATTCTCAGGCACAACTGCAGCCAACCAATCTCTCCCAGCTTGCTGGGGGGGGGGGGTTTCCTAGCATGGTTCCTGCATGACACAGGGATAAACATGGAGCACTGGGAGCTCTCAGTACGAGAGAATTTAGGAAAGTCCCACCAGCTGAAATTCTGCTGGTCCTGAAGGTCAGAAAGTCAGAAAGAAGGGGGCAGGCCGAGACCCTCCAGGGCTTTCCCTGCAGTATCAAAGTCCGGGTCTTCTCGGCACCACTCTCGGTGGGTCACTTTACTTGAGAGACCGAAATGCCTGGCACACACACGCACACACCCGCCTTAGAGAGAGAACGTACGCATCCTGCAGCCACCGGCAGGAAGGCCTAAACCGCTGCTTGTCCAGCAGTGCTCAGGCCAGGCCAGGGTAAACTGGCTGACGATGATGGACACTTCGATGGCAGACATCAGAAGAGGGCCTGTTCTTGGGAGAAAGTAACCTTTTGTCGAGGGGAAGGCAGCCTCTTCTGCCTGCAGAAGGACACGTTGGTGTCCGGTTCACTAATAATTTGGCCGAGTGACAAAACCCTCTTCCTTGGAAGGTCGTGCGTTGCAGTGGTGGGATTCAACATTTTTTACTACTGGTTCTGTGGGCTTGGCTTGGTGGGCGTGGCTTGGCGGGCATGGCAGGGCAAGGATACTGCAAAATCCCCATTCTCTCCCCACTCCAGGGGAAGGATACTGTCAAATCCCCATTCCCTTCCGATCAGCTGGGACTCAGAGGCAGAGAATAGATGGGGGCGGGGCCAGCCAGCGGTGGTATCTAGCGGTTCTCCGAACGACTCAAAATTTCCACTCCAGAAGTGGTCAGAATGTGCTGAATCCCACCTCTGATGCGTGTTGCAGTTCCTACCTTTCTGTTCCCAGAGACAGGTAGAGCTGGCTGATGGTTTCTAGCACCTGCCCTTCCATGACCTTGTCGGACATCTTCCTAACCAGGGTGAGCTGATATTCGTTGTAGAGGACACACTGCGCTGGATCTGGGAAAACCGTGCGGTGGAAATGGCACAGTTGCTGAACCGCCTGGAGTTGCCCTAGAAAGAAGGAGCGGTTGGCTCATTAATGCCACGAAGCCTTTCAACAGCAAGACACCCTCAGCCCCCACAGCTTCTCGCCAGCCTGAAGAGCCGCCCTTTGCCGTCGTAGCAGAGGGAGAAATGAGGGTGGCAGACTTGCTTCAAAATGTGTGTCTGAGCGGACAAAAGAAACCTGAGCAACGCCTTCGAAGCATAAGACATCCAGCTTAGCTCCTCTGGGCCCTCTGCCTGGAGAGCTGGGAAAAAGCTGCATGGCATCATTCATCCTCATTGGTGAACCTGGGAAATGAATTTACCTTCCACATCCTCGCGTTCCATGGCCACCAGAAAGGCCCACTCGTAGCAATTCCTCCCCTTCTCCTTCTGAGCCCCGCGAGCGTAGTGGTGCCCCAGCCGGAGGAGGATGGTCACAAAGTTCCCCCCACATTCTCCACTGGAGAGTTCGGAGAAGAGCTGGATGGCTTTGAGCAAGAAATGCTCCCCCAGGCTTTGGGCAGACGAGTGCAGGCACAAGACGCCCAGGTTGGCTAGAGCTACGGCCTTGTTAGCCACGCTGCCCATCTCTCTAGAAATGCTCAGAGCTTTGAAGTAGCTCTCCGCGGCTCGCCTGGGCTGATTCCTCCGTCTCAGACTAATGGCCGCCATGTTATGGATGATGCCCAACTGCTGGCGGGTGCTCCAGGGGGTTTCTGCGACTGCGTTTAAAATGCCCAGCGCCGTGTCACTCTGCTGATGGAGGATGTAGAGCCAGCTGAGGAAAATGAAGTGGCTAATGGTGTCTTCTGCCACTCGGCCACTCGTGTTCAGCTCCAGAGCCTCCTCCATGTAGCCAATGGCTTCTTCGTACCGCTTGAAGCGGCTGTGCAGCTGAGAAAGTTCACAGTAAATGACGCCACGCAGCTTCTGGCTGCCCCTGCTCCCTTCCAGCCTGCGAAGCAGTTCCCGGAGGTAAAAGGCCATGAGGGAGGGGTGTGTTTGTCCACCAGGCGTGGGACTGTGGACTTCAGAGGCATTCTTTAACACCAGGTCGATGGTCCTGAAGAGCTCCGGCAGAGAACAGGAGCTGCGGGAAGAGACCACCTTGGCGCAGCTGAGTGCAAGGCAGGGCAGGCACTTCTGGCCGTAGAGTTGGCCAAGCTTCAAGTAGCACTCCACGGACCCCCCGCTGCTGGGCAACCCCTGGTCCGTATTCAGCAGCTGCTGCAGCCTTTCCAAGAAGGGGGCCGGTTCCTGCCCCTGCTTGAAAGTCAGGCAATGCTTTGCCAGCAGGAAGCAGGCCCTGGCCTCTGCGTTTCTGCTCTGGCTGAGAACGGCTCTTTTCAAGGCGTAGTTCAAGACCTCCAGGGCCATCTCTGCACCCTCCGTGGGGCTGGCCAGGCCCATCAGCAGAGAGGCAGCTTTGTCGAGGAAGGAAGCGCTTTTCTCCGCGTTCTTCTGCTTCAGGTAAATGCCTGTGAGGTGGGTGTAAAGAGTGGCTACCAGGTGGAGGTCATGGAAACCCCCCCGGAGGGTTGCCAGGGCTTCTTCCAAATACACCCGCGCCTGAGAGAGCTTGGCCTTCCGGAGACTCATTCTCCCCAGCAGGTAGCAGAGGCGTGTCGTGGCCCAGGGCAGGCCGGCTTGTCTGGCCACTGCCCGAGCGTGAGCCAAGCAATCCATCAGCTCTTCCTCTGTGGCGTCGCCCTGGATGGACGTCTTGAGAAAGGACAACCGAAGGTCGTACAGGCCCCCAAAGTCCTCCACGTAGCCTTCCTGGTTCAAAAACGACAGTAACGAATCAGGAATTTCTGGCCCCAAAGTGCCACCCTGGCGCACGGAGAAACATGGCTTCTGCAAAAGGGAGGGCTCCGACCCGTGGCATGTGGGCAGCCGCTGCTTCTTATCTTCAGTCGGTTGAAAGTCCTTCATCTTCATTAGTGAGCGCAGCGCTCTGCATGGCGTGGGGCTCTCCTTTTCATGGAAGAAGGAAGAGGGCCTTTCTGAAAGAGGAAGAAAGAGGAAGGCTGCCAGTGATTTCAGGGCGATTTCTCTCCTGGTAAGGTTTCCACCTGTGACTTCTCGCCCTGCCTTCAGATGCTTTGGGAAACAGGTCAGCCCAGTCTTCTCTGTGACAGACCCTCAAATATTGGAACTATCATGCTGTCATTTCAGCCCAGTCCTTCTTTTCATTAGATTAGATATCAAAGATACTTTCATTAGATATTTGCATTAAATATCTTCACTAGATATAGATATAAAAGGTACCAAGTAAAGCTTCCATCGCCCATCATCTCAGCCAGGGATGAAATTCAGCAGGTTCTGACAGGTTCTGGAGAACCGGTAGCAGAAATTTTGATTAGTTTGGAGAACCAGCAAATGCCACCTCTGACTGGCCCCAGGAATGGGGAGGGAATGGAGATTTTGCAGCGTCCTTCCCCTGCCACACCCCCTCCCAAGCCACGCCCACAGAACCAGTAGTAAAAAACGTTGAATTTCGCCACTGATCTCAGCCCAATGTTTCCTCCTCCGCCTTGTTTTACATTTTAAAAAATCCTAAAATGTTCCCTCCGTCTTGCGTATTTGCACTTTGTTTTACCTTCCTCCGGAGGTCCCTGGAGGCCCACGTCATTCTGTGCATCTGTAGGATAAAGGAGACAAATGAGAGCATCATTCAGGCCACGTCTGGCTTATTGACTGCCTACGTTGGGAGGCCTAATACCGTAGAGGGACTCGAACTCCCATCCTGGGAACCCTGCAACAACCTTGTGACTTCACCCGAGGATGCCAAATTTGGGCCTGGACACGTACAGATTTATTGGGTTGGTGATGACCAATTTCCAAGTATGGTTTCAACTGCAGGCCAGAACCACACAGCTCTACATACTGGAAGTAATTGCATAATTCCCATTTTTCTTAAGTGCGGAAAAGTTGAGAAATGGCCTATGGAATCCTTTGAAGAAATTGAAGAAATCCATATTCCAACTACTAGATTCATTCTCCTTTTGAGCTTTGCCCTGCCGAAGCCTTCAAAGGAGCGCATCTCTCAATTCGTGCTCACTTAGTTCCTTGACATTGGAGGCTAATGAAATGTCAATAATATATATATAACTTGGCAGTTCGTACGGCCACTTGTGTTTTTCTTTTTCATCAGACTTTATCCCGGTCCACGGGGCCCCCCGCAGCCTTGCGCCTCTGTCCTGCCGAGGGAGGGAGCTGCAAAGCCTGGGGACGGCTCACCGATCTGATAGGCGCTGCAAACGGTGTCCTGGGAGGTGGGTGCCAACAGCCTGGCCAGATTCTCCAAGAGGGATTCTTCTGTTGGGAAGGAGTCGCCATCTTCCCTGAAGAAATCCATGCAGGGAAGCCTGGGAAAGAGGGGAATGGGGCCATTTGAGGACTCTTGTGGGCCTCCCAGGGCAAGTTCTCCTTTCCAAAAAACGAGGAAGAGAAGGAGCAAGGAAGCAACCTGAAAAGGAGGGGTGGGGGCAGAAGGGGGATGAGGAGATCAACGTGTCACTGCTTTTAAGGACGTTTCTGCTCATCTGGCCTAAAGTGCTTGTCGGGGTTCCACATAGCATCCCAAGCTAAAGGAGAGTCCGAGGCCAAGGATGGCTCAGAGCTCCAATCTGTTAAGAGACCCATGTGGGCTCATCTGGGAAAAGCTGAATCTGAAAGCTCCCAGTTTTCCCCACCCGCTTGAAAGTTCAAGATCTTGCTGCCCCCCCGCCCCCCCACACACACACCCCAGTCCTTCCCAGGGTCCAATCCCCCACCCTCCAGGGAAGGAGGCCCCGATGGTGGCCAGGAGATCTGCCTCCTTATCACCAGCACAGGCCAGGAAGAGCCTTTCCTGCCTCACCTGATGTGACGCTTAGCAAGCATCCGTGACTCGGAGGCTACTTACTCCGTGGCCATGGCCAGGGACCCCTCGGGCGCCACACAGCTGCTCCGCACAAAGCCAACGTGGCCCGAAGAGAGACGCCTTCCCACAAACCAAGGCATGCATCTCAGGAAATAGCCGATGATCTCAATTTTATCTCCTTTGTGGAAACTGATCTCATCTGGCACAGCACTCTCGTGGCTGGCGATGGCGATAGAGAGTCCCGTGGCTGGACAATATGGAAGGCATCAAACAAGTCCACAGCATGTCAGTGATGTTAATTTTAATGTTACACGTTTCACAGAGAGTAATATCAGAAATAAGAGGTCATTAAACCCACCCAGCTCTCTCTCTCTCTCTCCCTCCCTCCCTCTCTCTCTCTCTCTCTCTCTCTGTCTCTCTCTCTCTCTCTCTCATTCACACGGTGGAGCCAATTTTTTAAACAGCATTTCCCCACAAACAGCTCCAGCAGGAGAGGGGATGAGAGGGCTTGGAGGAGGAGGAGGAGGAGGAGGAGGAAGAGGAGGAGGAGGAGGAGGAGGAGGAGGAGGAGGATGGAATCCCACCACAGTGCCAGGACACTGAGTAAATGGGCAGCATTTACATGTTATGTTGAAGGGATCTCTTCAAGTCACGGACACAGAAATTAAAAACCCAATTTCAATTATCGCTCCTTACCTGCTTGATCTGTGACTGGAAGTGCAGTTGTGCCGGCCAATCCATCAGAGGCTGCGTTTGCTTTCAGAAACCACCTACAAATTCCAGAAAGTAATATTCAGCCCACCATCAATGGCATCCCTGCAATGCCCTGGAGATAAGCTCACCACACACACACACACGCACACACACGGAGCGCTGGCTGAGGCAGAGGGGAGCCCTGCCAGGGAACTCGGGCACCTACTGATGGAAAGGCACCAGGGGCTCAAAGGCACCGGGGAGGTGGCCGTCCTGGACTTGCCCTGGAGCTGCCGGTTCCACCTGGCCGATGGCTCTTGGGTGGCTTGCCTCAGCGTTCTCAGGACAAAACCCCAAATAGGCACCTGAAGGGGAGGAAACGCCACACGTTAGCACTCCAGAGAGCCCGCTCTCACAGGCAAGACAGGGTGTAACTAAGCTGCAGGTCATTGTTTGCCAATCCACCACGTGGGAATGCAACTCCTCAAGTGTGCCTCTCCACACAAACGCCAGTTCCGAGTCTTGGCGCGGAGGGAGGGAGGGAGGGAGGGAGGGGGCAGAAGTGTGATCCCAGTCAGAGCAGAGGCCGTTCTATCTCCAAACCCCATTGCCTTCCGACCAAGAGAACCTCTCAGTTTGCTTCTATTTGACGTCATCTTTTCCTCAGAACATTCTGGAAGGGAGGCGGGGCCCAAAGCGTCTGCCCGCATCCCCTTCAGCGCAGGTAAAACCCCAGGTACCTTCTTGAATCAAGAGTCCTCTGTAGACCCGACGGAGGCAATTCTCATCTAAGAGGACCTCGATTCCAGCAGCTTCTTCGGGCGAGGAGAGCCACCAAGAGTCATCCAGCAACAGAGCCTCCAGGCAGGGATTTAAAAAACCTGTCAAAAGCAGTTTTCATATTATCCCACACGGTCCCCTATTTAGAAATCAGCAGCATTCCTTTGAAGCGTACGCTTCCGATCTTTGGACGCCTCTGACCTCCAGAGCATTTCTGCCCCGTCATCCACCCCAGGTTCAAGAAGGAAAGGAGGGGCAAAAGGATCCTTCGGCCACCAATGCCCACGGGAGAGTGAAACTTCCTTGGTTCGGCAATGGTTGCAATTTCTGATTTTGACCATTTCAACCTGAATACAGAAAAACCTCAATGGGTTCCAGAGGGTCTCCGTCCCTAAACCAGTGAGGGTGAACCTTTCCAGCACCAGCTGCCCGAACTGGAACAGGTGTGAAATTAGCTGAAGCACCATCGTACACAACATTGCAAATGGGATCTTTACATTTGTATTTCCTAAACAATGTCTTTTCATAGCACCAACAGCCACCAAAATATCAACTCTTCCGATGGGTTGCTTTACCAAGAGAATAGTAAGTTATGAACTTCCAGATTTCCTCCAAGGTCCAAAATGTGATGGCGATGAGATGATCTTCACTGTGGATGGACAGCAATCTGGCCGACAACTCCTGAGGAGGACAAAGAGGAACCTGCCGTTTCTTCTGGGAACAAAACTAGTAAACCGTTGAGTTTAAAAGACCCAAAGAAGTCATGGTGGCAGCCTGATTCTGCACTACACCTTTGTCCCCTCTTGAAAAACAGCACAAAAATGACTGACCCACAATGGAAATAAGAGTTTTGCAGCTAATTTCTGCCTCTCCCTGACCCGGTTACATCTGCTCTTCAAAGTATTTAAGTTTGGTAGTCATTATTCCATTATGTTACCCGTTAAAAATATTCATATTCTGAATGGGTTAAGGCGCATATGTGGAAACGGAGCCTGGCCTCCAGGTAAAAATCTCCTACGGAATCTTGTGAGACAAAACCACCTCTGAATCTCTTGAGGAGAGAAGAGAAGAAGGGACCAAGAAGAAAGGGAGGAGGGGGTTCACAGGTTAGGAGGCCCACCGCAGAGGTGAAATCCAGCAGGCTGTTACCGGTTCTGGAGAACCGGTAGCGGAAATTTTGAGTAGTTCGGAGAACCGGAAAAAGCCACCTCTGGCTGGCCTCGCCCCCATCTGTTCTCTGCCTCCCGAGTCCCAGCTGATCGGGAGGGAGTGGGGATTCTGCAGTATCCTTCCCCTGCCACGCCCACCAAGCCATGGCCCACAGAACCGGTAGAAAAAATGTTGAATCCCACCACTGGTCCACAGCCACTGATCTCACAGCCAAAGGTTCTAGGATCCCAAAGGTGTCCCTTCTCCTCTCCACCTCACCCTGGGAATTGGACGGAGAAGCCCCTGAGTCCATATGACAAAGGCCGACTTTCACCCCACCTTTACAAACTTACGCTAAAAACCGCCACAGCCCGTTGGCCGTCGTTCTCCAGGAGGCGGAGTCTTCCCTGCAGGTACTCCTGCAGCTGAGGATCGGGAAGGCCCGTCCTTCGCCGGACCAGGGTTATCTTCAGGAAGAGAGCTGAAAATAGCAGGTTTATGGTGAATGGAAGCATCCCCAGGAACAGCCCTTCCGTTTCCCTGATGAGGGCAGAGGTGCTTTCTACTCCATCTCCACTTCTTTGGGGCAGCTGTGGGGATCAGGGGTCAGCAAGAAATTTTCACTTTGTGGAAATTTCATTTTGTGTTTGCAAAGTTGCAAAGTCAGAAAAGAGACAAATGGAGTATAAACTCTGCAGCCATCTTTTCTTTTGGATCTTTGGCCTACCACACTTTCTGTTATTCTGCTATGCCGTTTCTATTGTGGGAAAATGGGATTGTACGGAGTTAGATGATATGTAGCCATAACAAAATTCTTTCTAGAAAGCCAAGGTCATCCTTTGTCTCTGCACCTCTGCACCTGACTGGAACTGGATGGGTGGAAGCTGCCAGCGTGGCAGTGGACGATTGGACCATGGGATGGACTGGTGGGTGTGGGGGGGAAAGATCTTGGACTTTCCACTGGGTGGGGAAACCGGGAAGCTTTCAGATCCAGGTTTTCCTAGATGTGCCAACGTGGCTCTCTTCATCCATGGGAACTTTGAGGAATCTTTTGCTTTGGACTGTGATTTAACTTCGGAGGCTCTTTGGAACCCTGACATTTTCCTGAAACCAAGTGGTAGAGTGAAATGTCCCCTGCAAACCTCTGCAGTGAAGGAGAGCAGGAGAAGGGTCCCTTGGGGTACAGGGCCACCAGAAGGGCAATGGCCAGACAAGCAGGCACTCCTGAGCCCAGAAACCCACTTCAGGAAGCATCCCAGACAAGCCCCTCCCCAATTCCCACTCAACTCCATCTCTCGTCTGTGGCGGAAGCTGTTCCTATCAACCTACTCCTGACCTCCACCATGGCATGGCTTTACTCACATGGAGGTCCTCGCATGGCTGAGGCTTGGTCCGTGCTGCCCAGTGGAGCCCCAGGTTGCTAGCAAGAGGAATAAAAACCTTCCCCCGAGCTCTGAATGCACCCCCTCCCCAAGGGCTGCTAGACCCCCTTCTCCCAGCACGAAAACTGCAGGTTAGAGCTTCACTTTTCCATCCTTGGAGGAACTTAATCTCCAACGCAGACTTTATTCCCTTCTGAATATTGAATTAAATATTCCTAAGAGGTTCTTGAAGGGGGCCTGCATAAGCGCACCAACGTGCCTATTGTCTCTGTCCTACTGTCCCCATTTATTTGTATCCATTTCCTGTATTCATAATCATGTTTATACTTACATCTGTTATCCTATGCATGCTTGACAAAATAAATTAAAAATATTAAAAATTAAATATTTGCCTTTTGTCATAAATTGTATTTGTAGCCTTGAGTGCTTCCAGGGTGGAAAGACAGGGAATCGACCCGAAAATAAAAGACAAACCTTAGTAAACATTTAAATACCACTCCCGTTACGTAGGAGAAGAGTGTTTATCCATATTCATTGTTACCTGATTTTATGCATTACTTGACCAGATACCCGTCTTTCTCTGCTGCAGGCCACGGAGGCCGGAGTCATAGGAACCTTGCTCTGCAGCCAATTTTAATCCAGCAGATTGTGATTTGCTGAATCACAAAAGCATCTCAAACAGCTGTTCAGCGTCAGAAAATGAGGTTGCAAAATTTCACTCTGGCCTGAGGTTATATTGGGAGGGGGAGGGAGGGGGGGAGGGGGAGGGGGAGCAACCCAAAGTCTTGCAGTCCAGAGAAGAAACCCATTAAAAAGTCAAGGGAAAGCTGGAAAGACGCCGTGTGTGTGTGCGTGTGTGTGTGTGTGTGTGTGTGTGTCTGTCTGTCTGTCTATCTGTGTGTTACCTTTTTGAGGCGGCTGCAGTGAAGCTCCCTCCTTCCCCGCTGGAGACGGCAGGGCGTTTGTGTGGGCTGGTGGACACACCTGGCTGGGGTCCCTCTGTCCCAGGAGCTCAGGTTCTTCTCCTTCTTCTTCCCAGCTGGGGGTCTGCCGTGCTCTGGGGCCAAGGGGAGAGCGGAGGGGAGGCTTTTCCTGGGGGACAACCTCAGCCGTGGTGGCTTCGGGGGCCCTGTCGCCTTCTGCTGCTGCTTCTGCTCCTGAGGGCTCCATGTTTTCTAGAAGGGCAGCAGAAACATCCGGTCACACAAGGCCTACATGGTGGCAACAAACCCTTTGGTCTTTGGTCAAAACATCCCCTTGGCTAGGAGCCCCACGGAGGAGAGGTGGACTTTGGCCCTTCTTCTCAGCCCCATTTCATCTGCCTAGTAAGACTGTCGGGCTACTCACAGGAGTAGAACAACAAGGGATGTTCCTGGAGCACCTGAAATTCACCCACTGACTGGGAAAGGGACTTCGCCTTCTTCATTCCCGTTTAACAGCTCTGCACAATCCCCATGGACAGGCCTCCGTCTCTGACAGAGCTGATGAAGGAGCAAACCTGGATGCCAGCTCTAGCGAAAGAGAGACGGCCCTGGGTCTTGAGGCTGCCTCTGCGGGAGACCTGCCTGGGAGCAGAAGACGTCCCGACTGCAGCCACCAGGATGAGGTTGGAAGGAAAAGGGCCTTCTCAGCTGGGTCCAGCATGGACCAAGACTCCTCCGGGCCCGTCGGTTGCCATGGGAGGAAGGCTTGCTTGAGGTGCCTGCCGGATGGAGGCGGGGCCATTCGGTGCTTCCCAGATGCCCGCATCTAACCTCAGCCCTCTCCCTTCTGGGAAGGACGTCTGAAGGGCCGGCTGGCAGAAAAGGGCAGGGAAGGTTGTAGAGCGCAAAGCCCCTCCCCTCCCTACAAAAAGGGCCCCGCCCACCTTTTCCCAGCGGCTGCAGCTGAGGGTGCCCTTGGGGAAGGGCAGGTGCCGCTTCAGTGCCCCTTTCCACCAATGGCCCTGGGCTCCAAGAGGGGGCAGCTGCGTCTACCTGGCATTCCTGGCATTCCTGCAAAAGGCTGTTTCCCCACCCCCAACTTGCTCAGGATCGCCCCTAAAGTCCTGCTCACAGCCCAGAGTGCGAAATGAAACCAGAAAGAGCCAACTAAGCAGGCGCCCACCTCCTCCTGGTCTTCCTCTCTCCAATTTTCACTCTGCCACTCCGAAAGTGCTGATTTTTCCCTTCCTGTTCGGCCTCCCGGCTCATCCCCTCCGCCCGATTCTCTCTCACACACACACACACACACACACTTTCTTTTCCTGTTGGCTGTGGGCTAATCGGCTCTTTTTGCAAACACAGCATGTTGACCTTTAACAGGCTCTGTTAATCTTCACAGCCTCTTCCTTAAGGTAGGACTGGCTCCAAGGGAGGTGTCTCTCTCGCCATCCAAACTCCTGGCTCCGTGTGAATTCAGAACCTCTCTCCCACCACCACCACCCCCCTAGAATTCCCATACATGGGATCATCCGCCGTTCTTCCTTGCCCTCCCGGGAAGCCCTTCCAAGACCAAGCAGGTGGCGGCTCTTGGACAAAAGGCTGGCCCAAGAGGCCTTCAGGGTCCCCACCAGCGTGTGGAGATGCAACTTCTGAGCTGGCTGGAGAATTCTGGGAGTTGAAGTCCACAAGTCTTAAAGTTGCCAAGTTTGGGGACTCCTGCCTAAGAGTTTGAGGACAGTCCTTGCAATGCTTCGGGCTTGCTCGAATTGAACCCACCGAGAGTGACCAGACACGGAGGTCAACATCAACCCCAAGAGATCAATACCAGCTATGATGAAGCCCAACTTTTCAAAGTTTTCCCCAATGGGGGGGGGGGGGGTTTCTTCACCGTCTGAGGCTCATCGACACCCCCCTCTCTGAGTCTCCCACACTCCCCATCTTCTTAAGGCCTTTCCCAACACTTTCTCTTACTACAATGTCTACTGTTTTGTTCTCTATGGAGATGGCATTCTACGTCCCTTTCTGGAATGGAAAAGGGCCCGAGCAGCATTTTAAATAGGCTTTTTTTGCCAGACCGTTTTGATGTTGCACAACATTCTCTTTGCAGATGCTCAGATTTGATTCCGCTGCGCACAAAAACAGGATCCCTCCCTTTCCAAGATTCCTTTCCGGTGGATCCGATGTTTGGAATTTCTCTTGAGAGGAAGCTGTGGATGCAGGACTGTTGGGATGGGGGGAACCGCAGCGCTTCCTTCCATTGTTTCCTTTTCCTGCTCTACTACGCTGCCTGCTTGGCTGGTTTCCCTGCAGTTTCTACGGGGAATTCTATATTCTTTATAGCATTTATGTGGTTTGTATTTGTTGTCATGAATTTCACCAGTGAGGCTGACACCAATTCCGTTGTATTATTATTTTGTGCAATGGCAATGAAGGCTGTACTATAGAATGGGGTAGGGGGTGGAGCAGAGGGCTGGACATGGCGGCTCTCCTCCTGTCCCAAAGCAGCACCTTGCGCTGTGTCTTTATTTAAGAAGAGCAGCCCTGGAAGTTGGGCCTCTCACAGACTGGCGGTGGAGTGGCTGGGAAGAGTGTCCGTCACGGCTCTGAATTCCCGTTCGAAGAGGGAGTCTGCAAATTACTTTGCTGAAAAGGAGGAGCCCCTCGCCCTCTCACTAGCAAGCCAGGGAGATATCGGCCCGGAAGCAGGTCTATGAGGCAGGTCCCGGCCGCTCCTGAAGTCTCCTCACTGACCCTCACCAAGGCCAAAGCCCTGTTGATGGCTCAGGTGATGGAAATAGGTGGCAAAGAAAACCCTCAGTCCTGGGATTCAGTTCCAGGGGTGGAAACTCACAACCGCAACACCCGCAGAGAAGCAGGTGCCTGGCTCTGCTGGCATTGCCACAATTAACCCAGGATTAGAATGCAGGTCACCACGGAACTATGGTGGCTTACTGGTTGGATGGCTGCATCTTTGTCCCCCTTTCTTCAACCACTATACCACTATTTGAATTAGAAAAGCAGATAATCGAGTTTAAGCCTTTTGTCTCCAAAATGATAAAGAGTGTAACTGACGTATTTCTTCAATTCCCTACTGTCAAACAAACAAGCTTCTTTTAATTCCCCTGAATTATTTTTTTCTAGTGGAAAATGCCACAAAGTAAAAAATAATTTCAAAACAGAGGAAACTTCTAGGCTGTAATAGCTACAATTTGAAAAACAAGTCTGCCATCAGGAAAAGATTAAACTCCAGTCCATCTCAGAGACCGTCGTGGGGAAATGCCAAAGCCTCTTACCTTGATGATGTCGGTGCCTCTTTCTGGGGTCTTTTGGGGCCCTTTGGGGTTCTACCACTAGACCCCAGAAACAAACCAGAAACCTCTGAGAAGGAGGGATAAAGAGACACAGAGCTGAAGAGGGGAAGCAAAGCAATTTAACAGCAGAAATACAGGATGGGAGGTTTCAGGCAATAAAGAGGGCCGGAAGTCTACATTTAAAGGGCCAGGTGGAGACCTCCAAAAGCCCAGTCCTGACCTCGTCTGTATTTTCTTCCTGGACTGGGCACCATTTATCATTTTTAGCTTTCTCTTTGGTTTCCTTAATAAAGTGTTTAATAAAATTATACACCTTCCCCCCTCAAAAAAAAAAGAGACCAGGTTTCAGTTGTGTGGTTGTGGCTGCCATTCTGACTTTTTTGACCTCCACCTGGAAATGGAAGGAAAGGCCCAGGAACTGAGTAAGAAAATCCAGCTGATCACAAAGCTAAAATATGGATTTGGGACCTTTTTTTTAGCAAGAATTCAGCTGCTTCTTAATTTTAAAGATTGCATTTCTACCTTCTTTTGTCCCTTCTTGTTTAATTGGGTAAACAACTTCATTTAAAGAACATTCTAACATTGTCTACAGGAACCTTTCAGGGTGGGTGAGCTGACCCAGGGACCCCATGAGTCTCACAAGGCCGGAATTTGTATGTGGCATGTAAAAATGGGGGGGGGGGGGTTGAGAGCCCCCTTGTGACTCTGGACCTCCAGCCTCGGGGCTCTGGCGGGCTCCCTGCGCCGCGTCTGCCGGCTGAGGCGGGTCCAGCTGGCGCCCAGCCCAGAGGCTCCGCTGAGGCGGCGGTGCCCGGCGGAGCGCAACCGCGGCTGGCTCCTGACGCCGACTCCCCTGCCCGCCCGTCCGCTCGCCCCACCTTCTGCGCCGCAGATCGACAGCGCGGAGGAGCGGCAGCCGCAGCCGCGCACAAGCGCCGCGGCGCGCCCGGCTGGCCAGCCGCAGGGAGGAGGCGGGAGCCCGCAGGAGCTCCGCAGAGGAGCCGCCGCCGCGCAACAGGTGCTGGGGGATGCGCGCCCCGCCGGCCGGCACCAGCGGCAGCCCCGCAGCGGCCCAAGACGGCCAGGATGAGCTCGGCCACGGCAGGTAGGCGCGGGCGGGGAGGGGGGCGGCCACGTCCGACTGCGGCTCCTGCGGCGGCCCCCGCGCCCCTCCTGGGCCGGGGTGGTGGCGGCAGGGCAAGGCAGGGCAAGGCAGGGCGGGCTGGGCAGCGGCGGGCCCCGGGAAGGCCGAGTCTCCGGCCGGGCAGGCGGCTGGGGCGCTGCGGGGCGGCGGCCGGAGGGGCGGCGGAGGGGTCTCTCCTAGCGCTCCGCCCGCCCCGCCTCTCTCTCCCCGGGCAGCCCCAGGTGCGCCCCGCGCCCGCTCGCCGCTCTCGGCGTCTGTTGGGGCGCGTGGGGCGCAGCTCCCGGGCTGGGCGTTGCGGGGAGCAGGTGCCGCAGCCATGGGGAGCCCGGCTGCCCCCCCCCCCCCCGCTGCAGTTGGCGGCTGCCTTTGGCCTTCCCTTCGGGGCAGCGGCGCAGCGCTCAGCTCCGGCCGGGAGGCCAGTCTGGCTGTCGGGCGCGCCGGCCGCGGGGCTCCATCTGTGGGCTCGGGGAGGAGGAGGAGGCGCCGGCTGTGGCCCTCGAACGGCTCCCGGACTACAACTCCCGGCATCCCTCAGGATGGAGCGGTCCTCCGCCTGGGCAGCCGAGTTGTGCGGAGCCTCACCTGGAGCCCCGGAAAGCCTCCGCGGGTGGCTCGGCTGCAGCAGATTCCGGGCCGTGGGTGGCGGTGGATCTGCTGACGGCAGCCCAAAGGCAGGCGGGGCCGCAGCTCTCCCTGGCCGGGAATGACGGACAACCTGAAGGGAGCTGGGAGGATGGAAATGGAGGCCTCCTTCACCCCCTGGAAAGCCCCCTCCCCCTCCCCAAGGCCCTTCTCTGCCTTCTTGGTTGGGGGGCCCCGAGAGAGGCGGAGCGGCCCTCCCTCCCCCCTGGGAGCCCCCTTGGGACCGTCTGCCCTGGGCCACATGAGGCTGCAGCTGCAGGGGAGAAGTGGGGGGGGGGACTCAGCAGAGAGAGATTGGGATCATGGTGGACAGGAAGCTGAAGAAGATTCATTCGTTTCCAAATGGGAAAAGGTCCACTCTGCTTGGATTGGGTTAGGATCCATCCTGAGCACCGGAATCTCCCAAGGATTCAGAGAAGCAGGAAAACACTTGGTGGAGGGCATGGGGGGAGGCCTGGAAGAGGGGGATCCCTGAAGGGAGGGTCTTCTTTAGCCTGGAGAAGACGGGGGGGGGGCGCTATGACAGCCCTCTTCAAGTATCTGAAAAGGCAAGAGAAAATTAAGGGGGTGGGAAATGGGTCAAAATCTTTTAGGGTGAGCTCATAATGTATTTGAGCAACAGAGAAGCCATTGGTCCTCTGGAGCAGGGCAAGTGGGGGCATTTTCAGCCAAGCCAAGTGCTGATTTATGGGACATACACGGCCACCTGGACTCTTGCCTGGACCAGAGCAGGTCACTCTGGACAGGGGAAGAAGGCCGGAGACCTTTTGGTCCTAGGAATGTTGGACCATCCTTGGCCACCAGAGGAAGCGTCTTCACATGCTCTGCCTGGCTTGTTTCCACTTGGCCAACTGCCAGTTCAAGGTGCCTCTGTCCAAGGGAGCTTCTCTTTCTCGTGTTCCTTGAATGGGAGAAGGTGCCATGATTAGATCTGCGACTGACACGGGGGCCCCGATGCCTCCAAGGATGAAACAGCCAGGGAGGGGAGAGGAGCCAGCGGAGAGTAAAGCCTCAGGATCTCATCCCAGCGGTCAATGCTTCCTCTGCAATTCCCTGCTGCCTGCTCCAGATCAGTTTTACAGTGCAGACAATTGCAGAAGCCACAAACACCAGTCGGGTTAATGTGATATAAGATTCAGAGAGTTGGGGAAAGATTCAAAAGTTGTCCGTTTCCCAAGTGAGAGAAGCAACCAAAGAAGAGAGCTTGGCCACTTGAGGATCTCCCTGCCAGACGGAAGGCAACAGCGGGTCTTCCAGAGGAGACCCAGGGCAGATGTCCGACATTACGAGGCTGAGCACATACTGACCTGCTGCCCTTCCTGTGAGGATGACCAAAGGAGCAAAGGGACTGGAGAGCTTCTGGCCAAAGACGTCCAGGTGAAAAGCCTTTGGGGAATTTGGAGTCCGAGAGAGGTCAAGAAAGAAGTTACCTCCTCAAACGAAACGGACCTTTAGGTTAGAGTGCCTGGTGGCTCACCCGGTCCCCATCCTTATGGAGGCCAAATTCCCAAAGTCGAACAGGGAAGCTTGGAAGAGGAAATAGAGAACCACAGAGTTGGGGAGCTCCTGGAGGTAGGTGTCACCACAGACTAGGCCAGAGATGGTCACATCCGGGAGAACCGAACGAGAAAAACAACAAAGATTGGACTGCAGCCAAGAGGCTGGCCAGAGGCCTAACCCCTGGAGGATGAATTGAGCTGGAGTTGAATCAGCCACCTGAACCATCGGCCACCTGGACTCGGACTGAGCCGAGGATTCTCTACGTAGGTGGACATCAGGGCAGCAATCAGCAGGCAACCGTGGCTGGAGAGGTTTTGTCCGGGCAGTTATGAAGAGGGATGTACAAATCACTACAAGGCCAGGCCAAACACACACACACACACACACACACACACACCCGCTTCCTCCTTTTTTAGATCAAAGGTGGGAAAGGGGCTGCCAGCCTCTTCCTGACTTTTGGCTGCTGTCTTTGGAGAAGCCTCTGCTCCTTTGAGGGGAGACAAAGGGGGCATTCGGTCCTCACTGGAGAGGATGGAGGGGTGGCTGCCAAGGGAGGAGCACGCCAAGCAGGCCCAGATTGACAAAAGCCTGGGCTTGCAGGACTGGCGCCAAGCAGAAGCCCTTGGCGGACGATGCTCTGAGCCCGGGATCAGCTCCAGCTGCCTCGAGAGAAGGTGATGGTCAAGAGGAGGAGAACACGTGTGTGTGTGTGGGGGGGGGGAGGGGGAATGGCCTCTTCTCCGCTTCAGCTGCTTCAGGTCACTGCTGGGAGATAAAACCAAGGGAAGCTCCACCTGCCTCCGTCCATCCCTGTGTCTTGCCTATTGTTGCCTATCTGAAGGGCTCCTCCGTTGATCTGTCTCCTTCATGGTCCCCTTGCCTCCCCTCCTCGAGTGCCATTTTTCCTGGCCTGCAGATTTCTTGAGGAATGGAACTTCTTTTCCTCAAGTCCAGCCTAAGCAACACCTGCTGGCCTTCACTGAAATGCAGGCAAAGTCTCCGAGGCGACTGTTTCAGAGCATTTCTATTCCCTTTAAAGGGACTTTCTGCTGCTTAATTACCAGCATTATTTCAGCCTGGGAGGACATCCTCTCTCCGGGCTCCTGCTGGGTCTAAAATCCCCAACATTTGCAGCCAAGGAGGGCAGAAATCCGATTAAGGCCTGGATGGATAAGAGAGACACAGCTCAAGCATCAGCCAGGCTGCCCTTCAGGATCTAGGTTGGATAGGAAGGCAACTTAGCCCGTGTGTGAGCAAGTGAGCAAGCAAAAAAACAGCCCCATACCTGAACCATCATAAAAATAGGGAACAAAAGTAGGGTCCCTCTTTCCCAAAAGAGGGGGGCTCCTGGCCCCACCATCTCACGAGAAAGGAGCACAAAGCTTGAAATCTTGATTTTATCAAGTTGGGTTTGCTACGTAGCCACTGCTGCAATTCCTTCCTAGTCACTTCAGTCATGTTGGTTTTTCTAAAGAAAGAGAAAATGGAAATGGAAACAGAACAACGATGAAAAAATTGTTCATTGGTCAAATTGGTATCATGGATGCATAATGAACTATTTGAAATGTTAAAAAATGTGTGTGGAACTTTGGAGGGCAAAGACAAGCTAGACATTTGGATGGAGAACTCAGAGCAGGAAATAGAAGAGAAGAGAGTAAAAGAGAAGAAAAAGGAACAATAAATAAAGAAAATAACTACCGGGAGATGGTTTCATTAGGGTAAAGTAGTTGAAAAGAGGAATCATGAAATTATGATTTGGTATAACTTTGAAGGGGCGATTAATGATATTGTTTATATAACAAGAAGAAAATAAGTTTAAGATGGAAAATAGGAGGAGAGAATAATAGAGTTGAAATTGGAAATAGAATTATGATGTAAAATGGATTATGTATAAAAGAGGATGTAAAAGGAGAACACCTGGACAACCCTTTGTTCATAAATGTGTTATTTGCATTTTTTAAAAACCCAATAAAATCTTTATTTTTTAAAAAAAAGTAATGTTGGTTTTTCTTATTCTACATAAATTGCCTTACTTTACACACCCTGTAGGAATTGAAAGCTATCATTGATCTTAATTTCATTATGGAAGTTATCTGATGGTAATTAGGGTGATGTGGCAGCCTAGAGGGGAAGACGCTCACCTCCCACTCAGAAGGTTGAGAGTTCAACTCTAGGCAGCAACAGATGTTTCTCTATCAGGGCGCAAAGAAAAAAATATCTGTTGGAAACTCCACGTAGGCGTCAGGGAGGGCATCCGGCCAGGTAATGTTCAGCTCCATTCGGTTCCCCCCAACCCCGCCCCAATAGGAAGGGATTATCTGGTGGATATGATTGAGTTAAAGAAAGTACTGTGGGAAATGAGCTCTGTGCCGAGTCCTCTCAGCCCCATCGCTGAACAAAGTCTCTCTCCCCTTTGTTTCCGTGGATCTTTCTGTGATTCCCTCGAGGAGCCTCTCGGGTCAGCGAGTGGAGGCCTATATTTCCTAAATCCTCCCCCCCCCCCCTTTCAAGCAGAGGCAATTATTCTCCTTCCCTTGCTGGTTCTTGCTGGCTGAGGAATTCTGGGAGTTGAAGTCCACAGGTTGGAGAGCCCTGTCCTAAGGCGAGCAGAGGCGGTGGGGTCATTTCTGCAGATGGGAGCCGCCTTCTCTTCAACCCTTGGATAAAAGGCTCTTTCCCTTTCCAGCAGCTTCCCAGCCACAGGCTGTGCACAGCCATTTGGAGGCCCCCGCTGGAGCCGCCATCCTTTGCCACAACTGTGGGGGCCCGTGCAAAGGAGAAGTGCTGAGAGTGCAGAAGAAGTATTTTCACATTAAGTGTTTCGTTTGCAAAGGTACGTGCCATAACCTACGTCGCGGGGAAATGAAATGAACGCTGAGCTTTTTTGGCCATTTTGCCGCCGTGTGTGGCCAGATGTTGCTCCCAAAAATTGGCCCTTCTGCAGACGTGCAGAAATTTGCACCTAGAAAAAGAGGACAGTTAAATGAGGGTGGGTCATCAAAATTAATTGGCCCAGTCACACCCCACACTAATTTACGTGTCCTATTTTCCCATGTGCAAATTATGTTTCCCCCAATTAAGTTTCAGCTGTGGTGTGTAATGCAAGTCCAAGCCCCTCTTCAGAAATAAGAATCAGTAGAACCCCTGGAGGCAGTCTTGGGGGGGGGGGGGTTGCGTGTGTCAGGAAAGCCCAGAGGTTAGCTGTGTGACCGTGTGATTCCTGCATGCATCACCTGTCAAAAGGGGGCTCAGGGCTCCAGACAAGCCCCCATCCTTTCCCCTAGAAACAAGGTCTCCCCATTTCTTCTCTTGGGCCCTCCCAAAAGTCTGGGACCCCCAAGGATGATGCCCGGGGACAGATCTCAGCCTGTCTTTCTCACCTGGGTGGGGCTCGTTGGCTGGTGAGGGGAAGAGAAACCCTCGCTTGGCGACCCCTGTGAGGAGGTGGGCCCTTGGATGGGAAGGAGGACCCGGGGCCCTTCCAGGGAGGGAAGGATCCAATCAGAAAGGAAGGCGTATTCGGGGATTGTGGCCAAGGGAGGACACTGCAGGGTTGAGGGTTAACTTCACAGTCAACACAAGGCCATCGCTTGGGGGGGGGGGCAGGAGGGGGTGCTGAGTTGGCCCAGAGTGGATCCCTCCCTTGGCAGGTCTATAAATAGGCTCCTTCCAGAGAACTGAATGTCAGAGGAATCCGCCGCGGGGCGAGAGGGAGGCTCCCAGGGTTGGCTGGGAACTGTTGCTGGATGAGGAAAGCTGGCCTCTCGGCTGTCCCAGTGCCAGCCCGGAGGGGCATTGCAGAGATGCCACCTCCAAAGCGGCAGCTGTGCCCTGGGCTGCAAAGCCCTGGCGCCTCTTACAGGCTCCAGCTGGGTATGAATGCCTGGGGTGGGGGCCCTGTACAGCAGAAGAGATTATCACACAGCCCCCCCCCCCCCGGGTTGAAATGCAACGCTTCGGCTCGGACGGACGCAGGCGCCTCAAGGAGAGGAGCTGCGTCCCTTTTGCCCAGGAGGGCAGGCCTCCATTCATAAAAACGGAGGCGGCTCTTCAAACAGCCCCACCAATTTGTGTCTCGGGACTCGGGACAGGTTGGTCCCTGAGACTTGCTAGAGAAGGACAGCTAGGTAGGCTCTTCCCCTGACGGACCCCTGCTAGCAGCCGGTCCTGGCCATCCGAAGACCCCCAAGCCAATGGGGAGAGAATGGGGGAAGCGACAATTCCCAGCACTTCCAGCAAGGTCAGAGGTTCTTCTGCCCTCCGTGGAGCCTCCTGTGCTTTGGTTCCCAGATCGTCCTGCAGGAGGCGGAGGAGCAGGAAACGGTCAGAAGTGCCGCCGGTTCCTCTGTGGTGGCTCACACCCTAGGATGGCGCTGGGCCCCAGAGACGGAGGCCGCCTGCCTAACCCCCCTGGGTCTGTTTTGATTGCAGCGTGCGGCTGTGACTTGGCCCAGGGGGGCTTCTTTGTCAGGCAGGGGGATTACGTCTGCACATCGGACTACCAGCGGCTCTATGGCACCCGGTGCTTCAGCTGTGACGGGTTCATTGAGGGCGAGGTGGTCTCTGCCCTGGGGAAGACCTACCACCCAGACTGCTTCGTGTGTGTCCTGTGCAGGTAAGTCCTTGGCTGGCATCTTTCCTCCGGAGACGAGGGTTAACGGAGAGCCATGGCTGCTCCAACACGTCCGGTTCCGTCCGTTTTCCCCTGGGGCTGCTCCGGACACTGTCCAGGGCAGCTGAGAAGAACCTGAGGCTCCATCCAGGAACCGGCTCTCCTTCAGCTAAGACTCTCTGCTGATGGAAAACCTGGCGGCCAGATGCCTCCGTCCAGTGGCCCAACTCAGCTCCCAAGTGCTGTGAGCCTCCACACCCCCCTAAGACCTCCCCCACCCAGATTTGTTTGTCCCCGTAATCCCAGAGGGCCTCCCCACACGAGAAGGGAAAGAGTCAGTCCGGCCTCTGTCTCAAACTTTCAAGAACCAGGTGTGGTCAGTCCCACCCACTGGCCAGGAGAAAAGGGGGGGGGGGAGGATGCAGGATGTGGGGGGGGGGAGGATGCTGGCCCTTGTTTATCAGTGAAATCCTGAAGTCTCTCCGAATTGATTGACCCAGATTGCAAAACGGAAAGTCTCGCTGGGAGCTTTTTTCCCAAGCTCTGGTTTGCCAGCTTTTGAGATGTTCCCTTCTCCCCCCTGCCTTTTTTTTTTTTCTCCTCTGAAAATCTGTCCCCTCGGCTGGAGCCTTTCAGGACAGATCAGAACCCCCCAAATCTCAGAGGAGGAGAAGCTGTGCTCCCCCGTCTGTGAGAGAGATTTCCTGTGCCATTTCTCCCTCCCTGCTTTGGCTCTCACCGGGAAGGGAGAGTCCTGGAGGCCTTCAGCCACAGAGAAGGACCGTTTGTAGCTTTCTCGGTCCAGCTGATGTGGTTGTGCTAGTCCAGCCCTTCAGTGTGTCCGTGCAAAGGCCGTTAAGTTTGGCTCTGATCTGAAGGGCAGCCGCAAGGAGGAATCCTCTGGGGGACCAAGAAAGGGGTGGGGGAAAAGGATCCCTTCTGCAGGGGATTTCCACGGAGGGGGGAAGGGAGAGGGAAGGTGGGAGGGAGGAGCCCCTCAAGAGGCCTGGGGGAGGGGAGGGCCATAGTGATGCCGCCGCTTCTGCCTCCGCCTGCAGGCAGCCGTTTCCTCCCGGGGACCGTGTGACTTTCAACGGCAAGGAGTGCGTCTGCCAGAAATGCTCCCTTCCCCCGGCTGGGGCCGCTTGTCCCGTCCTCCGAAGTAAGTCCCGGCTCTCGAGAGCCCTGGCCAAGCGGCCGAAGGAAAACATCCCCCCTGAGCGTTGGCCTCGTCCGCAGCCTCCCCCGTGGGGCGTCAAGGCAACCAGGCGCAGGCTCAGCCTTGCAGCGCTTGGGGGGCCTCCTGCCGTGCGCAGGGCATGGGTGGGGCTGCCGGTGGAGGCCGCCCAGGGCAGGCGGGCTTAGGTTAGAAGCGGCTGGGCTCCTGCTTGTCTACCAGAGCCCCGACTGAGGATGGCTGCTCAGGGCTGCAGCCCCAGGACTCCCGCCCTGCTCTGCCTGGGTTCATCTCCAGGGCGTGGAGCCCCCCCACCCCCCCTCGGGAGGTCATGGGCCACAGGCCTTCTCCTTAGCAGCCCCCTCTCCCCCCCCCCCCCCGTGCTCTTTAGTCGGCCCCCGCCCACTTGTGCGTGCAGCCACGAGGGCAGATTCAGCCACGGGGATTGTGGACCCTGCTTTGCCTCTCCCTTTTCCTTACGAAATGGCCCCGGTTGGCCAGAGCAGTGGTCAGCTTTATGACCTCTCGCTTCACGAGGATTCAAAGTTATAATGCCCCCCCCCCACCTCCCACCTCTGGGGGGGGGGGGAAGGGATTTAGGGCCTGCCTCCAAGGCTACGACGGGCTGCAGCTTCCGTGCCGTCGCCTGACCGTGATTGGCAACCTTCCCAACAAGCAGCGCCCATTGGGAAAGCTGGATTTGCTTAATGACCATATGATTCACTTCAACGGCCACAGTGATGATTCACTTGAAAGCCCTGGTGAAAGGTTGAGAAATCGGGTTCAGTCCCCGGGGTGGCTCAGTTCGTGGCTGCCTCACTAGGCGACTGGAATTCCAGTCCCGGCTGTGCTCCCAGGGCGAAGGGTGGATCTTATACAGGGGCTCTTAAATGTGCAGCCGCCCTGGCCGGTCTCGGCCGACCCCCAAAGGCCAGAGGGGAGGCGCAGGCGCAGCTTCCGAGGGTTTCTCCTCTTCTTGGCAGCTTGTGGGAACTGTGGCTCCGACATCAGGAACGGCCAGTCCTTGGTGGCCTTGGAGAAGCATTGGCACCTGACCTGCTTCAAGTGCAGGATTTGTGGGAAACTTCTCACGGGGGAATACATCAGCAAGTAAGTCGCAGGCCCCCTTCGGTCGCCCTGTGGGGAGCCCGGATGTGGTAGAGTGGCGTTGGTGAAGCTTCGGTCAGCTGCAGACGCGGCACCCCGTAGGATGGCTTCACCGCACGGCCTCCCTGTCCTGGGAAGTGGGTGGAGGGCAGAAGCTGGGCAAGCTGTAGCCTCTGGACCAAAGAGCAGGGAGGGCGTCTCCCACCTTTGGGTGGAACACGGGAACTGGAGTAGGGAAAGGAGGGGCCGGGGCCATCAGTCTGTGCTGCGGGTGGAGTCAGAGGGCAGAGAGTTTAGGACTCATTTGGAAAATGAAATTCCCCCCCCCCAAAGTCGGAAAATCCGTGTGCGAAGGGGAAGCCCAGCCTACTTGGGAATCTCCTGCCTGCACAGGGATAGCGCTTCCAAGTGGAATTGCGGTGTGAAAGGAGGTGGAGATGCAAAAGCCAGGAATTGTTAACTTAAGTTTGGAGTCGCCTTCTGTCGCCATTGGGCCGATTCGCTCCCGAAGGCCGTGCTCTTCCTCTGACTTTCCCCCCAGCGGTCAGCCTGTCCTGAGAGCCGGCCTTGAGGCAGGCTGTCTTTCCTTCCCTGCAGGGATGGCGTTCCATATTGCGAAAGAGACTATCATACGACGTTTGGGATCCCGTGTGACCGTTGTGGGAAGTTTATCACCGGGAGAGTTTTGGAGGTAAGGCAAGGCCGGAAGGAAGACCCTTTTAACGGGGGGGAAAGCAGCAGAGTTTGACTCGTGACGTTCCTGGCAGGTGGCCAGAATGACGCAAGGAGTTACTTTGGAGTCGTTTCCCTCCTTCTTCTCCCGCTACGGACGGAGTCTTGCCAGAGCGAAGCTGCCGTCTGCAGAACCACAGAGACGGCCTGAGGATGGCTGGGGAGGAGCCTTCTTAATGCTCTTCCTGCCACCCAGACTTTCCAAGCTTCACGCCCCCCCCCCCCTCCTGAAAATCCAGACCATGTTCCATCCTAGTATCCGAAGTTTTGCTCAGTATAATTTAAACATAAGGAGAGACCCTGTCTCTCAAAGAAAAGACCTCTTTATTCGTTTGCTCTTCTTTCTCCAATCAGATCCGCTTCTTGGACACTGCAGGATTTCCTTTTATTTAAAAAATATAGTTTTTATTAGACGTTTTAAAGTTTAAAAAAGAACAAAAACAAATGCAAAACATATAAAGACACAAACAACCTAACCATATAATATACTTTTACAGCTTTCCATATCAGTAGACATATTCTGCTTTTGTGGCTTACTATTCAATTATTACCTTCTCTTAGTTTTTAACAATTCTAATGATAATGTGATAATTATAATATAGTAGTAGAGTACATATAATCAAAATTTGCATATGTACATTTTTCTTCATAGTATATTTGATAGTTTTCAAAACTTTTATTTCTCCTTCTGGCTCTGTTCTCTAGCCACTTGTACAGTCCACTCCAAATGATTTAATAGTCCGACTCTTCTCTTTCTCTTAACTCCATGGTCATCTGTGTCCACTTCAGCACATCCGAAGATCTTCCGAATTACCATATTTGGGGGGGGGGGTAGTTTTTTGTTTCCAAAATGTTTCCAGGATTCCAAAGAAGGCGAGCCAAGGGAGATGGCCAAAGGGATGGGACTTCCCTGGCCTGAGGCTCCGTCCACTGTCGTCCACCCCCTCCCCATTGTCCTCGTTGTTTAAAGGCCAGGATAGAACTTGAAACACCAGAGAATTGGAGGAGGCTCAGATCCTGAAATGCCTGACCCCGTGGTGGAGTCCACTCATGGCAGGGGGCCCTCTGCCCCACCCCCTCCCTCTCCCCTGGAAAGAAAGTGGCCCCTCCCCTCCTACCTGCTGCTCCTATGGGAGGAAGTGATTTTGAGGCCCCGGGGGGGGGGGGGCGTGTCTCAGCCACAGCAAACCCTTGCAGGGAAAGAGCGGCTGTCCCAGGCTCAGGCTAAATCCAGCCTGCTATTTAAAGCCACAGGAGGAATGGCTGGCAGAAGAGTTGGGCAGCCAGTGGAAGGAAAGAGATGGGCCGGGCACCTGCTCCAGGAGGTCACGGATTGTATTAAGTCCTCCCAGAAGAGGCAGGAAAATGCAAGCAGTGGGGGGAGCATTTGGGGGGGGGGAGGAAATCCTCATTTCAAAATACAGTAAAGCATTTTTTTTTTACATGTTGACATCTGTTTGATAAATCATCTGTTACAGCCTTTTTATTTCCTTTGGTAAAGAAACAAGGTTGTGAAGATATCCGGGATAATTTTAAATCTTTTAACGTATTTTAAGCCGCCGCTTCCCTGAAGCCATGTTGGAGCAGTTTTACGTATTCCTTGCGAGTTACCATATTTTTCAGAGTATAAGATGCACCTCCCCCCCCCCCAAAAAAGGATGAAAATCTGGGTGCGTCTTATACACTGAATACAGCATTTTTGGCCTACCAAAACCCTGCCCCCCCCCCTTTGCAAAAATGGACGTGCAGAGGGTTTGGGAGGCTTGCAAAGTTGTTCCTGGGGGCTGGGGAAAGCAAAAACAAGCAAAAAATGGGCCGTTTTTGCCCCCCACCCAAGGAGCACTCTACATGCCTCCCAAAGCACATGCATGCCCTTTTGTTTGCAAAAAATGGCCCTGTTTTCACACAAAAAGGCTCATTCTTTGCTTGTTTTTGCGCCCCCCCCCAGCCCCCAGGAGCACACTCTGCATGCCTCGTTTTTTGTGGAAAACTTTTTTTAAAATTTACCTGTTCAAAATCTTGGTGCATCTTATACTCCAGTGCATCTTATACTCCCAAAAATAGGGTAGTTCTTTAATGCAACTGGCCTGGCATTTTAGGGGACATTTTCAGTGATTATGCCCTCTCTGATAATGTCCTCATTCACTATCCCCACCCCCAGGCTGGAGAAAAGCATTACCACCCCACCTGTGCCTGCTGTGATCAATGCAGTCAGATGTTTGCTGAAGGAGAAGAGATGTATCTTCAAGGTAAAGCAAGCAACCAACCAACCAGAGAGCTGAGCCTGTGAACTGCCGGTGTTTGGGTGGGCACGTGTCTCTAACCCAAATACTCCAACCTTAAGATACCCTGTTAAAAATTAAGAGTGGTTTGTCTTTGAAATGGGAGGCTAAATGTCTGTGGATATTCTCAGTTATCCAGTCCACGGTGGTCTCAAAGGTGCTTTTTCGAAAAGCAATTATAATTTTTCCTTGAGGAAGAAGAGATTTCGCTCAGAACTGATGAAGCTTCTTGGTTAGGAAGCAAAACGTCTTCTCCCTGAAAGAAAAAAAAAAGTCCAGTTGCCTTTTGAAAAAAGCACCCTTGAGAAATGGGGAGGCTCTTCCAAAAATTCCAGGAGCAAAAAGGAGGCGTACGTTTCTAGGGTGGCCAGAACATCTGTCCTCTATTCTGCAACAGCTGGCTCTGAGGGCCTCTTTAGTAGGAGGAGCAGCCAGGTTGCAAGCTTTCTGTTCAAAATGCAATGCCAGCCAGAACATCCACTTGGATAATTCACCCGGAGTAAGGGAAATAAATATATAATTGGATAATCATTATTTCCCCAAAATGTATGACCATTGTGTATTTCTATAAGGGTCTAGGACAGGGGTCCTCAAACTTGGCAACTTTAAGACTTGTGGACTTCAACCTCCAGAATTCCCCCAGCCAGATTTGCTGGCTGGAGAATCCTGGGACTTGAAGTCCACAAATCTTAAAGTTGCCAAGTTTGAAGGCCTCTGATCTAAGTGGAGAGATTGCAGAGGAAAGGATGACAAGGGAGTAAGTTATGATGACTGGAGAATTCTGGCAGTTGAAGTCCACAAGTTGCCAAGTTTAAAGACCTCCGATCTACGACAACTCATTAATAATAATAATTTAATAATAATAATTTTATTTCTTATAAACCGCACCCTCTCCCCACAGGGACTCGGGGCGGTGCACAGGAAAAATAAGAACAATGGCTATATACATATTTCATTAAAAATAAATTAAATTAAGTACCTGTGCTAAAATACCCATTAAAACTATCTAACTAAAAATCCCCAAAAAACCCTAAGAACAGAGGAGTAGCTATCCCAGGCCGGCAAGGCAGAAAAAGTGTGTTTTCAATTTAAGACGGAAGGAGCGGAGGTCCATGGTGGTCCTAATATCGGGGGGGAGGTCGTTCCAGAGGGCTGGGCCTGCCACAGAGAGAGCCCTTCCCCTGGGTGTCGCCCGCTGACAAAGTCTAGTGGACGGCACCCGGAGAAGTCCCTCTCTGTGGGAGCGAATCGGTCGTGAGGATGTATGAGGCAGGATCCGATCCCGCCTCCAACTTGTTGTAGCCAGCTCACCACCGCAAGTTGGCCGTGGCAAGATGGCCATGGGGAGAGGGCCACCACGGGTTGACCCATCCCATGTCTATAAAGCTGCTGCTGCTGCTTACTTACTAACACCCGCATAGCCTTTGTGTTTTCAGCCGCAGAAACACCCAAAGGGTCAAAACGTTATAATTAACTCGCCCGTGGGGAGAAAGGTCGCCATTTAGCCTATTCTCCCTGGCTTCAGATAAATGGAGCAACCCCCGTGTAACTCCTGGCTTCCCAGCTAGATGGCAGCATCCGCATGAGAGCTGGAAGGTTAAGGCCCAGCCAGGAGTGGGAGGGAAGCCGTGGGTATGTTTGCACAGTTGGCAACCTGGGGCGCCCTCTGTGAAGAAGCAGGGAACCGAAGGGGGCTCCCCCCTTTCACAGCCTTCCCATGAGCCCATGGTTGGTAAATCGACATGCAGAACGCGGAAGGGAAAAACCTGGGAAACGACTGGCCGAAACTCTCCTTCCGTTTTCAGGGTCGTCTATTTGGCACCCAGCGTGTCGACAGGCAGCCAAAGTTGAAGAAAAGGCCAAGGTAAACGTCCCCGGAGGGCTTCGTCTGATTCCCTGTCCTGCCAGGCGTCTTTGTCCCAGGCTGAAATCCACATTTCTCCACCACGATTCGGTGGGCGTGGCTTGGTGGGCGTGGCAGGGGAAGGATACTGCAAAATCCCCACTCCCTCCCCACTCCAGGGGAAGGATCCCGCAGCCCCTACGCTCAAAGAACACCGCAGGAGTTAGGGAGGAAGAGAGGAAGGGGGAGGAATAAGGGACACGGTGGCTAAGATGCTGAGCTTGTCCATCAGAAAGGTCGGCGGTTTAAATCCCCAGTGCCGCGTAATGGAGGGAGCTCCCGTGACTTGTCCCAGCTTCTGCCAACCTAGCAGTTCGAAAGCAGGTAACAAATGCAAGTAGGAAAACAGGGACCGCCTTTGGTGGGAAGGGAACAGCGTTCCGTGCGCCTTTGCCGTTGAGTCATGCCAGCCACATAACCACGGAGACGCCTTCGGACAGCGCTGGCTCTTCGGCTTTGAAATAGAGATGAGCAGCGCCCCCTGGAGTCGGGAACGACCAGCACATATGTACGAGGGGAACCTTTGCCTAAAGGAAAGGGGGCGGATGGGGGTGTTTTCTTTTTTCAGTACCAGAATAGATGGGCCGAGTACTGGTCCACTAAGAGAAAGGCTAAATGTAGATTTAGAGGAGAAAATGAAGGATGAGGACGTTTTGTAAGGGTGATGAGCCTGGAGGACAAGGGGAAGATTGGCTGCCTAGGAAACAGTCAAACAAGAGGAGGGGGGAGGCTTACGTGAAAGGTGGGAGGAAGAGATTGAGGAAGGACCTGCCTTAATGCATCAGTGAGTTAAGAAGGGTGGCGGGGAGGCTGTCCTTTCAGACTTGCAAGGCCCTGTGACTCTGGCCTTGCCATGAAGTAGAATTAGCTCATCTCCTTCTTTCCTGTCTGGTCTCCCCGCAGGGGGGGAGGGAGGGAAGGAGGGAGGGGGGGGGGCTGTCTGATTTCTAAGACCGCATCCAACTAATAAGAGGAAGTTGTGCAACTGTGCAAGTGAGATGATGATGAGAAAATTGCTCCTTGGATGGATGTGGAGACAGTCCCTGAGAGGGGAGCCCTGGTAGCTCTCCTGCCTAGCAAAAAAACTAGGAGTAGCCAGCTAGCATCTTTCCTGATTAACCCCGTTTATTTATAGGCATGAGTGTTGATGGGCTTCCGTTTCTCCCTTTGAATACAATGGATGAGCCGGAAAAGGGAAGCGGAGGCCCCAAGAGGGTGAAGAGTTCCAGGGTCTGTGTCTGTGGAGGGTCTCCGTCCCCCGGGGCACGGTTGACCCAGAGGGGCCTTTTCCAAAAGGCACCTGCACCTTCCTTGTGTTTTCTTTTCCTTTGAAAGCGTTTCGCTTCTCATCCAAGGAGCTTCTTCACTTCTGAAGAGAAGAAGCTTCGTGGATGAGGAGAGACACGTTTTCAAAGGAAACCAAAGTAAAAGGTCCAGTTTGGGAAGGCAGCTTTGGGTCAGTTTGAGGGGCTCTTAGAGCTGAGAACTAGCAAATGTCCGCAAATGGAAAGTGACAGGGACCTTGCGAGGAGGCAGGTGATCTACGGGAGGAGATGTTTTCACCTGGAAAGGTTGAGGGGAGTCAATGAAAGGGGTCAGGCGAGGGGAGAAAATCCAAAGAGAGCCCGGAACGTCCTTGGGTGGGGAGCATGTGGTCTGGAAGGCTCCCTTTGGGATGGAGAACTTTCTCAAATTTTGATTTGAATTTTTGGCTTCCGTAGATGCAGCCGTCCAGCTCTCCTCCTCCGCTTCCTGCATCATCCTGTGCTTGAGAAATAAAAGCAGAATTGAAACGGGGAAGTGAAGGGGTGGAATTCTTATTTTCCTCATGTGGCCATAGCTAAAAATAGTTGATTATAAAATCAGTTGTTTACAAAAATTCCAGTTTTGAAGTAATTAAGCCTTTACCTGCTCATTTTAGGGCAAATTTTATCTGTACGCAAGAGGCTTTTAAAATGTTCTTCAAGAATAAATGTGTAAGAAAATTGATCTCTCTCTTTGTTTTCAGTTGCAGGAAACCCGAACATCATCGGAAAGCATCATTTCCATACCCCCTTCAAGTACATCGTGTTCCCCAAGCCGAATAATTTACGTACGTGTCCAGGGTAAAATGCTAAAAGCACCAGCAGAGCTGGCTGGAGAATTCTGGGAGTTGGAGTCCACAAGTCTTAAAGTTGCCAAGTTTGAAGACTTTGGTTGTAGCCCACCTCAATGAAGCATCATTCTGGCCTTGAGTTCCTGATCTGGTCTGCCTCGGATGTGGCTGATGCCACCCCCCAGCCCAAAGCCTTCTCTCTCTCTGCTTTCTTCGGTCATATTTTCCACCGTTTTTCCTGGAACGGATCTTAAGCAAGCGGGGGGTCATTTCCAGTAACCTCCTCCTCCTCCAATTCCTTTTTGAAAAGGAAGCTCCATTAGCCATTTCCCTGTTCTTAGGAATAGATGCTATTTTAGGAGAGTGTTTCGTTTTCTTTTCTCTTGTTAATTCAATGATTTCCCTTTGTAAGTTCTCTAAAATCTCTGGGAGACCGGCTGTATGGAGTCAGGATTTATTATTATTATTATCATTATTATTATTATTTGCACTTTGATCAAGGAAGCTGCTACCTTCCGTTTTTTTCTTTTATTATGAAACAAAGTTTTGTTTTATTTTTTGCTACATATTTTAACTTCTTTTTTAAACAAAATGAAGTGTCGTCTGGGCGTTTCCCCTTTTACAACTTCTATAATGCATCTCATTTTACATCGTATTTTCATTTTACATTTCAGTCAACTTATTTTCATTCCATATTTTCTGGCTTAATTTAATTTCTTCTTAATATATAAACAATATCATTATTTGCCTCTCCAAGTTAATCAAATTTTACTTACCGTTTCCATCTGCTGTTCTGTTTTGCTGTTAATATCCTCAGATTTAATATTATATATTCTGTTTTTTCTTTTGTCCCTCTTTAGGCCAAACTAGGGGAGGAAATTCTTGACTACCGAGACTTGGCTGCTCTCCCTAAGAACAAGGCCATCTACAACATTGACCGTCCGGACATGATCTCCTACTGCCCCTACATCAGCCACTCGGCCAACGACCGGCCCAGCTATGCCGAGGTAGCCCCCTGTCCCTGCGGATCTGCAGAAGCAGCCATGGGGGCGGCTGGGATTTTGGTTTCCTCTCTTGCTGCTCAGGCGTTCCCGCTCTTTTCACGGGGCAGGTGACGCCCTGACTCCACAGTCAGGCCTAACTGCCCCATGGGTTTCCCACCTCTTGCTTCTGCTCCACTGGGGAGGGGGTTCCCTGGCTGACATAGGCGCAGCGAACGCCCGGGGAAAGTCCCAAGAAAGCAGCCCTGGTTGCATCTCAGAGCGGCTGCTGGCTGCAGGCGTCCCTTGGTCTCTCCTGGTGGCATCAAAGCGGCCCACCTTCCCTGTCCTCCTCACAGGGCGACCAAGAGGAGCAGCCCCTCAAGCCCTGCCGGATTTCGAGCCCCAGTTCCACCAGCTCGCTGGGCTACGGACGCACCACGCCGCTCTGCGCTTCGCCTCCGAATTTCAGCCGGGCAGGTAAGGGGCCGGATAGACTCACCTTTCTCGCCTTCCTTCACCCTCCAGAAGAGGCCCTTCCCTCCTTCTCCCCCTCTCTGCCTCTCTTCCGGGAGGGGGGGCTGGGGGGTCTGTGGTCCAGAAAGCTTTCAACATGCACCCACCTTTGCCTTCTCTGAGCTGGGTGCCCCTGGGGTCCGGCTGTCTGGATTGGCCAGGTGGAGGAGATTTCTGAAGCCCCCGACACACAAACTGCAAATTCCCTTGTGGGCCGACATCCTCCCTCTGCGGGGGGCCACAGGGAGGCACTCTGGTTCCCCCCGGGGCCCTTTTAGGTCTCCTGCTTATCAAATTCGCCCACAGAGTGGTGAGAAAGTGGGCTCTTTAAATAAAACACACCCACAGGCACCCTTTCACTGCTGGAGGAGTCGAAGGAAGGAACCGGCCTTCTGAGTTGGCATGTCTGCTTGTTTTTGTGTTTCACCTGCTGAGACCGGCCAGAGATTAGCCCCGCCTCTTCCGCTCTTGTCTTGTGGCCTCGTGATGCAAGCCCCCCCCTCGCCCGCGTGCCCAGTTCACAGAGCAATGGCCCCAAAGGAGAGCTGGCATCAGCCCACCGCCACCCTGGGCCTCCCCTCCCCCCACGCACAGCTCTGCCTGGACTCCAGAGCCGTGGTGGAGAACCTCTCTGTGGGCATGCGCGCCATCGCCAGTGGCTCTTCATGCACGCCAGACAGCTCCTCTTCACGGCCTGAAAATGTCCCCCCAAATGTCCTCCTTTCCCAGGCTGTTTGGGGGGCTTCTGGCCAGCTGGGCTTCTGGCGCTCCCGTGCGCGCCTAGGCAGACGCGTTCCGGTTTGGGCACTCGGTGCTGAAAGGTTTCACCATCCCTGCTCTCGAGGGCCACGGGGTTTTTGGGCCCGGCTTTTCCTTTGGGGAGGGGCGACCTTGAGGTAGCAGCTCTCCTCTTGGGCCAATCACGATGAGCTGCCCCTGAGAGCCTCCAGATTGGCGATGCCGCCCATGGCTTCCGTCGCTGTGTCTCCTTGCTTGCTCCCGGTATGACCCGCACGGCCTCGTCCTCGGCCTCCTCTCCCCTTCTCCTTCCTCCCCACTTGGTAAGAGGAGAGACCCATTCCCGGCTCTTAGCTTGGGCTTTTGTGACATTGTCCGTAGGTCAACTCCATCGCTCCTGGGTGGGGGAGCTGATGTTTCCAGAAATAAGCCACGACTTACCTGCAGGACCCCAATCCTGCCTTGTGGGGGGGGGGCGGACGGGACGAGCCCTTTGCCCTCCAAGTCCTAAAGGAGGGCTTTGGTTCAGTTCCTGCTTTGCTGTGGTTAGTCAGGAGCCTCAAATGGAAGGCTCCCCTCCCATTGGGATCGGACTGTCCCGGTGGGTATTCAGAGGAAGAGCCTTCTGCGGAGCCTGCGCACAGGACGCCCGGACCCCTTCCCTCCGGGGGTTCTTCCCTTTCGCCCCCTTGATTGTACACAGGATGGGAAACATCCATGCCTTTGGGTGTCGGTTTCCCTTTCATGCGGAGTGTTGCTTAGGGGGATTCATCCACACGGGGGCCGTGACGGGGGCGAAACCCAGCAGGTCCCGCAGCGGAAGTTTTGAGTAGTTCGGAGGAACCCGGAAATGCCGCCTCTGGCTGGCCCCGGGAGGGGGGAGGGAAGGGGGATTTGGCAGAATCCTCCCCCTGCCAGGCCCACAGAACCGGCAGTAAAAGAACAATCGAATCCCCCCCCCCCCCCCCCAGAGTGTGATGGTGAGGCTCGGCTTATGCCTCCCTGGGCATCTCTGTGACCGGCTTCCTGCGGTGGGCTCCTTGTCCGAGCAGCCCCTCTTTCCGGGCTCCTGGGGGGCTCTGGGAGTTTAAGGAGAGTCCCCCCTAAAGCAGCCCCCTCCTTTTCTTCAGGCTGATGGACGCGTGGCTCTTTCACTGATTAGCCCAGAGGCAGCGGGTGCAGCTGTGACCCGGAGGACGGTTTCCAAAGGCCTGAACTGCGCCACTGGCTGCCCCCCTGCCTCTGACTGGGACTGGGGCCGAGCCACGTGGGTAAATGACAGAGCAGCGGGAGGGATGATCAGAGGGAGCCCACCGCCTTTTCCCTCTGGGGCAGGGAGGAGGGGGCTTTTGCCCTTGATCTAGAGCAGGGGGGGCTCCTCTGGGACGCTGCCTGGCTCTGACGGGGGGGCTGGGAGAACAGTGGGGCTTTTTTCATGCATTGAAAGACGATGTTGTTGTTGTTGTTGTTGTTGTTGTGGGAGTGAGTGAGTTTTCACTGAACTTTCTGTTGCCCCCCAGCTGGTACCCAGACTCCCGGTACCAGTAGCTGCGTCTCCCTGCCCAACTACCCAGGCCTTCCCTCTGCACTCAGGCATCCTTACGTCCCCTTCTTCAAAGGTAAGGCTCGGGAACGCCTCCCCCCACCCCCCGCCCCCTCCGTGACGTGGTGCCTGTAGAGAGAGACCCCCCCCCTCCCCTGTGTGCTCCGTGCTCTGTCTGTGTGTCTGCATGTTCCTTCCAACGCCTGTGAGCCTCTTCTCACTTGGAGGTGCAGCCCAGGCCCTCCAGGAGGACACGGAACAGGCAAAGCAGCTTTTAAAGCTTCATGAACCGTCTTGCGCTCTTTCAATCACGGCTTGTCAGGGTTTGGGTTCAGCCGAGGAGAAGCCTCTTCGGTGCTTTGGGGGCTGGGCGTCTCCTGCGGTTGCCTCGCTTGGCTGAGAGAGCAAATGACCCGGAAGGCGGCTGGGAAGGGACTCGGGGGCCCGGGGGGAGCTGGGCTCAGGCTGCCTGTGGGCTGGGAGGGGGCAACCGTCTACCTGGCGTGCTCCCCCTTGAAAGAAAAGCAAGCCACGAGAAGATCTGGGATCCCAGAACCAGAGCGGGTCCCAGAGCTTTTCCGGATCAGCCAGGGACCTCCTCCTGCCAAGAGATCTCCTCCCCAGGAGGATCACTGCCCCGTGGCCCCTGTTCCTGGGGGTGCCCTTCTCCCTTCCTCCTGCCCCCAGGGCACCTTCCTATCGCCCCTGGAGCTGGAAACAGGAGGACAGACAAAGGCACCTTCCCACCGGGCATCTTTCCATCCGGGTCAGCGGCGTTTCCACAGGGTCAGGGACGGAGTGAGCCAAACAGGTTCCGGGTCAGAGAAAGAAAACTTTACTGGAAGCCGTTCCAACCGTTCCAACCGTCACATCCGCTCACACACACACACACACGCACACACCCCTTGACCCGCATTCAGGCATCCGGGGGTGTGTGTGGTTGGGGTCCCCGGGGCCTGAGGCTTTGGCATCGCAGAGGACAGGCGCAAGCAGGCAGTCGCTCGCTTCTTATCCAAAGTAACAAAGTTATTTCACCGCCAGAGAAAAGTCCCTGGGCTTCTTTTGCCTCCAGAGTCTTTCAGCTCCTTCCGGTGTGTGTTCTGTGACCGGCAGGAGAGGCCCTTGCAGGGCCCGGGGCCCCTCAGCCCTCCCCAGTTGAAAAGGGCCAGGAGATGAACCGTGGGCCAGCAGAGCAGCCGGTGGGGGGGAGGGGGGAGACCTCTGGCCGTTCTCCAGAGCGCACAAATGCACGGGGGCCTCCAGCTCCAGATTTTTCCTGGTGAAACAAGAGGATCCCTGCCCGATGATCCCCTCGCGTGCCCAGAACGATGGCTTCCTTCCGTGGGTTGCCTCTAAAGAAGTAGGAACCGCCCATTCCAAAGAAGGAAGGGATCCGTCCCTTGGCCGCCCAACGCCTCCCTTCACGGGGGATGCAATTCCCGGCCCCATTCCAGCTTCGTGGCCTCGTGGCCTCCAGAATCAGAGCCAGGGCTGGGAAACGAGGCCCAGACTGTTTTTAAATACGTGACGGATAAGCCATGTGTCCCAAAGGAGCTTTTCTTCCATTGAATTTCACCTATTTTGCTGCCATTTTTTTTGTTTTATATGCTTTTTTCTTTTCTTTTCCATTTTCGTGCTCTTCCCTTTGGAGGCAGTGAAAGTGGCCGGAGCACCCCAAGCTTATCCCTCTGCTCAGACAGCAAATCCGCCTCCTCCCTCTATCAGCAGGCTCCCAAACATTTCCATATTCCAGGTACGATTCATGACTCCTCCGCTTTTCCCCTGCAACGTTTGGCGGGCCGACCCGAGGGCTTCTCCCGGAGGGCGAGGCAGGACGAGCAAAGGTTGCGCATCGGAAGAACTGAGATGGGGGGGGTGGAAGAACAAAGGGCATATTTCTGTGGAACCGTCTGCTGTGGTAGGAAGCCCTTCCAGAAGCCTCTGTAGAAATAGAAAGCCTCCGTCCTCTGTCCCTTTGCCAAGGAGGAGCCTGGGACCCCTGGCCACGTAGAGGGAGAGGCTGATGTGGGGGGAAGGAAGGAAGGGAAGGAAGGAAGGAAGGGAAGAGGAAGGAAGGGAAGAGGAAGGCAGGCAGGCAGGCCAGGAGGGTTGCAAGGAAGTCATCAGATTTTTTGCCTCATCGGTTTTGGCTTGACTCGTAGCTGAGGTTTTAGAAACCTGGCTACTTTTGAAGAAAGAAATATACAAAAGAGTTCCTCACAAATTTCAGACTAATTTCGGCTCGGGCGATTTGAATGCAATTCTTCTAGGAAGGAGGGAAACGCCTGGAGTCGGGTTTTAAAAATGGTCTTTCATGGCCAAAGGCCTGAAGGATTAATCAGAGAAATCCATGCTTTGATATGGATGTTTGGGAAGAATTGTGAGTGTGGCCTTCGCTTGGATCCCAACATTTGGCCCCATGAGTGAAAGGCAAAAGGCCCCCAAGGAAGGCGGCCCTTCCGTGGGGGAGAACCAGTGGCGTTGCTCCCCATTGAATGCCCTTGGGTGAGATTTATGGGAAACGGCGAGGGGGGGGGGGGGCTTCCAAAGAGAGAACTCCTGTTTCCATTGCTTGTTTTCTTTCTTTTCTTCTTTCCTTTCCTTTTCCTCAGAGACTGGAATAAAAGATAACATCTATAGGAAACCCCCCATCTATCGACAGCATGGTACAGTCTGCTTTGCTCACCTCCCTGGTACATTTCTCCCCCCCTCCCCTCCCCTCCCCTCCCCTTGGCATGTGGGCTGCTGCTTGGTTCTCCTGGGGTCAGTCCTGGGATGCCACTGGATCATTTTGCCTACCTTTCGCCCGTGAACGTCCGTGCCAGTCCTCTGCCTGGCGCAGCCGGGCAAGGGGCTTTGGAGCTGAGCTGCAGCACCAGGTCTCCTTTCAGCCCAGGGTGCCCAGAAAAACAGGCTGCCCTCCGTTCACGAGGGAACGCTCACGGCAGTGGCCTAGCACTGTGGGTGCTGTGGGTGCGCTGGCACCCCCTTGTCTCAGAAATACTGTACACTTTTCCCGAAAGGTTTCCACAATTTTGGCCACTACTGTAGTTTGCTTGTGTAGGCGAGAAAGCCTCTCGCCCAAGGCCCTGGGCGTCTGCTGGATGGCGCATCAGTTTTTTTAAATGGGAAAAAAAAGGGGGCCATTGGTATTGCCTGTTCAAAACCAGGAATGGTTTGTCTGCAGAGTCCCAAGGGTTCTGGGTGGCTCTTTGATGACCCGGCTGGCTTGGGACCATCTTCCTGCTTCCGTTTCTTGATCAAAATAGCTTTGAGCTCCCAGGACAGACAGATGGGGCCCCTCCAGCTGGTCGTTTGAGATGAAAGCTTTTTTATTTCCTATTTAAGCTAGAGAACAAATAAGCCAATACAGCTGCTTTGTAGCTCTTAAAAATTGACCCTAGGAGCTTTGTAGGAACTCTCTGCTGGAAGGGATTCTAGGCCTCCCTCCTGAAGGGCCAATTCCCACAGGCGGCTCCCACCAGCCTTTACTCGGGGGGGGGGGGGGGGGCTCTTGGCCAAAGGTCCAGCTCTGTATCTGGCCCCTCGACCGACCCCACCCGCCTTCAGGCATTGCTCCAGAGAACAGGCAGCCCCTTTCAATCCAGACCAGGGAATAGCCAACCTTTTCCACACCCAGTGCCCAAAATGGAGCTCATGTGTGCATGGGCCGTTTTTCGGGCCATTTTCAAGCAACTTTTCGTCTGTTTTCTGGCCCAAAAATGGCCTGAAAACGGCTCCAAAAAGGCCCCCAAGCATCCTGGAAAACAGCTGTTTTTGAAGCTGTTTTCAGGCCATGAAGACCAGTGGTGGAAACCAGAAGTTCAGCTGATGGTGCATAGCTCCACAGAGAAGGCTCTGCGTGTCACTTCTGACATGCGTGCCATAGGTTCGGCATCACGGGTCTAGGCTTTATAGAGCAATGGAGGGGAGGGTCCTCACTATACCAAGCCCCACAGCCCTTGTGACAATTGCCCCGTCTTCAGAGGCCTCGTAAACAGCCCCTGATAGCAAGAGCCGAGTGGAAAGGAGCAGTGGAGGGAGACTGAGCAATGGGGCCAAAGGGCAGAGGTGGGCTCCGTGGTGGCAGTGGAGGCCATGCCTGCCCCAAAGCGGGCCTGATCCGTGGGGAGGAAGAGCACCCCGTCTGCAGTTGCAGGGACTTCTCCGGCTGGAGAGCGGAGGGTTGAGGGGCAGCTGCTCCGGGTCTCCATCGCTTTGAGGTGCCAAACGAAGAGGAGGAGGAGGAGGGGCTGTGGGGCTGGGAGAAGGGCGTGGAGGAGTGGAGCTGCAGGGAAAGGAAACGCCTTCTGCTCGTCCCCTGGGGCTCAGGAAGGGGCTCCATCCCACCGTCTCCCTCCCCCCCACCGCCCACCCGCAGGGAACGGATCCTGTTTGTCCCAGCAGGGATTCTACCCGCTCACCTCTGCCGGAGTCCCTCCCCAGCTTCTTGCCATCTCCCACGTCTTTGGGGCAGAGAGAGAGGTTTAAAGTCACAGCCGTTCTCTTTTTTCAACCTTGGACGTTTTCTTTTTATTGTCTAGGCTCAAGAAAATCCGATGGAGATGGCAGTTCTGATCAGGACAGCATGAAGGTAGATTTCAGCAACATCCATGGGGCATCAGGTCCCTCTTGGCCAACCTAGTGCAGTGTTAAAACCATAGAGCAGGGGTCCCCAAACTCGGCAACTTTAAGACGTGTGGACTCCAACTCCCAGAATTCTCCAGGCAGCTTAGCTGGGAGTTGGAGTCCACACGTCTTAAAGTTGCCGAGTTTGGGCACCCCTGTAAAAGAGCATATATTTAATGGTGGTTGTGTTCAAAACTTGAATAAAATTTAGCCAGCTTTCCAAACAAATCTTCCTCCTCTCTTTCCTTCTTCACTGTCGTGATAACCAATTTCATTGTAATTTTATTACAATATTATTACAATGACAATAAAGATTATTACTATTATTATAAGTCTCGGTCCTTAAAAAGTCCTTTGGGTAAAAGCATCCCAAACACGAGGAAGTGGATAAGGAGGCATGAAGCCTTATGGGGCGATAGGTTTGTTAAGTCTCCAAAGTAGCAAGTTTTGTCCTTCTAATTATCAATCTCGTAATGAATCGGGCAGAGATGAGACCCAGGAGGGTTGAAGTCTATGTTGGTTCTTAGCAACTTCTGGGATATTTTTCTGCAGTTTTCTGGCTCAGAGTCTGTCCGTCGTCCATCCATCTGTCCCCTGAGGCTTCAGGCCTTGGACAACCACACCAAACTGGCTCTCACTGACCTGTGTAGTTGACCGCTAGACATCTTCAAGGCAGACGAGGGCTTAGCTGTCCAGCGGACGGTTCCCAGCTGCAGCCCTCCTTATGGAGGCTGAGGTGGAGAGCCGGCCAGGGAACGCTTCCTCCCGCCAAGTGAGCCGACCAGGAGGGGGGTCGCTCCAGCCTGGAACCCCTGCCTAATTTCCACTCCACTGGGTCAGCAAAGAGGGATGGCACTAAAGCGAAAGCAGAGCCCACCCAGACCGCCATGCCCTGCCTCAGTCCGTGGAACTCCTCCCGTGCTCAGCCCTTTGCCCTTTGCAACCGCAGGCCCTCTTGGGGCCCCCGTGAAGGAAGTTGCAGGGCTGGTCGGGGGGGCATCTGAATGTGAGAGCAGCCACCCCTCCTCGGCCCTCCTCAGTCAATAGGAGTTGATTGTCCCCCTTGGAAGAAATCACTTTAAAACTGGAAGAGAAACGCCGTTTTCCTGGTTCCCTGCTGACCTGTTCAAAAAGGCAAAAGAGATTTAACGTTGGAAATTGTTTCTCGTAGCTAAAGTCCAGCTGGCTGACTCTGAAAGGAGAGGTGGACTTTCGGACTAACTCTCCTGATTTGGATACTCAGTCGCTGCCTCAAAGTCCTGGGACGGACCGACAACTTCAGCGGCTGCAAAGCAACACAAACGGCACCTACCTGCGTGAGTCCCCACACCCTGCCAGGCCTGCCAGGTGGGGTTTGAGGCTGCCGGGCCTTCTAGGGAGCCCAGACCAGGAGAGCGGAAGGGCGCTTACTCCCACCGCCTGGAATTGACCCTGGCCCATCGGAAAGGGCCTTTGGTAATCCTTGACTCCCAGGCGCAGCTGTGAGGTTGCTAAGCAGTGCAGTCATAAAGCAGGGTGTCACGGAGCTTGCGTTGCTTAGCAACCATAACCGGGCCAGCCCCTGTTCTCCGCTCTACCTGTGGCGGGATTTGCAGCTTCCGCTCAGGAGACTGTCGCCCCAGAGCGGCCACGAGCCAAGCCCCAGCCCTGTGGGAAAGCTAGGGTGCCTCTTCACCTTCTGTAGCTTCCCTGGTTAAGCGGGGGCTCCTCCGCTACCGAAGCCGCTTCCCGAAGCTCTCTCTCTCTCTCCTCCCCCCCCCCTTCTGTGTCTCGCGCAGGATTCCCGTATTCCAAATCGGCTTCTCTTCCCGACTACGGAAAGCAAGGGCTGCAGCACGTAGGTAGACACAGAAGCACGGTGCCAGATGTGGACGGCCGAGCGAGCGAGTCCCAGCCCTTCCCTCGCAAGGCCCACCCGTGTGGGGCTCTCAGCTGCTATCACCCGGGGGGGGGGGGGCGCTCTGGCTCTTCCCCCCCCCCCCAAGCTTTCAGCAGCATCTGGAGGCTTTGCTTTGCCCCTCCTGCAGCTCCCCTGCTGGGGAGACCGAGCGGGAGGGTCCCCGGGAAAGGATTTTATTTTGTGAGTCAACCTGGAGTTAAGAAGTTACGCAGAATTTCTCTTATGGCTAGTCCTTGAATTACGGCCACCTGTTGGACCTCAGGGTATCCAAAGTGGTTCTTACTTTTAAAAAGGCAACCGGGCTGGGTTTTTTTTGAGGTGTTTTGCATTCCCAGCACTCCCTATTCCCGTCGTTAAGCGAATCCTATTGGAAGTTAGCCAAGGATCTGCCCCAATGGAAGTCATTGCCGGCTCGGTCCATAACGGTCTCAAAGTGGGCTTGGCAAAAAAGAGCTTCCGACGGCTGCAGTGTGTGAAGCTGCGTGGGAAACGGCTTCTAGGCCATCCACCAAATCTCCCTTTTCCCTTCTAGGCTGCAGGTGAGGGCCCAGAGGACCAGGAGGCTTCCTGGGGAAAGAGAGGTAGGTACTCCCTCTGCCCAGCCCTCCCTGGGGAGGGGGGCTTTTCCCCACTGAATCTATGCCCCAACCCACAAATCAGGCTCCACAAACCCCCTTCAGAACCAACTTGGATCGCTCCAGGTACACAGGGGGTGGATGGGAACTGTAATGCTTTGGGGGTCAGTCCAGGCCGGCCTCTGGCTCCGGATTAGCCCCCTCTCTTGCCAGATAGGCTGCCCCTCTTCCCCGTCCCACGCTTCTTCTGCCCCCCCCCCCTCCCCTGGCGCCACTGTTGCGGTGCCCCCGTGAAGCCCCCCCCCCCTGGTTCCCTTTCAGGCTGGTTCCTGCCCGCACTCTCTCACTGTCCCCCTTAAAGCTTCCTTCAGCGCTGGAGCCTGGGACCAGAAGGGAGCTGTGGTCTCCTGGTCTTTGCTAATCCAGTTGATCCCAGGAGGTCCTGGGCACCTGTCCGGCCTGCCCCCTCACGCCCCCTGCGGTGGGGCAAGGGCCTCACTGCCCAATGCAGGACCAGCCTTTGGTCTGCCCCAAAGGGAGGCCCCTCCAGGGGGGCCTGCCCCCAGGCAAAGAAAGAGGGCCCCTCCCTCCCAGGCCCCTTCTCGGTGGGCTCCCTCTGTGCAATGGCGGTGAAGCTGGAAATCCATCCAGGCTCTTCTCCCCCCACACACACACACCCGTGAGAAAACCAAGGAGAATCCAGAAAAACTGCCCGTGTTCTTTCTTTTAAATATATATATATATATTGAATAAACATTAAAGACATTGGACACAGAGCGGCTTTTCTGGCTTTACCATTTCCATACATAATAATAATAATAACAATAATAATAATTTTAATTTTATATCCCGCTCTCTCTCCCCAAAGGGACATACTTTAACATAACAACAAATACAGTTTCTACTGATGGTCCATCGCTACATTGATCTTATTAACACATCCCTTATCCTCCTTTATATATTTACCTATGTATTATCCAGTTCCAATTTTACAATCCTCAAAATGTTCTGTTCCGACTTCCTTTTCCTCATTTCCAACCACTGATACATTTGGTTCCAAATTTCATAATATTCCGCCTCGTCTCTATTTTTGATTTCCAGTGTCCATCTATTATTCCTTTCTGCACAGATCAACATTTTCTTTGTTACCTATCCTTTGGTGGGGGAATCTCTGTTTTTCCAATTTTGCGCATAGACCAATCTTGCTGCGGTTATCACATGCAGCATTAAATATGTCGTTCCTTTACTTTATTTTCCTTTTACTATTCTTAATAGGAATAAAGACAGGCTGTATTCTAATTGAATCTGCCTGATTTGTTTTCTTTCTTTTTCTTTTGCAGAATACAAGGTAAGGAAAGCTATTAAGGACATCAAAGCATGTGGAAATCCAGCCTTTTCGTGCAAAAGGTTTTCTTTCTTCTTTACTCCGTCTAAAAACCAAGTAAGTATGTTCCTCTCTCCAAGAACGGCCACAGGAGTGCCCTTTGCCCAACGGTCAGCCTTTCTCCTTTCCTCCCAGGTCTATCCGTATGAAACCCTCATCGTCACCAACAGAGTTCGGGTAAAACTACCAAAGGATGTGGACAGAACCAGGCTGGAGGTAAGAGAAGGTGACAGGGTTACTCTGCAGATTAATTGCAAATATGAAGGAACCCATCTCATAGAAGTTCCAAAATTGGTTTTAGATTGATAGATTTCGTTTTGCGTTTTCTCTCACACTGGCTAAGAAGACGTGATGTTACAGCTGTGCAGCTGAGGAGGAGGGTCAGGTTAGAAAAGAGCCTTTTGTGTGATTTGAGAGTCTGATCTAAATCCTGGAAAGGCTAAAGGCACATTTTGACGGTCTCTCCTATTTCGCCATTTTAAGAGAGTGGTCACCAAAAGGTGGCCCATGAGAAAATTTTGATGGTCCATAGGAAAATTATTTACATTTTTATATTGCACTAAATACTATTTATCTTTTTTTTTTAATCATATTAGTAGGTCTACAAGATTTAATATTAGGAATTTAGTGGCCCATGAGGTCCGAAAGGTTGGTGGCCCCTGTTTTAAGACATAAACTTGCTAAAGAAGAAACTACCACTAGAGGACTTTTTACTAGGACTTCAAGAGCCTATTCTTGCCAATGTTAACCATGGTGAGCTGTGCAATGTTACGGATGGGCCCTCAGTTCAGCACAGGTTGAGGTTCAATATTATTTGCCAACTATTCGTTAATTTGAAGAACTGTGAAAACTGACTAAATGATTAAAATTCCAATGAACCTTCATGCTTTATAAATATAAGTCTCCCCCCACCCCACTCTCTCTCTCTCTCTCTCTCTCTCACACACACACACACACACACACACACACACACACACCTCTGCAATAGATGAATGAGATAAACCTGCAAGCTTAACACACACACAAAAAGATTTATGGACTATAGCAATATTAAATTCTGAAAAGGAGGTAGGCATGTCAATTTTGCTGTTTTTTAAATTTTATTTATTTGCTACACCATGAAAAAAAAAGTATAAGTATAATCTTTATTCTCATTGTACTTAAATACAACGAAATTGGTTGTACAAAGAAAAAGAAAAAGAAAGCAACAAAAACATAGTCCATTTAATAAGCATTTAGTTTAATTTTTGCAAACACTCAACTTTGACCCCAGACAATATTGTTGATCGATCCGTCTTCTCCATCAGGAGAGGCAGCTCGGAAAGAGGAGCAGGAAAAGGTAGAGCCTTCCATTTAGCTCTGTAAATCCATCCTTTGTGACCCATCCCCAATTTCTGGTGCCCTCAGCCTGGTGGGCTCAGTCCTGTGGCGTCCATGCAGGGCCACGGCGGGGCATCTCCTGGGGAAAGAAGGCGAATGGCAGAGCAATTCCAGAAGTTTCTCCCCTCACAGCACCAGCACCAGCACCTCCCTCGGGGCTCTCTTGCTTTGTGGGCCGTCACCCGAAGGCACGTTATTTGTTCAGCTCCTGGCTAGAACCTTCTGGAACAACATTCCAGAGTAGGAGGCTGGGATTGGTGGTCCACGTGACGGAAATCTCCAGAATGCCTTCAGGTCCTGAAGTTCTGTCAGGCGTCACTGTAGTGACAACCCTACAGAGAGCCCGCATGGGATGGGAAACTCTCCCCTCGCCCTCCTGGGCTCAAGGTGGTGAGGTGGGTGGGAGAAACCTTCCCCCAATGGTTTTGCTCCAGCTTGTGTTTTTCTCAATTCTGGTAAAATAGGGTGAGGTGCCATTGTGCATAAGCTATATAATTAGATGGCAATCTCTCCAGGGAATGCTGTTCACTTGAGGTCTCGGAAAATTTCCTTTGATGGTGTGATGCTTCTGCTTGTGAAATGGGAGAGAGATTGAGAGAGAGGGAGAGAGAGGGAGAGAGAGAGAGAGAGAGAGAGAGAGAGGGAGGGAGGGAGGGAGAGGGAGGGAGAGGGAGAGAGACAGCATTACAGTCAGTGACTAAAGCGTGTGTGCTTTCATGTGGAGGTGGCAGAAATGGATGTTTCCAGAGGCAGATTCAGATGAGGCTTCCTGTTTGTGAGCCAAAAAGATTCCCTTCCTCCCTCTTCCCTCTCCTTCCTTCCTTCCTTCCTTCCTTCCTTCCTTCCTTCCTTCCTTCCTTGCTACCTACCGCAGAGTGGCCCATCTGTTTACAGACAGTTTCCTGGGTGGGGTGGGGGGACCTTTCCGATGCCATGTGGCCTAAGAAAGGCTCCTTAAGTGAATTGGCAGTTCTTGCTCTGTAAACGGAAGTTGTGGGTTGACCCACAACGTCTCCAGTCTCTTTGGTTTCTGGTCTGCTGCATAAAGCGCGGCTCCCGCCTCTCCTTGAAGTACTCACCAAGCGCCTTCTCTGTTTTCAAGCACCACCTCTCCTCCCCGGAGTTTCAGGAGGTCTTCAAAATGAGCCTTGAACAGTTTGAGCGACTTGCACTTTGGAAACGCAACGAGCTAAAGAAAAAAGCTTTGCTTTTTTAGCCTTCCTGAAACGAAGAGACACGTGCTTGTCGTAAGTCAGCTGCCTCCTTCCTTCACCTGCAACTGACCTCACATCGCTTCTTTCGCTGCATTCGGGCAGAAAAAGACACCCAGCAGGAGGCCCGGCTCACTCTCGCGCCCGGCCAGGTCATGACAGGGTGTAACCAATCTCGCTTCCAGTTATTGCTTTATTCGTTGCTTGTTGCAAAGACGGAACCAAACCCAGGAATCTCGGATGGGAAAGAAACAACTGTCCTCTTGACCAAAGCAAAATTCTCGGCTCCTGTTTGGTCTCTACATTTTGGGACTTGTATACAAAGTCAGAGTTGATGAAAGGGGAGGGGGGGTTTCCTCCAGGAGCAAAATAAAATAAAATGTGAAAAAGGTCAAAGAAAAGCATGTTAGAAGCTCACTCTTGCCAACGATCGTGTGTGACACCTTTTAAAAATAAAATAAGAGCAAACCTACCCAGGTCACGTTTTGAGATCTAATTTCCTCCCGTGCAACCGGCATTTCAGACGCAAAGTACTGTAACAAACGAAGAATGGTTATCAAACCTTTTTATTTTTTATTACAAGTTGACTGTAATGTAAGCATGTCCAGATTGGCCAAATACAACTCATTTTAGCTGTACTTTGTTTGAAACGTGTGAAATGTTTGCATTTGTGGAACAAAATTCTCCTAAATTTAAATTCTAGGGATTATATAGAAATTCTATATTTACAAACAAAAAACAACCCAGTGCATTCTAGTCTGGAAAAAGTCATCTGGCTTTGCAATCCTTGCTTTGCCCTCCTACCTTTTGCCTCCATTTCTCACTGACACACAAAACGTGTAATTGTCTGATGCAGACCATGTCGGCATCCTCATTAAACGCCTTGTTTCGTAACTGACCACTCTCTGGCTCCTGTGTCCCTCCCCCCACCCGGTCCTCCCACACAAGGCGGGAACATGCACCTGGCTGGATCGGGTGGGTGGAAGAGGGGGAAAGCATTCGCCGGTTTGGAGGCTGCAGCCCTGCGGCTCCTTCCAGCCGGGAGACCTCGGGGCATCGCTCACTTGCTCTCTCTCTCTCTCTCGTTCTCTCTCTCTCGTTCTCTCTCTCTCTCGTTCTCTCTCTCTCTCGGTGAAGTCCACCTCACGGGGCTGTTGTGGTGGGGGAAATAGCAAGAGGGAGGAGCATTGGATACGTTTGCCGCCTTAAGGTATCAAAATAATAAATGCACCTTCCACCCACCTGGTTGAGCCTGCTGTGTGGACGCCAGATGGTGCGTATATCCCCAAGGCCCCCCGGGGTCTCCTCTCAACTCTCCACTCCATGAGCCCCAGCTCCAACTCGGCTCCTTTTCTGGGCTCTGCTGCTTGTTGGCAGCCCCTAACCCAGGGGCGTCCAAACCTGGGAACTTTAAGACTTGTGGCCTTCAACCAGGGAGAGATGCTAACCCAGAGCCCCCTCCCCAGTTTTTTCTCCCAAGGGGTTTTGGGGGAAATGCCCAATGGCTCTTGGCTCCTAAAGAAAACCTCCGGAGGGGGGGGGGGAGGTTTTGAGACTTGAGGACTTCAACTCCCAGGGAGCCCTGTATGGAAGACCAATCCTGGGTTGGATCATGAGAGCAACGGTGGTCTCTTTGCAAGGACCTCATTGGCTCTCAGGATTTGGAGCACCAAAAGGCACCCAATCCCTCCTTATTTTTACCCTCCTCAACCACGTTCCCTTTTCTTCAAAGCTCCAGAGAAGCTAAAGGTCTTGGTGGGGAACCAGAATCCCAACCAAGTGGTCCCCCTCCTCCATGATGCTCTCTCGCATGGATTGGTCTGGCTAAGTCTGGCACTTAGGAAGCCCCGAATCTCCCCGTCCCCTTTTCCTTTCCAAAGCATGCAAAGCAGTGGCCGCCTTCTCTCTCTCTCTCTCTCTCTCTCTCCCTCTCCCTCCCTCCCTCCCTCTCCCTCCCTCTCTGCTGACCTTCGTCCTGCCTGCTGGGGCTGTTCGGACAACCGGAACAGACAAGTGTGGAAAAGAAGGCGGGGATGGATAGTAGAAGGTACTGTCTTTAGCCTTTATTGTACATTATGTATACAAGGAAGTTGGTTGGATCTGGTGCAGGGATGGGTTGCTGACGCATGCGCATCTGCATATTAAAAGGTCTGCGCATGGGCAAAACCTTTAAAAAATGTGCAATGAAAATTGTTCTGCGTATGCGCAGAGCCAAGAAACAAGATGGCGGTGCCATAGGAGAACCGGTTTGGGGGCGTGGCAGGCGACCCAAGACGCCGAGCTACGGCCAGTTTGGCTGAGCCAGTGGGAGCCCCCCTCTGCCCTGCTGCCCTTGAGGGGCACTAAGGGGAGGAAAGGCAGAGATTTCCACTGTGGGAGAGAGGGAGAAAAGATTTGGATCCGTAAAGAAAGGCAGGGAGGAGGCCCATATCCAACCATAAGTTTCATTTTATTTTATTTTTATTTTTGTAAAAAAAATGAGACATTCACAATAACATTTATAAAACTCCGTGGAAATATCTTCACCACACCGGAAGACAAAAGTGACAAGACGACTTCAAGCGCGTGGAATACTTTGCACTCCCGCAGCCTCTCTGCTGGAAGAGGGAGCCTTGGGGGGGGGGGGCGCTAAATAAGGATTTTAAAAAAATAATTCAGAAAAAGAAGGCGGGGGGGGCGGAGAGGAGGCTCAGCCTTTTGAAGGGAGAGGCGGGAGGAGGATGGTTGAGAATGCAAACTATTCCAAGCTTAGACAGGGAGCCAAGCCACACTCCAGAGACCATCGTCCCCTGCCCATCTCTCCCCTTTGCCAGCTTCCAATTAAACCACAGCCACATCCAGGCAGATCGCCACCTTTGGGCAGGGTCCCTCTCGCTTCACTCTCCCAGCCAGGCAGCTGCCAAACGTCCCTCCAGACCTCATCCCCTGGGCACAAAAAGGGCAACCAGCTCCCTCTCTCTCTCTGCATTATATAAATATATACCATAAAGCTAGGCCAAAACTATTTACATTCTTTTCAATAAATAAATAGATCAGGGGGAAAAACTATATATTTTCTTCTTTTATTTAGTAGCTTTGGTCTCTTAAATTCCTTCCTCCAAAGTTTCAGCTGCCTATTCTTCATCTTCAAGACTTCACTTTTGATTCGTCTAACAACAAAAGATTGCAAAAATACACTCAAGCAAACAACATCTGATTTTTTTTTCATGTAATCATATCATATAAAGGAGGAAAATAAATCAGTCACCAGAATCAGTGGGTCAAAAGCGTCTGGAGAATTAAAAGTTACTCTGTGTTGCCTTCTTTATAAGACAAATGACTACTCCAGGGAGGTCTGGGGGGGGGGGAGTGTCAAAAAAGTCAAGATGGCAGCTGCAGCATTAAAACTTTGCTCCCTTTAAGATGCCCTCTGAGGTCCCGGAAGGCAGCCCAGCCATGGCCTCTGCCACCCCTCGGGCCCCATCCAGGAGCCCCCCAGGCAAGTCCTCCTGGGCAGAGGGCCAGAACCCCATCCTTGCCCCCCCCCCCAGGGAGAAGAGCAGGTCTCGAGCAGACCGGCTCCGCTTGTGTTCCCCACGCGATGCCTTTAACTTCTCCCCCATCAAGCAACCACGAGGGGCTTCTTCTCAGCATTATCCCTGGCACTCTTCAGGCCCATCACCCAACCTCAGTTTCTGTGGGATCCCTCCCACCCCCCTATCACTGGGAATTTGTTTTTTGTTTTTAAAGAAAAAAGTCATGCTTCTTTCTAGTCCTTCTACTCAGAGGAGTGTTGCATAAAAATAAATATTTCCCAGCAAAGTGATACAAGGAATAAATTAACTCTAGTAAATAAAAAAAGTAATTCTGATCTTAATTTCCCAAACACAGAAGAAACCCCCCGTTAGACGAAGTGGAGCAAAACGTCTCTTTCCCTTGTTTAAGTCAATTCCAGTGTGTTGCACTTCACCCTGTAGAAAACACTGCCAACCATGGGGAGGGAAGGCACGGACAGACAGACAAGGAGCTGGCCTCACAGACATGAACCACCCACCACAAAAACGGTTTAGCCCCCACACACAGCGTAACAAGCATTGCAGGAGCTCGGAGCCATTCCTCAGTCCTCCAGAGGTGCGTGGCGGGAGAAACGGCCGCCTTCCTCTTGTCCTAGTGGAGCACTGAGGCCACGGCGAGGACCAGGAAGTCACAGGGGACATGGAGAAACAGCAACGGGGACAAAGGGACGAGCAAGGATGGGGGGCCTTAGGCATCTTCCTTAGGCTGAATGCTAGTTAATTCCACCATCGAGGCCTTGTTGCCAGTTGCTGGAGCCAGACCGTTCACGGTTTGCCTCTCAAACGCACTGGAGATGTCTTCAAAAGTCCTGCCTTTGGTCTCGGGGACTTTGAAGAAGGTGAAGAAGAAGAAGAAAAGAAGGAAGCCAACGAAGATCAGGAAAACGTAAGGCCCACATGCTCTCTGCAAGGAAGAGAAGGGAAATGTCATCTTGGCTCTAAGACAATAGACGTTCAAACCTACAGTAGCTCTGGCCTGCAAGGAAGAAGAGTCAGGGCCCAGTCAAGTCCTTTGTTCAACAGCCCATTCCCACCACCACCACCACCACCACCACACAGAAACCTATCGTGCCCTATGACACGGCCAGGCTGGATGGATGGCATGTCAGAAGAAGAAACACCTCATCATCAGGGTCACCAAAGCTCATTCCAGGAGCAGGAGCAGGCAAGGAGAAGGACCTCCTATGGCCTGGTTCTTCATGAGGAGCAGAAGCAAGAACTTTGCTCAAGCTGATATGTAAGCAACCTCCTCTTCTACTGGGGTTCAACTGAGCAATGAACCGTAGTGAAGCCCACCCTTCAACGTCTTCTCCTTCACCACAGCAACCTGCAGTCTTTGCCCCATTTTAGTGCTTGCCCTTTCCTTCTTCTCTTTCCCACCTGTGGGGACATTTTTGATGGCCAACTTCAGGGGAAAGGAGGCCCACCAAGAAGGTCCAACGTGGAGTCCTTACCTCTGCATAGCGGAAGAGCATGCCCACCAGGAAGTTGGAGGCCCAGTTGCAGAAACCAGCCACCGCCACGGCTGCAGGACGAGGACCCTGGCTGAAGAGTTCGGACACAATGAACCACGGGATCGGTCCAGGTCCAATTTCAAAGAAAGCCACAAAGGCAAAAGTGCCAAAAATACTGATGTAACTGATCCAAGTCTTGATATTCTGCAAAAACAAGAGTGTGTAGGGTGAATCTCTTGTAATCCCAGGGAGGCCCTAGTTGATCCCAACTTTTAACATCTGCTCACCTGGGAATCAATCAACCAGGGGCCTTTCTTGGATCAGAAGGTCCAAGCAGAGACTGTGCAACTCCAGATTTCTCTGTTGAGCAGAGATGATCAGCACCCACAGTTCATTCTTATTCCTGGCCTTGTTTGGCCAGGAAAATAGTTTAGTCAAAGAAATGGCTTAAACTGGAGAAGTACCCAGAGAAATATCACACACCTTCTACACTTTCTATCTTCCCAACACACTCGTACCGATTGGCTGGCACTCTGTGTTTCATCAGTTTTGGTTCAATCTAGTTGGCCACTTAAACATTGGGATATATGGGAGTGTGCGTGCATGCGTGTGTGTGTGTGTAATTCATGACCTTGATTTTGATTCCTGCACACCTAAACCGCTTGGTAGGAAGGCATCTCAAGGACTTTCTCTTCTACAAACCACGTAGAAGGGAATCTCTTATCTCTAAAAGGCAGCTGTGCAAAGTGCCCTTGATTATCTTATTTCTATTGCGCAACCTGTGACTGGGAGGAAACTTGATTAGTGGTTTTATGCATGACGGGGGTGGGTGGATGGGTGGAGGTAGAACCCCTAAGAGATGCAGCCTCCAGACATGAAATTGCCCTTCTGTTTCTCCAGGCACAGTGTAACTTCAGTCCAGATTGGGAGGGGGGCTGCCACAACCCAGAACTGCTGCCGCCTACCTTCAGCGCCAGGGCCACTGTCATGATGATTGCGCAGACAGCCATGCCCCCTAAGCCAACCAGGTGGAGGGTCCGACGCCCTGCCCGCTCCACAAGGAAGAGCTGCAGAATGGGGAGAGAAGGACACAGAGGATTGCGGTGGGCAGCAGATCTCCCGACTGCCGCCGTAGGGTCAGATAGCAGGGAACGTTCCAGAAACTCTCCATGAAATGGTCAACTGGATCCTGTCACTGTGACCCCATCCTTGGTTTAATTTAAGCACCCTCTGGAATCCCCTCAGAGCAGAGAGGTCCAGCGTGGGACCACATTTTAAAGGCAACACACACAAGTGCCTTCAGTGGTCATCCGTCCTTGAGCCCATCCCAAGTCAACTTGTCGGCCACACTCCGGTGATTTATGCCCCATTTTTCTTTTAACATAATAATAATAATAATAATAATAATAAATTTTAATTTATAACCCGCTCTCTCTCCCCGAAGGGACTCGAGGCGGGGCACAGGGAAATTAAAATGCATATAAAATCACAACAATACAATATTAAAAAGAATTAAATTAAACCCTGCGCTAAAATCCCATTAAACTAAAACAAACCCCTAAAAACCCCTAGAAACAGTTAAGTTATCCCAAGCCGCCCAAACAAAAGAAATGCGTTTTTAATTTTTGACGGAAGGAGCGGAGGTCCGTAGTTGTTCTAATATCGGGGGGCAGGTCGTTCCAGAGGGTCGGGCCCGCCACAGAGAGAGCCCTTCCCCTGGGCGTCGCCCGCTGGCACAGCCTAGTGGACGGCACCCGGAGAAGTCCTTCTCTGTGGGAGCGGATCGGCCGCAGGGATGTATGGGGCAGGATGTGATCCCGCAGATAGCTAGGTCTCGTGCCATGGAGCGCTTTGAAGATGATAACCAACACCTTGAAGCGCACCCGAAAGACGACAGGCAGCCAATGCAGCTCGCGCAGGAGCGGTGTTACATGGGAAAACCTAGAGGTTCCCATAACTGCCCACGCGGCTGCATTCTGGACAAGCTGAAGCCTTCGGGTGCACCTCAAGGGGAGCCCCATGTCATGGCTCCCCATGAGAATTTCTGGAGAACCGGTAGCGGAAATTTTGAGTAGTTTGGAGGACCGGCAACTACAACCTCTGGCTGGCCCTGCCCCCATCTATTCTCTGACTCCCAAGTCCCAGCTGATCAGGAGGAAATGGGGATTTTGTGGTAACCTTCCCCTGCCACGCACACCAAGCCACACCCACAGAACGGGTAGTAAGAACATTTGAATTGCACCACTGCCCCTGATGTTTTCTCCTGCAAGTCCCTCCAGACTTCACCTCAGACCCCCTCCCCCAAATACAGGGTGATCCCATCCTCTGTCATCACGTACCGACACCACGGTAAAGACGGTATTGACCACGCCGGCCCCAATGGTGGCATAAATTGGTTGCTTCACTCCGGCATCTGTGAAGATCCCCGTGGAATAGTAGAAGATCTAGAAGCAGGAGGAGAGTGGACGGTGGCACTTAGAAGAGGGAGGATAATTTGAGCTCTGCAAGGAGGACAAGGGAGGGAGGGAGGGAGGACTCTCTTGCGTCTCGGTGAGCTCAATTTCTTTGAAACCAGGAACACAAAGCCAAACAAAAGTGCCAAGGCACTACAGGAAGATCCCAAAACCCACAATGGTCACTGTGCACTGACCCCCTCCTGCCCCTTTGGACCATGCAGCAGAGGGGTGTCTTCAAATGAGCGGCTGCAGCGGGCATCCTGGCCTTTTGGGAGCTCCTCTTATGGCTGCTCTCCCGCCTTCACACGGGCCCAGCTCCTCCGGTCTCCCACCAGAGACGCAGCTTCCCTCTGTCCCCACAGAGGGGTGACCGGCCTTCGGGGGGACCCACCGCATTAATGCCCGAGAGTTGCTGCGAGAGTTGCAAGGCGATGGCAATGAGGATGGCCTGTCGGTAGCTGGGGGAGCGGAAGAGTTCTGGGATGGTGACTTTCTTCTCCTGGGACATCTTGGCGCTTTCCTCCTTCATCTCCTGGATGTCGCTGGATACATCCTGGACGCCACGCAGGCTCTGGAGCACTGAGGGGAAAGGACACAGGCTGCGTCAGACATGTGGCCGCCTCACTTTGGAGTGCTCCAGTCGGTTCTGTGTCAGGCCTGCACCTTTTCTTTTGGATCTCTGGCCTGCCACGCTTTCTATTAATCTTCTATGCCTTTTCTATGGTGGGAAAGCGGGAGGGAGGAATTGTACGGAGCTAGATGCTATGTGGCCAAAACAAAATTCCTTTCTAGAAAGCCAAGGTCATCCTTTGTCTCTGCACCTGACCGGAATTGGGTGGGTGGAAGCTGCCAGGGTGGGAGATGGGACCATGGGATGGACTGGTGGGTGTGGGGGCAAGATCTTGGACTTTCAACTGGGGGGGGGGGGGGAACCGCTTTCCGATTCGGGTTTTCCCAGATGTCCCAATATGACTCTCTTCATCAATGGGAACGTTGAGGAATCTTTTGCCTGGGACTCTGATTCAATTTCGGAGGCCATTTGGAACCCTGACAGCCGGTTTATGTCTGGAAAGGATTCTTCTTGACGGAGCCTCTCACCTGCCCAGGTAGGGCAGCAAAGAGAGAAACAGAAGCCCCTTCACTAGCGCTGGAGATGACGGACAGCTAATCGTTCGTCTTTCTTGGCTTCTGCGCACACATGGGCTTTTGTGCTGTGCAGCGTCTCAGTGTGCCAGAACCTGATCCGCAGGACAAAGAAAGAATTGTGCCTGCCCGGTCAGCAGAGGAGAGGAAGAAAGGAGGAGATCCACCTTCGGAAACCACAGAGGACCTCCTGTCCTGAGCCTTCCGAGATCTGGAGGGAGCAGCTGTGAAGACTCTGTCGCCCTTTTCTCAACAAGGAGGAAGGACAGCTGGGCTTTGAAGCCCAGGAAACCTCTTCTTAGCAGGCAGGGGCAAAATCCAGCAGGTTCTGACCGGTTCTGGAGAACCGGTAGCGGACATTTTGAGTAGTTAGGAGAACCGGCAAATGCCGCCTCTGGCTGGCCCCAGAGTGGGGAGGGGAGGGGGATTTTGCAGCGTCCTTCCCCTGCCACGCCCACCAAGCCACGCCCACAGAACCGGTAGTAAGAAAAATTGAATTTCACCACTGTTGGCGGGTATCAGTTTGCCAAATTATTTATTGTGACCGACCCTTTCGCTTACTGCTAAAATGCTTTTGGGATGAGCACCTGCCTGGCAAGATGTTTTGCTAAAAGAGGCATGCGTCTGTGTCGCTCTGCAGGGCGGCCACAGAACGAATACCTTTGATGGCCTTCTCTTCCTCCATCTTGTTGATCAGCAGGAAACGGGGGCTCTCGGGGCAGAAGGGGAGGGCCGCCAGCTGTAGGAGGGCCGGGATGACGGTGAAGCCCAGCAAGACCGGCCAGAGTTTTTCCGTCCCCAGGATGACATCCAGGCCAAAGATCTGGGGGCAAGAAAAGAGAGGCCCCGGGGTCAGCTCCAAAGTCCCCAAAGGCCAAAAGGCCAGGAGGGAGCAATGCAGCCTGGTCAGGATGTCCTCCGAGCCTTCGGAAAAGCTCTTCCGTGGGGCTGCTGGTGCTCAAGGGGTCCCTGGCCTTCCAGACGGTCCGTGGCAAAGCCATCGCCCCCACCCCAGGTCCCATGAGGCTGATTCCGCTGAGGACTCCTCTCCTCCTCTTCCCCAGAAAGGCCAAGGCCGCCCTCTGCCTGCCTGAGGAGGGCTAGCTCACCTGGGCCACCAGGATGCCCACCACGATGCCCAGCTGGTTCAGGGTGCCAAAAGCCCCCCGCAGGGCAGTCGGGGAGACTTCACTGATGTACATGGGCACTAAGCCGGTGCAGAGGCCGCAAAAGACCCCGATGATGAAGCGGCCGATGATCAGCATCTCCATGGCCCAGGCCACCTTGGAGCAACCCATCAAGATGCCACCCACGATGGCCAGGATGTTCACCAGCAGCATTGAATTTCGCCTGCGGGGAGGGGAGGGGTGGGGTGGGGGACGTTCGAGAGAGGGAGAGAGAATGGAAGGAAGCGTTAGGAAAGGCCAGAGAAGAGAGAGAGGGATATCTGGGGCTCCAGCATAGCATCCGAATTCAGGCAGAGGCTGCTTCTCAGGGCTTCACCCTCATCCAATCTCTGTGGACAGCCATACTCTGCCCTTCGTGGGGCTTGAAGTCCTGGCCGTGTGGGGGGAGCCACCCCAGGCACTTCCCTTGTGACAGCGGCTCAAACCCCACCCCACCCCGCTGGTAGCTTAATCTCAAGGCCCCCCTTGGACTGGGGCACCTGGCCTACTTTCTCTCGCGCGCCCCTCCTCTGCCATTCTTTTTTTTTTTTTTTTGAAACTTTATTTTTTATTAAAAAATTTAAATTCTTCTCTAAACAAAGTGTTGCCCCCTCAAAGTTATACCAAATTTATCGTTTCATTTTCCATCTGTTATTTCTATTTTCCCATAGGTCTCATACAAATTCAATTTTTATTCAATCAGCATTCAACTGAATTAGTTATCCACAATTAATAATGTCAATTCAATTCCCTCACATCTTTGTTAATGTTATTAATGGTATGTAGCTAACTCATTTCATTTTGTTCTTCTTTCACTTCCTCCTTTTCTAACCATTTTCTCTTGGTCTCTCAAAAACTCCACTTCTTCTAGGGTTCCCTTCTTCCCACCCCTTTAGCCGGCTCCCTTTTCTTCCTTGGATGCCTCCTCTGCCGACCTTCACCTACCTGCCAAATCGGTTGACCAAAAGCCCCACCGAGAAAGAGCCAATCATTCCCCCGGCTGAGAAAATGGACACCGAAAGGGACCACATGGCGATCAGGAGCTTCTCCGAGATGTAGTGTCCCGTCCGCTCCAGCGATGTGTCGTTGAAAAAGCCCTTGATGATCTGCAAGGTCAGAGAAGGAAATTCCAAGAGTTTCTGAACCAGAAGAATGGAGCAAAATGTGGGGAAGTGGAGAGGGAGCACAGTCAAATCACAAGGACGGCCAGGAGAGGTGAGGAGGAAAACAACTAACGAGTTCCCCTCAAGAAGACCCCTGAAGAGATCCCGCCAAGGAGGAGGAGGAGGAGCTCCTGCCCAGGCCAAGCCCCCCACCTGAAGGCCTTCCAGAAAAGCAAGCCAATGGGGAGACTGCCCACTAGGAGGCTGGTGGTTGCATTCACCCAACTTGACCCAGAGGATGTTTGGCTACTGGCCACCCGACATTCACACTCCTCCTTCTCCAAAGAGCAACATGCGACATCAGGGCCCAGCGGTGGTGGGATGGAGAAGCCCGCGAGTCCTTCGTGGTACCTATCTGCATAGAAGCCTTCGCTGCCAATATCACCTCCTCAAATGCTTGGGGCTGAAACAGCGCACGTGGGGTGGGTTTTGGCTAAGTTGGGACCAAGCTATCTCTCTCGAAATATCTAGCAGAATCACTTTTTCAAGAAGCTCTTTGTGCTCCTCATCCCGTTCTATGAATGGCTTCTGGATAAACTGAACAACAACAACAACAACAACAATAAAATCAGTCGTGCTTCCTGCAGTTCTGAGAAAAACCTCGTAAGACGATCGTTTTTGGAGAAGAACGGGTGCCAAAGAAAAGATAATCAGACCGTAGATGTTCCCAGGATGAAATGAAGACAACAACAAAGGCATCCAAGATCTGAAAAATCAGGACCTTACTTAAGTGGATCCTGGCTGGGTGACTTTCAATGTCCTTGTCTGCACATTGTTTTACGAGGGTGATGATATTTCTCATCGACAACACGGGAGTCTCAGATGCTTCTCCGATAACCGCCAGGTTTATTCCATGATACACGGACTGGTAGATCTAAAAAGCTACGTTTTATTATGGGTAACTCTTTAAATGTACCCACAGTGTTAAATTGTTGGCAGGGCTGTAAAAGGGGACTTGGGGTTTTGTTAAAAAAGGGGGGCCGGGGGAAGCCCCTGGGCGGCCACAAGCAGCTCCCCGCCCAGCCTGGGCTGGATCCAGCTGCTCCTTTCAGGGTGGCCCATGGACGCCCCCACACGTGCCTCTGAGCTGCCGAGGGCAGCCAGGCAAGGGATCCTCCGCACGGACACCAGGGGGCAGCAGGAGACCAGAGACCGGCGGTTGAGCCAGGAGAGGAGCCCGTCTAGCCGTCATCCTGTCTCCTCACCATGAGCGTAGATGGCAGGATGCGGCACATGAGTCACGCTTGGGAGGAGTGAGACCCACGCATTTCCTCCTCAATTCTTGCCATTTTCACGCACTGAAAATCTAGAGACAAATTATTTCGGAATTCTCTGAGTCATTTTCCTTCCCATCTTGTGGCCACAGAAGGCAAAAGAGGATAGCTGGGGAAGGCTGGCAGGACGAAGGAGCCGGAGAGATTAAGTCTCTACCACCCCCATCCTCATCATCCTCATCCTCCCTGGCAGTTGTCCTCTGTGACTCAGCAGATCCCGCCCCTCCCCTTCCCCCTCCACAGAGCCTGCCAAGGATGCTTCACAGCTGGTCCCTGCCTGGCCACCTGGGTCCCCCTTCCTGGGAATGTCCTTGGGAGACTCAGGCCCCGATGAGGCCTCAAGGAGACTCCTGGCCTCGGTTCTTCCCATTAGGCAGGGGAGGCATCACCACTCCGTCCCTCCTCAAATGCCCGCACATCCTCCCTCCCCAAGGGGGAGTGGGGTCAGCTGAGACAGCCCCACTGGCGCGAGTTCCCCCAAGGCCCCTGGAGGGGGGCAGCACTCTGCAGAATCAACCCCCAGCGCCCCCAGGAGAGAAGGGAGGAAAGAGGAAGGGCTGCAGATGGCAGCAGAAGGGGAGCGTTCCGTGGTCTGGAACCAGAAGATGAAGATGGTGGAGGGGGGGGCTGCCTCAAGGCCTCGTCAGCTGCCTGGGGACAATTCCCTCTCTGGCCGGCCCGAGCTGAGCTGAGCGTAGGGAGGGGAGCCCAGCTGTGGAGAAACAGCTGCCAGAGTCAGGCAACCTCATCCAGGCCATTGGCCACGGCCGGGGCTGCACCGGGAAGGATTCTCCCGCTCTGAGCTCAGCCATGCTGGAGGCCCCGCCTGTTACTCAGCCCGGTTGGCTTTCAGGGCTGGGAAGGGAAAGGCCTCGAGGGGGGAAGGATGGCCAACTCCTGGCCTCGACTCCTTCTGCTTCCACGAAAACCCCGGGAGCGTTATGTTAGTCACACGGTCGTTAAGCGAATCTGGCCTCCCCATTGGCTTGGCTTGTCAAAAGGTCACAAAAGGGGAAATCACATGACCACCAGGGACACTGCAACTGTCACGAGTCAGTTGCCGAGCACCTGAATGTTGGGCATGCTCTACGTGTGAAAAAGCACTTTTTTTCAATGCCGTAAACGGTCACTAAATGAACTTGTTTAGTTCATTCAGGCTCCGTGTTGTCTTTCTCCCCAAAAACAACAGGGCAATGAGGAGCTCTTCCCTCTCCTGCCCAACTGGACGTTCCCTTCCTTCTCCTTCATCTCGTCCTCATAAAGGGGAGCCTGAGCGATCCCAGAACGGCCCCTCCTCTCCCTGCCCCCATTCCTCCCCATCTTTGCTGCTGCAGCAAATTCTCTGGGAGCAGAAAAACCCCGGAAAGCCCCCCCTTCCCCCCCCCAGGCCTCCTCTCCCCTCTTACCTTCTCCGGAGCATTGATGACTCCAGTGTTGTAGCCGAACTGGAGGGAGCCGATGGCTGCCACGGACACAGCAGTGAGAAGCGGCAAGGTTATCTTCTTCTGAAAAGACATCAGGGCCCCAGTTGTCATTTCCCCCAAAGGCCACCAACCACGAAGCAGCTCCTCTCAAGGAGCCAAAGCCCATCGCTTCACCCGACATTGGCAGGGGGGCCTCCGGGCCAGCCTGGACAGTCCCTGCCCTTCCCTTGGCAAGACCTCAGAGCCCCTGCCTCCTCGCCTGCTCCCTCCCAGGGCTGGGGGGGTGGCCTGGCTGGCTTCCTGCCTCAGGGCCCCCACCTCCCTCAGGGCCCCTTTGGGTCAAGCTCTCGTTCTGAGGGTGGGCAAAGGGTTTCTGGGCAGCTTCACTCCCTGCCTCTTGCCAAACATCTACGGGATGCCCAAAGCAGCCCTTTTCCCAGGTTGGACCCCACAACCAAATCCTCAGATAAAACCCCTTATGCCATCTCACCCCCAAAACACACACGCACCCCATTGACTTTTCCCCAGCCGATGGGCACTCTACCAGCCCAAGAGTCCAGGTTTCCATAGCAACAAGTAAAATGAAAAGGCAGGTGGGACATCCTTTGGTTTCTGCCTCCGGGGGGTCCGATTCCTGTCCCCCCCCCCTACCTTGCCTGACTCCTGGGTGCCCTTTGGACCAGAGGGAGGCAAGCGATGTGGGCATCTCGGGCTACCATTGAAGAGGAAATAGGTATCTGTCACCATGCACTTCCAAAATTAGGGAGTTCTTTTTGTATGTCATAATTTTATTAATTATTAATAAAATATAAAAATGAATAGAAACTGAAAGAATAGTACATTTAAAAAGTGCATTAATTAAAAATAAAATAGAATGAGCAAAAATAGACTATATAGATGATGATAGATAGAAATAAATGGCTTCCTTCTTCACCACAAAAAAGTATAAAGAATTTATGTAACTTTTCGCCTTCTATTAAAACACCGCAGGCGATGCCTTCTTTTCCTCATCCTTTCTTAACAGTTACCAGAGTTAACAATGTATCTACTTACTACTAGATCAAATAAACCAACTTTAAATTCCTTTTTAACAATCTTAATCTTTAATCCCTTCAGATAATGTTCTAGAGCTTGATTTCATTTTTTCTTCTCTCAAAAGTCCGTTTTGTAAATTCAGTGTAAAATAATTATCCTGGTTACTCTTTCAGTGTATTTTATTTATTTTATTATTTTATTAAATTTATACCCCGCCCTTCTCCTTGTTAGGACCCAGGGTATGCCTTTTAATTATTGAGACATCAACTGATTTCATTTATACATATCCAGTGTACGATTTTTCCATTTCATTCTTATGGTGTGTCATTTTAAAATCCACTTTCAGGTCAGTCTTGTTTGGTAAAACCTGACCTCTTGCACGACATCTTTTAAAGATAGCCTATAATGGCAGATTCTTTTGAAATTAGCTTTGGGGTCCACTGTTCAAAAGCATCTTTCAGTGCGTCCAATGTTAAAATTTTCTGCTCCATTCTATAGTCTAAGTCAGAGTCTCTTAACTAAGTCAGAGTTAAGTGTTGTTCTCCTTTAATTACACTCTTTAGTTCTTTTTGGTTCCCTCTAGTGTCCAACCTTCAAAGTCCCATCCTATCTTTTTTTTTAAAAAAATAAAGAGTTTATAACAGCATATTTCCACACAAAGTAGTCATATAATTAATTTCAAATTTTAATTTCAAATATATCTGGACTATTAATCAGTTTGCAACTTTCTAAATCAACATTTTAATTACCCTTTTGCTCTTTATTGCACAAAAATATCCTTAAACTTGCATTTAAAACTTATGTCACTAAAGATAGAAAGAAATTCAACTAGTATTGTAAAACCTTGTTTCTGAACGCTCCTAAAATCTAAAAACAAAAATCAAAAATAATAAGCAATTTCCAAAAGGGATTAGAAAAGGAAGTTACAAATCCAGTGTCCTTTTGACCAATGCAGATTGAGCAAGTTGCCTCTTTCCTCATCTCCCAGAGTTTCAAATTGACTGCAGATTGCTGTCGCCTCTTTAGGAGCAACTGTCTAGAGCATTTGTGGGTGATCCCAAGTCTTCTCTTGGCCCAGGGAGGAATCTTTGCTCCCAGTGGTGTTCGGTTTGCTATTTCTTCCCCGTTATTGTTTGCATTTTAACTACTTTACTGGCCTGGTTTGCTTTTTGCTTTTTGCAATGCTAAAAGATATCAGAAAGAGGTAGAGATCCTGTTCTTCCATGGTTGCACAAATAGAATTAAAAAGGATGTCGGGGTGGGATTCTGTGCCCACTTTCATGATTGAGGTTGTGTTTTAAACCTCCAGCAAACATTCAGCTAAGACTTCTTAGCACCTCTCCTAGCTATCACTCTTAAATAATCTTCAATACGGTGAAAAATCACCCAACAGGCCAAGGTTGGTAGGTAAGTTACCTAAGACTGAAGGTGAAGGGCTAAGAACGAACCCTAAGACTAATCCAACAGCAGCCCTGGCTACAGAGCTACGAACCGTGTGGCAAGGTCTGAAGGACTCCAGGCAACTGCGATGAGAAGGGTTGGTGCCATGTGGCCGACTCCTGTGCAGGTACTGAGCATCAAAGGTGGCTTGGTGACCGCGAAGGGAGCTGGGTGGCTTTGTAGACCAGCTTTTCAGCCAGGGGGCTACCCAGGCATCCAGCTGTGGTGCTGTGGCCCCTCTGGGCTTCCAGCTGCAGTTCCTTTCCACAAACCACGTGACTTTCTGTCTCTGAGACCGTCTGAAGGGCAGGTGCTCGATGCTCCATCCTTCACTTCTGGTTTTCTTGGATGGAAGCCATTTGCAGGCAAAACCTCCCCGGTTGCAATCCTTCTGACTGCCACCCCCAACGGAGAAGGGCTCCTGATTCAGGCCACCATCCTTTGCAGCCACAGAAGTAGAGAGGGGGAGAAGGGGGAGGCAGCAAAAAACTGCTCGCCTTCGCAGGTGTTCCCTCCCACCTCCAGGTGACCTTGACGCCTGCTGAGAGTCTTCCCTAAGACTCTGGGGGGGGGGGGGGGGAGGCAGCCCTAGACCAGCCCGCTTCTGCTACCGGTGCCCTTCCGGAACTCCAAACCAGCCGGCCCTCCACCTCTCGGTCCCCTCCCCCCCTCCCCAAACACGTTGGTTCTCCTCCGAAGGGAGCCCTGCAAAGCAGCCGCTGAGGTAGCCATAGGAGTCCGGACAGGGTCCTCGCTGCTGCGGCCGTGGCGACTTTACAGCCACTGCATCTGGGGAAACGACGCCCCGTCCCCTCCGCCCGGCTTCCCACGCGGGATTTCGACGCTCCCCATCCTGCCCGAGCCAGGCAGCCCAGGCCCTCGGGGGTCCCAACCCAGTGCTGACCTTGCCCTGCTCGGGGGGCCTATCCGCCTCCATTCCTCGTCCGTCCGTCGCTCCGTCCGTCGGAAGGGCCGCTGCAGATGCGCCGACTCCACGCCCGCCCAGATGCTCCTGCCGCCGCCTTTATAGCTGCTGGGTCCGGCAGGGCGGGGGGCCCGTCGGGAGAGAGGCGCGGCTGCCTCGCCCCCAGATGACGAGAGCGGGGCGGGCGGTTGGGCCAGCAGACGGGAGGGGCGGCTGAGGGGCTTCCAGCCTCCCCTCCCCACCTCGCGCCGGGCGGGCCAAGGCGGCCAGAAGAGCCTCTCGGTCCAGCGCCCCCCTCAGCCCCTCCTGAGTCGGCGGGAACAGGCCGAGCCCCCAGCCGCTGCGAAGCCGGAGAAGCGGCCCCGGCTCCTTCTTCAACAGCCCGCGCTCGGAAGCTGCGAGGAGAAGCGGCCCGGGCGGGTTGCGGAGCCCGACGACCCTCGGCGGCCCTCGCCCCCGGGCTTAGCCCGCGCTGAAAGCCGCTCGGCCGGAGGGAGCCCGGAGGAGGGAGCGGAGTGGGACCGCAGCCGGCAGGGGCTGCTTGCTGCCTGGGACGATGGAGGCTGCCTCGGCTTTGCTTCGGCCTCCGCCCGTTTCTGCTTGTGGGGTCTGGCGGGGCTTCTTCTTCCCAGGAAGCGGCTGCGGCGGCTGCAGAGGAACCCCGCGGCGCTTGTGGGCTTCCTGGGTTCCGGGCCGGCCGCTTACGAGTGCGACGTGCCGCCTTGCGAGGTGGCCTCCCCCCCCCCTCCCGCCACTCCTGGCCTCCGAGCGGAAAGATTGGCTTCAGCATCACCACCAGACGCCGCGCTGCCTTGCTCAGTTGCCATAGCAACCAGCCTGGTCTCCAAAGGAAGCAGCCGTGCCAGGGACAGCAGCGGCTCCGGGCTCAGACCTTTGAAGGGGCCTGGCGTTGGGCTGCCGCCTCCCTGGGTCACTGCACCCAAAGGGGATGAGGGTCTTAGGGGGGCTCTCTTGGTGGACCTTCCAACAGAGACAAGGTCTCTTGCCCAGAAGAGCCTTCCGAATGGGGCATACAGAATTCCACAGAACTATCTGAGGAAGGTCCGAGGGATGCAAGGAAAGGAATTTCTCTGGAGCAGGGATGACAAAGTTTCGCTCCCACCGACCAACCGTCCCAGATGTTCTGCTCAATTTCTACCAGGGTTTCTAGACCTAAAGCAAGCCAGGCTGGCATTGCCAGTTGCCAGCCTCCCGTCTTGTTTGGCTATTTTTTGTAGAATAGATTGAAGTATGTGCTATATAATGAGATGCTCCAATGAGCATCCCTAAAAGATTCATTTTGCCCAGAATCTCAGACAACCTGGTCTTGTCTTGGCCTCTCCTTGTTTCTTCCCATGGAACCTCTGGAAGAATTTGCCCAATCCCCTCCCTCTGTTAAAACAAGGTTTTATTGTACTGATGAGTCACAAGACTTTGATGTTACAAATGCCTCAGGACCAAATTGCAAATTCAACTGGTGTCCAATTGAATATGCTGCCTTTTTCCCAATTTTGGGCAATCTAAATTCTTCTTGGAACAACATTAAAATGATTAATGATAACCTGAATCTAAGTCACCTGGGGGAAGCATGCAATTCTAAACTGGGATTGTCTGGAAGGTAACTTATCACGGGGGAATCAAAAACAGGAAAGGCGAAGCAGGGAGCATTCCAAAAAATACAGAGACATGACACGGCTACTCAGGACTGGAGTTAGGGTCAGGCAGGTTTTTTTTTTATTTGCCTATGCACAAAAATCGTACTTATTCAAGTAAATCCGTTCTATAATTAATTTCCCAAGAAGTCAAAGGAGCTGTTGGTGGCTGTGCTTTTTTTTATTAATTGGTGATGAAACCAAAAGGGCAAAAGTGTAAACAGGAAGAAACCTCTGAGGTCCTTTATTATTGCTAAAGCGGCCAAGAGGTGGACCAGAGCCACCCATTGGCTTTCACCTGTGTGCCTCTCAAGGAATGTTACCGCCTTGGGGGGGGGGCAGCTGGAGAAACCAGCCCAGCATCGTGCGGCTGAGTGGGGCGCTGGGTGGTGTCCAAGCAGAGCTTCTGAGAGAGAGACCGCAGGCCGTCCAGCTTCATCACTACGATCATCCTTGGATTTGGCAGTTATTTCTACCTGTGGAAACAACAGATCGATTCTCCTGGCCATTCACATTTCACTCAGTTGCCCAATGAAACTGGGAGCCAAAACGTTGAACAGAAGAAATTGAGCAGAAGAAATGGCCAGATGACGGTCAAGAATGGAGAATGGCGCCACGCTTGACACTTTCAGTAATTTGACTGCCTTTAAAGCAACGTACGGAAATGCACTCCAGATAAAAAGACGGTGTCATTCTACCCCAGACACTTTTTGGCAGTTATGATTTGTGTGAAGCATTTTAGAGCTTTGGGGCAAATGGTGGCATCAGATTTCTTAAAGATGCCACACTGGGAGCCGGCCTTATTTCTATGTTCATTCTTGGAAGGAGGAATCGCAAGATGCTCTCGTGTCCTTCGTGTGACCCCTGGGGCTGAAAGGGGCATTGGAAGCCTTTTCATCAAAGTCCCCCCAGACAAATGGCTGCCCGGCTTCCCTTGAAAGCCCCACAATCAAGGAGATGCCTCTTTAATTTTGGACGGAGATCTCGGTCTCCGTGAAGCTTCTTGCCCTCCCTGCATCCATCACAGAGAAGACATTCCCTGGGTCAGCTCCTTAAGCATGGGACTCTTCCTGACTCTTCCCCTTTAGACCCACAGAACCGGCTCCTTTTTACCATTCTTCAAATTAGCCTCCAAACCAGTGGTGAAAATCAACTTTTTTTTTTTACTACCGGTTCTGTGGGCGTGGCTTGGTGGGCATGGCAGGGGAAGGATACTGCAAACTCCCCGCTCCCTCCCCACTCGGGGGGGGGGGTCAGCCAGAGGTGGCATTTGCCGGTTCTCCAAACTACTCAAAATTTCTTCTTCCAGCTCTCCAGAACCTGCCATTTTGAAGAATGGTAGAAAGGAGCCGGTTCTGTTGGGCCCACAGGGGAAGGAGTCACGAAAGCAGCCTTCCAATACTTAAAGAGCTGACCCAGGAGCGAGAGAGCGAGAGCCTTCTTTCTCGCTGTTCTCCGGACTTGTTCTCCACCAGTGAAGCCACCGGAGGAAGTGGGGGAGATAGTAAGAAGCTTACAGGAAGCCAGAGCTGGGCCTCCAGGAAAGGGTGGGGTGGGTCACACAAAGTTCTTAACCTGGTTTTTTGTGAAGTTCTCATTTCAAATGAGCACATTCAAAGGATCAGTCTTCCTTGGGGGGAGGGGAGACTAGAAATGGATCCTCCTTGGCAAACGTTTCAGTAGCCAAGAATGTTCTAAGGCCATTCCAGTTCCAGATGGTCAACGGATGAAGCGGCACCTCTTCAGGTACCCCGCTTCATGGAGCGGGGGGGGGGGGTGGTCCAAAAGTCAGAATGGCTTTTAAATGTGTTGCAAGACAGGTGAAGCATCAGTGATTGTGGCGAAAGGCTTGAGGCTTTTAAGCACCTTCCAGTCTACACTGTTTGCCTGCAGAAGGGCCACCACTCAAAGGCGTCCAGTTCAGCAGGGTGCAAAGAGAGTTCAAGCACAGACTTTTCCCACATCAGCTGGGAGAAGGAAGGAAGGAAGGAAGGAAGGAAGGGAGGGAGGGAGGAAGGGAGGAAGGAAGGAAGGAAGGAAGGAAGGGAGGGAGGGAGGGAGGGAGGAAGGAAGGAAGGAAGGGAGGGAGGGAGGAAGGAAGGATTCTTTTCTTTGGAGTCTTTATACAGCCGGGCCCCAGCTCCTTTAGTTGTGGGGTTGTGTTTGGAGTGAGCACCAATGTCTGGGCCCCCACCCAGTATGTGTGCCAAACAGGGCCATTCTCACGAGCCCCCCAGGAAGCAAAGCCCTGAAGGGCATTTGAGTCGAGCGCCCCACCCCCCACCCCCGGAAGCACTGCAGGAAACCTGCTCATCTTCTCAGAAAAGAGATACCAAATTGTCAGGAGGTGGAGGAGGAGTTTCATAGCTGGGTACTTATTGATGGGCCCTGGTTATCCCCCCCCCCCTGTAAAGTGGGGACTTCCTGCCTTCGGTTCTGTTGTCCTCAGAAGGACCCATAAGCTGAACTGCCCCCCCCCTTTGCTCCTCCCCCCAGAAGCAGCCCCAGGTGCTTCCTCCAGACATTAAAAGTGTGCGTGTGTGTGTGTGGGGGGGGGAATGTAGGGCTTGGGAAGAGCAGCTACAACCCCTCCCGACAGGTGAAGGTGGACATGCAAAGGCGGCTGAGGCCGGGATGAAATCCCAGTCGCCTCCTAAGAGCCTCGCCTTCTTAATGCCGCCACCCTCAGCCCTTCGGGGTTTCTGCCCAGCAGTGCCAGCCACCCAGGGCAGAGCGGCAGTGCCACACGAGGTCATGGGAGGCGTCAAGCCGAGCCCTTCCAGGCTTGTTTTGCGCAGTGAAGACAAGCAAGGCTAAAAAAGCCCCTCAACCCTCCTGAAGGTGAGGTGGGCGTTTCCTTCCTCCTGCCTGCTTCCTCCTCTCCTCCTCCGGCTGTTGCCCGGGCCACGTGCAAGTCTGGAGGCTTTTGGGGGCCTCCTGACCGCTTGGTCCAGGCTCCCTCTGCAAGGCCAGCCGGACTGAGTTTCAGGGAAGGGGCCGAGGAGCAGCCCCAGCCAAAGGGTGGGGTGGGACCCGGGGCAGCCCGCCCTCCCCCTGCTCCCAAGGAAGGCGCTCCACTCCCTGCCTCCCCTCGCCCGGGGCAGGGCCAGGCACCCGGGACTCTGCCGCCCAGATCCCCTCCGTTCCCCGGGGACCCTGAGCGGCTGCCTCCCCGCCGGCTCTCTTGGCCGAGGCTTCATGCTGGGGGATTCTGGGAGTTGAAGTCCACCCATCTTAAAAGGGGGGGGGTTGAGAAACCTCTCAGTAGGAGTGTGTGTGTGTGTGGAGGAGGGTTTCCAGTCCAGGCTGTGTGAAACGACCTCTCCCTCCCTCCCTCCCTCCCTCCCTCCCTCTCTCTGATGATGAGGATGAGGATGATGGAATTATCAAATTCCCAAAGCAGCAAAGCCAAAGGCTTCCCCTGCCACAAAGTATCAAAGCTTGTAAACCATATTAGACAATGAAACAGATTCTTAAGTCAACCACAAAGGAAACATTTCGTTTTGGAGAAAGAAAGCAGAAAATAGGGAGTCATTTGCAACCTCGAAGCTTAAATGTTACCAATTGCTGGCCAATGCTGGAGAAAACATGTCAGCCACAGCAGAGCCGCCTTTTCGAAATCTCTGATTGCAACAACTCATTGCAAATCCAGCATGACCTCAGCATGAAGGGGGGGGGGGGGGGAGGAAGCGGAAGGAGACGGAGAGGAACAAGGGTCTTTGACAGAACAACAATCTGGGAGGGGGGAGGATCCAATTGAGGAAGAGGAGGAGGTGGCGGCAGCAGCAGCCGAGAACAACGGAGGCTGAGGAAGCTGCTGGCAGAGGAAGGGCCAGCCCCCCACCCCTCTCCCATTCCAGCTGCTGCAGAAAAGGGAAGGGGGAGCAGCCCGGACAGAGCCAGAGAGCCCAAGGGCCACCTGGAGGCCACCCAGGTTTGCCATCATGCGGAGCTTAAAAACACGTGGAGCCTTGCTAAATTCTTGTGAAAACGGAAGGGAAATGTGTGGTGACACACACGGGGGGGGGGGGGGGGGATTTCTGCAGGGGATGAGTCAGAATTGGGCTACTCCCAGAGCTGCTTTCCTGCAGAAATCTCGCAGCCCCAAAGCACAGAGCTTTCTCCTCCTCCTCCTCCTCCTCCTCCTCCCTCAACATCCAGACTGCCCCACCCTAATTGATGTTCTTGGACCAGGGAGATGATGAACATCTTGGTGGTCGAATGCCAGCCGTCAGCCTCCTCCGGGAGCATCCCTCCGTTAGATGCAGGGCATGGAGAGGGCAGCAGAGGGAAGGGGACTCTGCTGCTGAGGCCTTTTCCCTCCTCGTGGACAAGAGAATGACCGGGTTGGCTAGTGCAGGACTGGGCAAATATCCAGCCAGATGGAGCTACTGGGCAACAGGGCGTCCCTCCAGCTGGCCCATCCCGCTGGGCTCAGTTGCACTCTGGCCGAGCCCAAAGGCCAGAAGCCCCACTTGCATCTGACCCACCATGGCCCCTGAAGCAGCCGGAGGCCCCGCCCCACCAAGCCATGAGTCCCCCCCCCCGAAGCCTTGTGGGATGAGGTGGCCCCTGAGGGGACCAAAGGGCTCCAGGGGCTGATGCTAGAAAGGGACGTTTCCTCCGGCTGCTTCAGGGGCCCCTTGGGAAGCAGCAGGCCTGCCTCAGAGCTCCCAGCCCAGGAGCCTGTAGAGGAGCAGAGATCACCTGGGTAGGGTCAGGGCTGGAAGCCTGCCTGGGGCGTGTGGCAAAGGTCAGAGCGCCCAGAGGCTGGGAGAGGCTGGAGTCAGGAAAAACTGGATGAAAATGGCCTGGGGGGGGGGGAGATTACCATGCAAAGGCTGTGCCCCTTCCCCATACTTGGAGGGGGGGGGCTACCTGGGTGGAGAGCCAGCTCCATTCCTTCCCTAGGCTGGACCCTGCCTGAGGGGGAGGGCGTGATGCCCAGCCCACTTTGAAGTTGATCCTTGGGATCCCTTGGAGGTAACTGGAGGTAACCTCTCCCCCACTTCCCTGGAAAGTTTTTATACCCAGGACCTGCCAGCAGGTAAGGGAGGCACTTGGAGGAGACTCACGCCAGGTGGCCCCTGGTTGCCCAACTTGGGAAGCGAATGGGACAAATTGCCTGCAGGACAATTCAACAAATGCATAAGTGAAAATGGCTTCAATGGAACCATGGCCAATAATAAAACTAAGTCAATCTTTAAACAAAGTAAAATAAACAAATACAAGAGTCACTATTTCAAAGAAAGCATGGTCACCAATGACAAAAGTAACTCAATGAAATGATTAATACAGGGTTGGATTGTGGGAACATGGATTTGTCTTCACTTATAAATGGTTTAAGTTGTTGGCAGTCAGCTACAACCCAAAAGCGACTAACCTTTATCAATTTATGAACCTTTTACCTTTAGAAATTGTCCAGCTAAACAAGCGTAGATGACATCAACTCTACAGGACTCGGGAGTCTGATCTGGCTCCCAAGGAACTCTCCCTGTTAAAGAACAGGTGAACAAATGGAATTTGGGTTGGTTAAAAAAATGGATTAAAAATATATATTCTGCAGCATCTTCAGAGAGAGGGGGGGGGAATAAAAAAGTAGATGACCCTTTGGGGGAAACAGGTTGTGTGCCCACTTGTTGTAGGAGGGGGGAAGTGTGCTTGAGGGCAAACTAGATGATTCCTGGGTGGATCTAATTGCACCAGGAATCTCCTGGCTCGGTCCAAGCTGCCTTGATGGCACGGCCACCTTGGCTGGCGTCCAACACAGCGACGTGGTCCTCAGCTGAATTGGGGCCTTCCAGGCACCCACCTAGACTCCAGATGCCAGTCAGGAAATGCGGGCTGCTTCCTAGTTTCCTTTTTAAAGTTTTTTTTTTAGTTCAGTATTTTTTCTGAACGTTGATGCCTTGATCCAGAAACATTCACGAGGATCTGCACTGAAACTGCTGCCAGGAATTGCCGCCCCAATTTCTGTTTGGTCAGATACTTCTGCTGCCTCAGGAGCCTTCCTGGTAGTTCATTGCTGCCTCTGAACATGCTAACAAGTCCAGCTAGAAACATGGATTTTTCTTTTTAAACATCATCCATTTTGGCGGGCGGTTTCTTTGAGGAAAAACAGAGATTATTTGGACCTCCTATCTCTGCCAAGAAGTTCCTCTTCTCTTATTTATTTACACAGAAAGTATCGATATTCAGAATGAATATTTGCACAGTTTCTTTGTTTCCTGAAATATCTTTCCAGCAAAGCAAGCCTTTTCTGCAAGGGCCAGTCCTCACCAAGGACTAGATCAGGAATGGAGAACCTTTTAGACATCGAGTGCCCAAACTGCGTGCATGCACATATCCAAATGGAAAGGTGTGAGCACACAAATGTGCACGAACATGCGTATACATGCACACTTGTGCAGCAAAGACCCAAAGATCAGCTGGCCGGCGGGAGGTGGGGCTTCCCAACACCAGCAGCGTGGCCAGAGGTCAGATCTTCTTCTTTGCTGAGCTTCTGTTTGGTCGTTTGCAGGGAAAAAGCAGCTCAGGAAAGAAACGCCACGGAGATCTGACCTGGGGCGATGGTGCGCGTGCCAGCGGAGAGGGCTCTGTGTGGCACCCGTGGCAGGCGTAGCACAGGTTTGCCATCATGGCACTAGACACTCAGCCCTATCCACGTGCAGTCGGGCCTGAAAGTGCTGGGTGAGAGGATGTAAACATGAGAGAAGATGCCGCCATCTCAGCCACAGTTTGTCACCTTAATCCACCCATTTAGCTTTGGTGGGAAACCGATGCTTCCCTCACATCCGGCATCCGGGAGGATTTGGGCGAACCTCTTCCAGAAGGGCAGCCACGAAGCAGCGGTGGGAACGTGGATGGAGGCCAAGGCTCTCTCCCTTGAAGGAGCCCTCGGACAAGAGTGTGCAAACATGCCGTGTTTGCTTCATTAATACTCCACCCCTAAAGATTCTGTGGTCCTGCTTAACCAAACAAAGACCTGGCTGAAGGTCAATGGCAGCCCTTCTTGTGGAAGGACAAGGGTCAGCAGGAGCTCTGCTCTTCTAGGGAGGGGAGCAATGCCAGCCCCCCCCCCCCATGGCCACCTCCTCATCTTCCCTCTGAGCATGGTGGGGGTCGTGCACAAGCCCCTCTTGGCCACCACAATGGTGCAGACGTCCCTTTCAAGTTTTTATCCCTGATTCAAAGGGGGGGGGGGGATGTTCTGTCAAAAGCCTTATTTAATTAATTCATTGGTGGGACCTACCGAACAAGTCTCAGTACCCGAGGTAGAAAAATGCAATCTAAAAAAATAAACAAAAAACACAACAGCACCGCAATAAAAGGAAAGCAGGAAAGCCCAAAGCCCCCTGAGGCAGCGGAGTCCACGGGAGGCTATGGGCGGTACAGGGAAAAAGCCCCCCTCCTTTCCCGCGCAGCCCCGCCAGCTGTGGAAGGTGGGTCGTGTTGCTCCGGGGCTGTTTTCCACCGCGGCTTTTTATCGAAACGGCCTCAAAGTCAAAGATAAGGCCGGGAAAGAGGCAAACATGGGGGGGGGGGGGGGGGGGGGAGGTGAACCGATTGTAAACCAACCCGGATGAGCCCGACTCCCGAATCCGGGAGCAGGAGACCCGCAGGCGCCCCACCCAGCCGAAGGAGGGACCCAGGGCAGGCCGCAGAAGGCCCACCGTCCCCACTCAAGCCCCGGCATCCGAAGGGGCGGCCCCTGGCCCCCCCCTGCTCCGCTGAAAGAGAGACGGCTGCTCCCTGCTTTGGCCCGCCGGGGAGAGGAGGGGGCGCAGTGGCCAAATGCCCCCCCCCCGGTCTCTCCAGCGGCTCTCGGGGCTCAGGGTCCGACCGTCCGAAGCGCCAGAGGCGACTCCGCCTGGACCCTGTGTGGGGAGACTTGCGCTTCCAGCCGAGGCTGCCCAGGGCTGCTGGGGCTTCTCTCCTGCAAGGGGAGCCCCACGAGGACTGGGGCCCGAGGCGGCCTGAGAAGACTCCGAGAGTCCGTCCGCCTCTCCCGCCGGAGTGGCTCGGCCGCCCCCTGCTGGCCACGGGGCAGGCGGCAGTGCCCGGCCGAAGCGGCGCCTGGGCTGGGGGCGGCCTGGGGGGGAGCGGAGTTGGTTTCCATACATTCCAGCGGGGGTCTGCGAGTCTTTATCCCAATAGAAGAAAGCGCCGAGGAAGAGGAAGGGCGGGAGGAAAAGCGAGCGCGGCTCGGACGGCGATGGGGGGGTGGAGCGGGGGGGGGGAAGGTCCGGCGGCGGGGGCGGGGGCTTTGGAAGGCGGGGGCGGGGAAATGTTTGGCGTTTGCGGACGGGGGTTGTTTGCGGCTTCGAGGGTATGTGGAGTCTTGGGGCGGGAAGGAGCGATATCTCCATCTGTCCTGAAGGACCCCAGCCCCATGCAGCCCCCCCAGCCCCTTCCCCACCCGGGCTTCTCCCATCTCGCTTGCCCAATCCACCGATTCCTTGAGAGGCTGCAGAGGGCCTGACGCTCCCCAACTCCCGACACGCCCCCCCCCTTCTCAGCCCCCCTTGGACTCCCAGCTCCCCCATGCCTAAGTCTCCCCCCCCCCCCCACAAGAGTCTGGGGCCTAGAACACAAACTACCCAAAGAAGAGATAGCTTCGTTTACTTGATCGCCATGGCACCTTGTACAATGAAATTAAATGCCATCTTCAGTGTACAATGACAGTTCAGGTTGCGGTCGTTAAGGAACCCTGTTGCAGTCATTAAGCACAACATCGGGGTGCGGCCGCTTTCCTCCTCGACTTCTCGGAAGCTGGCAGTGCAGATGTGACTGGGGGGGGGTAGTTTTTGATATCTTGGATTTACAATTCGAGGGGGGGGGGTCCCTTGGAGGGAGTCGGCCAGCAGCCCCTCCCCCTCAAAGCCTGCAGGAAGGACCCGATCCCAGCCGAGCGTCTCTAGGCCAGGGGCTCGGAAGGGCCAAAAGCCCCGCTTACATTTTGCGCCTGAAGCGCTTTGAAAGCAGGAGGGGCAGGAGCGGCCTTGGGGGATCGAAGGCGGGAGACATGGAGGCCGAGCATCTGCAGAGGAGCCGCCCGGGAGAAGCGGCTCTTCTCAGCCAGGGCGCAGCAGCGGCGGCAGCAATAGCGGGCCCCCAACCGCCTCCAGTCCCCGAAGCTGCCCGCTCTCTTCCGCCGCCCAGCCACAGGCAGAGGCCGCGGCCCGCAGCTGCCCTCCCCCGAGGACGCCCGGCGGGGCGCGTCTCCACCGGCTCCCTCCGACGGCCACCGCGGCGCACGTTCCGGGGCTGCCCGCCAGACGGGGCTGGGAGGGGCGGGGGCGCTTAAGGTGGCCGCGGCCTCTGGTGCGGAGCGGCCCTGCCGCCAGGCTCCCCCGCCCGGCCGCTGGCTGACGGCGGGAGCCCTCGGGCGCTTCCCAGGGGCTGAGGAGGGTCCGCGGGGGGCGAGGGGACCGGCAGACCGACCCTCCCTCCCTCCCTCCCGCCCGGCGCCGTGCTGCTGCTGCTGCTGCTGGGCGCGCCTCCCCCCGGGCGAGCGAGGGCCGGAGCGTCGGGCGGCTGAGCAGGTGAGCGGCGGAGGCGGGGGAGGCGGGGGGGGGGCGCGGCCCCTGGAGGAGCGGCAGGACCCTCCCCCTCCCTCCCTCCCTCCCCCCCCCGAGGGGGCCACGCTGGGCGCCCCGCCTCCGCCCCCCCCCCGCGGGAAGCCCCGGGAGCCCCCCAGGGAGAGCAGCCCCCCCCAGGGAGGGAGGGAGGGAGGGGGGGGGGGGAGGGAGGCCCCAGAGAAATGCGGGGGAGGGGAGGGGGGGGCTGGCGGGGGGGGGGGGCTCCCTTCGGCGGCCTCTCCTGCAAGGGCCGCGGGGGGGACAGGCGTGCCAGGGACCCCGCTGCCCCCGGCGGGGTGGGAGCTCCGAGGGACCCGGCGGCAGAAGCGGCGGAGCGGCCGCCGAGGGAGCCTCCTTAAGGCGGGGAGGGCGGCGGGTGACGCGGCCCGGGGGAGGCGGAGCAGCGCCGGGGAGGAGCCGGGGCCTGCAGTGGAGACGCGGCCCAGCGCGCACCGAGCTCGAGCGGCGGCGGCGGCGGCGGCGGTGTAGGAGAAGGCGGCGGCGGAGGCGGCGGCGGGCCTGCTGCGGGGCTCCGGGGCCGGCGGGCCTTCCCCGCGGCGGAGAGCGAGGAGCGAGGCGCGAGCGGGAGAGCCAGCGAGCCCTTCGCCAGAGGCCTCCGCCGCGCCCTTCCTGCTCCGGCCAGGCCAGGCCCGGCGGCCGCTCCGCCCGAGCGCCGGAGATGCGGGAGCGGCGGGCGCAGAGGGCCGGGCGGAGCGTGAGGCCGGGGGCGGTGAGGCCGCGGGCGGAGGCGGCGTCCCCCTGAGCGGCCGGTAGGTGAGCGAGCGAGGCGGGCAGGGAGGGTTTCTGGGCGCCGCCGCCGCCGCGGCCTTTCCCGCCGGAGCCGTTGGCGCCCCGGCCCGGCCCCGATGCCCTTGAGGGCCCCGCCCGGCCTTGCCCAGCAGCGGCAGCAGGAGGTTTGGGCCGCGGGGGAGCCCGAGGGGGCCGGATGGCGGAGGGAAGTGGGGGGCCCTCCCCCCTCCCTCCAAGGCCCCCCACCCCACCCCCCCCACCCTCCCGGGGCAGAGGGGCTGCAGAGAGTCTTCCTTGGGGCCCCTCCCCCCTCCCTCCAAGGCCGAAGCCCCCCACCCCCCCCCACCCTCCCGGGGCAGAGGGGCTGCAGAGAGTCTTCCTTGGGGCCCCTCCCCCCTCCCTCCAAGGCCGAAGCCCCCCACCCCCCCCCACCCTCCCGGGGCAGAGGGGCTGCAGAGAGTCTTCCTTGGGGCCCCTCCCCCATCCCTCCAAGGCCGAAGCCCCCCACCCCCCCCCACCCTCCCGGGGCAGAGGGGCTGCAGAGAGGGGCGCCGTCTTCCTTGGGGCCACCTTCCCCCGGGGTGGCCAGTTTCCTTAACTGGGTTCCACAGGGAAACAGAAAAAGTGGGGCTTCCCCCCAGTAGAGAACAGGCGTGCAAGAGAGAGAGAGAGCTATAGAGGGAGAGAGTTTCATACTGAGCCATATTTCCCCTGCAAGTGGACTTTCACGGCCAGAATTGTGGTTCAGGGGTGCTGGTTGTCTGAAGAGGCAGGCAGAGGGTGCTACCACGTGACGTGGTTATTATTATTATTATTATATATATATTTTCGGTTTGAATTTGTCCCGCTTAACAGCAGCCTGAATGAGTTTCTTTAGGGCTTCCCTTCCTGATTTCCCAATTTTGTCCCAAGGCAGCCGCCTATGGTGGAAACTGTTGCTGCCGCTGTTACATAATGAACCCATCGGCCTCGGTGATCCCCAAAGATTTATCGGCTCGTCTCAGTCTCCCTTCTGCCTGCGCCTTTGGTAGACGTTTCCCTGGGTAGAGCTAGAAAATATCTGTCCCTGCAAACTTATGGAAATAAACGGCTCTTGGAAGGAGTTGCCCTCCCTGCGCCACTGTCAGCAGTGAATTTTGCCTTTCTCTATGGAAATAAAGTAGGGAAGGACTGATTGATCCCAGAAAGTTGATTACAAGTTGTGGAGAATGTTTTGCTCTTGGCTGAATATATTCAGGTAACCACCCCCTTCTTCCCAGTCCAGATGTAAGTGATTTTAGTTGCTTGACTCGGCTAGTAACACCAGGAGTGGCTTCTGAGCTGAACTGTTTGATTCCTTTTATCGGTGCTGTGCGAGACTGTGACACGCACACAATTCATACAGCATTCAGAAAATTCTGGCGTTAGGAGTTAAAAAGAATCTTAAGTGGTAGAAGAGAAACTGTATTACTTAAGGAAGGGTCAAACACATTAATAGTTATGTTTTCTATCATGCTTAAGAATTGCTTTTCTTTTTGTAATGGCGTGTTGGCCAAAGCTGAAATAGGAATGGATGGAAACGGCAGCTTTCACTGCCTTGCGAACTGCCCACCAACAGCCGCTTTTTCCTGTCCTGCCTTGTGCTCTGCGGGAGCCCTACGGAGCCCACCCACCCCAAATGTTGGAGAGCCCAACATTAAGCCAAAACAAAATTAAATAGACCACTCTGAACATTAGGGCTATGGAGCTCTCCCATCAGCCCCCATTCACACCTCGGTTTAAATGGTGGTTTTAATAGGTAACACAACATGCTATGTATCCAGGCTAGGTCCATATATTATTCACAGACTATGTTCTCCTACCACCTGAAGCCAAAAGCAAACCAGTGGCTTAATGCCATGTGTGAATGCACTTCTTCACAATTGCTTTTGTCTAGTAATTTGATGTTTAGTCTCTAGACTGATCTGCCTTAGCTCTTAAGTGCTAATTGCTCACAGTTTTCCATTATAACCATACAAGCAAGTACTATGCACACAATCTACTTAAGCCTTTAGCCAAATGACTTATGATTAAATTATGGCAATAGAAGAAGTTGCTTTAAGAAGAACGAAAGATTGTAAAAGATTATGTTGGAGTTTTTAAAAAAATGACCACTGAAATATCTTTTTTCAGATTTCATTTCAGTTCAAGGAAGTATTTATCTTTCTATCTACAAAAGAGGGTCTAGCTCACTTCCATAGAGCCGGAAAGCCAGTTTTAAGATGAATGGTAATTGTTTTGGAGTTTTACAAAGTAATCTTCTGCTGGATCCATTCTGCATGGATTTTTTACTTGTTTCAAGAAATGGGAAAGTACTTTAAATTCACAGGCCTTCTGACAAGAAGGGCAGATAACAAATTCTCATTTTGCGGTGAATGACAGGGGAGCTAGGGGCATGTGCAGAGTGCCATTCCCCCAGTCGCTCATTTCTTGCTCCCACATGCCAAGAATTCCACCACATCCTGGCAGGAGGAGGAGGAGGAGGAGGTTCTCATTCCAGAACTTAACAGCTGCTGCTTCTGGTCTGGGGTGAAGGCTGCCCTTTTGGCTTGGGGCCTCATAGCATTTGCATGGTTTATATTCAGGTGTCCAAAAAATATGGTAATTGTTTTCGATTTAACGCGAAGTTTGCATAGAGAGGACTACGTGGAATCGGTTCTAAATTAGCTTTCGAATAGATGCAATGAGGAGCAGTAGCTTTGGAAATGCAGAGCCAAGGGCACCGGTTGGGAGGACCAGTGGTTGTGGGAGGAAGGCTGCTGGGTCTCCCTGCAGAGCAGGAGAAAGAGCTGGACTGGGGGAAGCCCCCCTCCAGCACCCCTAGACTAGGTAGCGTTTGGGGGGGGGGGCGTGATGGGCCTCCAGGAGGAAGAGCCGCATTGGGGCTGTGGGGTCCCTTGTAATAGCTGTGAGAGCTGTACCGATTAATCCGATAGAATATTGGCAGCTGGTGGTGGATTCCCAGGCCTTTAAAGGGTTCTTCCTGTTGTCTATAATTGCCAGGTCGCAGCCCAGTGGGGGAGGTTTCCTTGCAAATTTCATGAAACTTGTAGACATGATTGAAGAAAGCATACACGGTTTTTGAGCAGGAATCCATGCTAGGCTACATTTTAAACTCAGTAATCAAAACATGAACAAGTTTTGAACTTCACTGTTGCAATGTAGCTATCTTAAATCTTGCAGCTGTCTTGTTTTGAAATCAAATATTATGAATCGGTTTATGTTGCATTCTTCTTTTTAGTGATAAAAGAAAGAGAATTATATTTAGGCTTGAATGTTGAATGTTGTTCTTGTTATCATCCATTCTAAAATCAAATGTATCTGGGCAGAGTAAAGTTTATAAACATAAAAAGCAGAAGAATAATTGAAACAAACCTTCCTAGTGTAAGACCATTTGTATTAGTTTATATATATAAAAAATGAGAAAACACCGTTCCTCCTGCAAATTTTTAAAAACCAGGACAGTGATAGGGTGACTTCAGATGCTTCCCATCAGCCACCTGACAATGGGGAAGAACTTCTGAGAAATGTAGTTTAGTTAACAGCAAGCTGGCCGCCTCTTGCATGGCCTTAGATTTTTACTTTGTTTTGTTCAAAGGAGAAAACCGCACACCCCACAGAAGAGAGGAGGAGTTATTCTCTTCCTTGTCTTGCAATGTAGAATATGTTAGGTTCTTTACGTTACTATCTTGGTCACTGAAGTAATTTTTAAATCTAAATTTGACAAATTGTGTCTTTGTGGGTTTCCCCAGATTGAATTGTTACAACCCTCCAGATTCTTCAAGGAAGGAAGTCCAGTTCTCTTCTAGTATCTCAAATGAGATTCCAGAACACTTTCGTGTGTCGTTTCTCGCCCCCACCAAATTTAGTGGCTTTTTACCTGCGTACAGCATGAATGAAATGCTTTATGTGAATCTCTTGTGCCTCCTTTCCTGCTATTCATGTTTATTTTTATTTAGGTTCATGTAGTTCATTTCTATCCAAAGATTCTTGGTATCCTTCCCTGGCGCTGGAACTGTCTTTCTGAACTTTCTCTTAACTTTTTGATGGACTGTCCCTTTCCTCCCAAGAGTTTGTCCACCCTGTTTGCAAGCACTGGGAGTCTGGTTTTCCTTGCATGTTTACTCCTGGTCTTGTGGACTTAGCAAGCGTCCAGTTCACAAGGAACAACCGAATAGCTGAAAACGGAAGGGCTGATCTTGAAAGGGTTAGCTTGGTCATCTCCTGGTCCTTCAGACCTGGAAAGTTAATACTGAAATAGTTCAGTCACTAAGAATAGACAGGGCAACATGTTTCATAATAATAGTAGGGCTGCTCTCTCCTGCAGCAAACTCCAAATGGGACGGTGGCATCGCCTCTAGCCCAGGAAGGCCTCGTCCAGGAAGCCCCCCCCCCAAAGCATCTGACCAGCAACCAGGCTGTTTCTAGGCTCATCCGATAGGTGGAAGGAAGCTCCAGAAAGTCCAGAAAAAGGCTAATGGGACTCAAAGGTTGGAGGGGCCCTTGCAGGTCTTCTAAGCCAGACCCCTACCCAGGGAAGGAATCTGCAGACCGTGTGAGACCAATGAGTTGTCCATCAGTTTGTCTGAAAACCTCCAGAGATGGAAGCCCAACAGTTCCAGGCGACAGGCTGACCCAATGCTTGGTAGCTCAGGAATTTCCTCCTCGTTTTAAGTTTGGTTCTCCTCCTGTAAGACTTCTGTTCTTTGGTTCTTGCCCCACCCTCTGCCCTGTGGCACCCCTTCCAGCCCTGGAAGGCTGTTCTCATGTCCCCCTCCAGGTTTCCCTTCTTTAAGCTGAACACCGTTGCTCTTTTTGTCCATTCCAAGTGGAATTCAGCCTGCCCCGCTCTCTCCGGTTCTTCAGCCTTCTCCTTGGACTGACCAGGACTGGAGTGACGTAGAATGGAAGGTCCTGTCTCTTACTGGTGCAGCCTGGGAATTGCCTTCGCTCTTCTTCGGTAGCTGCAGGATGCTGCTGGCTCAGGTTTAATGTGAGGTCCCTCACAGCGGCCAGATTATTTTCTACTGTGACCACTGCATCGTCTATCTCAGGGCTTCTCAACCTTGACCACTTTTAAGATGTGTGGACTTCAACTCCCAGAATTCTCCAGCCAGCCTGGCTGAGGAATTCTAGGAGTTGAAGTCCACACAGCTTGAAAAGGCTAACATTGAGAGACCTGGTCTGCTTGCCTTGTTTTCAGTGCACCAAGTTCTTCCTGTCTAAGTCAGAGAACTCCGATTTCCTTCATTTGTTCAAATCCACCCAAGTGTCTCCCCCCTCCCCCCGGGGTTGGTTTGAAGGATATTCTAAGATCCATCCTTTTCAAGTGCTGTTGAAATAAATAAAATTAGCTGTGATTTGCATAAGTCAATGAGACCAAAACATAATTGACTTAATTTGGGTTCATTCTTTTCGTGGGCAGCTAACTCTCTTTGAATGAAGGCCGTGTTGAAAAATCGATAACATTCCCGGCACAAGAGAAAGCATAATTCCAACCTAGCGAATCCCCATTTATCCGAGCCCAGGTCTGCCTTCCTAGCAAACCAAAGCAGCTGCCCTGAGAGCTGCTTTTCCCACTCTTGTACCTGTTGATGAGCGAAGTGCATTTGGAATTGTTGATTGCGAAACTGAAGAGTGGTTATTGTTCTAGATAAATTAATCCAGGACCGATTAGCAGTTTATGTGGCCGGATTCTTTCCTTTTCCTCCCTTGTTTTTGCCCCTCAAACTTCTGGCCAAGTGGGGAAAGGAAGACAATTGAAAGGATCTTATCTAAAAGGCTGAGAGACTCAGGGGATGGTGATAGCCTGTGGTTAAAAGAACGAAAGTATCACCGTGGCATGTTGCCCTCAATACAATCTCTAAGAGAACATAAAACCAATGTTTGGGAGATGTCTACTGAGCCCCGGAAAAGGTTTCCTGCTGGTCCCTTGCCGTAAAACTCTCATTTCTAGACTTCTCTTGAGTCCCTGGGCCGTACAGTCAGTCGTTCATTAAGCTTCTTTGCATCAAAGCTATAAAACAGATCAGCAAATAATTGTCATCTCAGGGTAGGCCGTGGGGTGGAGGAGGTTTTTTTCTGACTTTAAGCCAATAGGAACTAAATCATTAACACACAACCCAAAGCAGGCTAGGAAAGTTACCCGACTGGAGGCGAGATCCTCTCCTGTTCAGATCTACCTGCTGCAGGGCAAATGGGATCGTGTCCTACAGCAGGTAGCTCTGGAGAGGAGATCTCTGCTCAGGGATTCCGTTCTGGGCCCTTTCTTCTCATCTCTTTGACTCAAAGGAGACTTGGCCACCCTCTTCCAGGTGTTGAGAGTTTGGATCCAAAGCTGCGGAGGTGTTTCCCAGGTGGCTGGGGGTCCCTGTCGGCCCAACCCCCAGCCCCCGTATAAGGGAAGCTGCTTCCATCCCTGGGACCGCACGGTTGCTCTGGCAACCCTGGAAAACACGCGCTTGAGTGGCTGGAGGTGGGGCCTAACGCTGAGGGGCAGGTGTGGGGGTGCGGCCAAGCCAGGGGGAGGAGCTATGGAGCAATCCCAGAAGGAGGGAGAGCACCCCCTGACAGGTGCAGCCTGCCAGCCCCACAGCGCCTCCTTAGCTTTGGCCTTGGTCCGCTGGGCATCTGCAAACAGGCTGGCCCCGGAGGCCCTGACGGCCGCTCCCTCTGCAAGTGGAGTGAGGCATTGTGGGAAGCGTCTACCAACCCGCACTAGGCCCACCACCCTGGTTTCCCATGGGCCTCCGTTGAGGTGTCCCCACCAGGGTCTGATTTATTCCGTTTTTATGTTTAGATTGTCCTCTGTCAGAAGTCTACGAAATGATTGTGGGGAGGGCAGAAATCCCCATGAAGGAATGATTTATTTATTTTATTTATTTTATTAAATTTATACCCCGCCCTTCTCCTTGTTAGGACCCAGGGCGGTGCACAGGGATGTTAAAATACATACAAAGTATATAAAATATATAAAATTTAAAATACTTATTCTAATAAATAAACCCTGCGCTAAAAACCGAATTAAAATCCCAAGTTTAAAAACTATCTAATAGTCAGTATGGAGGTTACGCTAGGCCGGCTAGATGGAATAAATGTGTCTTCAGACACTTGCGGAAGAGGCGGAGGTCGGAGATGGTGCGGAGTTCAGGGGGTAAGTCGTTCCAGAGGGCTGGGCCCGCCACAGAGACGGCTCTTCCCCTGGGTGTCGCCAGTCGGCATTGTCCAGCCGACGGCACCCTGAGGAGGCCCTCTCTGTGGGAGCGTATCGGTGTGAGGGATGTATGGAATGAGTCCGTGCTCACAGCCCCTGAATAGCAACAGCCCTTAGACTTGCATCCCACTTCACGATGCCTTTCCAGCCCTCTCTGGGCAGTTTGCAGAGTCAGCCTCTTGCCCCCCAACAGTCTTCATTTTACCTACCTGGGAAGGATGGAAACCTTGAGCAGGTCAGGATCAAACTCCTGGCTCAGGGCAGAGTTTGCCTGCAATGCCGCACTTTAACCACTCTGCCATCATGGTTCCCTAAGGATCCGCATTGGCTTTCATCTAATTATACCCCTATTTACGGACTGCCCACTTCCACACAAAACTTCCCTTTCTAATTGGCCTCCTTCTGAGATCAGGCATCCCTTCACCACATCCCTCAGCAATGGAAGTTCCAGGCCCTTCTGGCGGTCGTAAGTCAAGGACCACCTGTGGTTGAGCAACGCCTCTCCCCCTCTTGGGTCTGTGGGATCCCCCGTGCAGACCATTGGTCACCTGTTCCAGGAACGCGTGACCTTCGTTTCAAGCAGCTGGAATCGGACCCAGCGTTTGGCTTCCCTAATCGTACTTCTAGGCTGCCCGGGCGTGGGTCAGGTGTGGACCCGTGGAAGGCCGGCCGTAGGGATGAAGAAGGCTCCCACTTGGCCCAGCTGTGACCGTCCCTGCCTTTGCTTCTGTCTCCGCCACAGAACTTGTCCTCCAGCGCCATGGCTTCTGACCTAGAAAGCAGCCTCACCTCCATCGACTGGCTCCCCCAGCTCACTCTCCGGGCCACCATTGAGAAATTGGGGGGGGCTTCTCAGTCGGGCGCCCCGGGAGCTGGCCGGAAGTGTCCCCCTGGCTCCCCCACCGACCCCAATGCCACCTTGAGCAAGGATGAGGCCGCCGTGCATCAGGACGGGAAGCCCCGCTACAGCTACGCCACCCTCATCACCTACGCCATCAACTCCTCCCCCGCCAAGAAGATGACCCTCAGCGAAATCTACCGCTGGATTTGCGACAACTTCCCCTATTACAAGAACGCGGGCATCGGGTGGAAGGTGAGGACCCCGAGCGCGGAGCTCTCTGGGCTCGTGAGAAAACCGGCTTTTAAGAAGCTAGTCCCCATTGCCGTGACCCGCTCCCAGTGCAGGGAGGGCTCAGTTGAGCCAAAGCCACAGATCTCTGCCCCCCCCGCCCCCCCCCAAGGAGCTTAAATTACGGTGGGGGTTGGGGGGGATGTGCGCGTGCGATGAGAGCCTTCATTGCACGAGTGGTCTTACTTCGGAACAGAACTCCAGAAAACTCTTCCGTACTTGCTTGCCGGGGGCCTCCTGAGGGCGCCTGGGCTGCCTCTATTTGCAGCATTTGCAGGGCGCTGGGCTGCAGGGCCAGAAGGGCCCAGGAAATGCAAATGTATAATAAGAAAAACAACACAGGGTGTTAAAAGCAGCTGAAACAACCCAGGGGGATCAGAAGTAGGAGGTTCCCTTATTGGGAACCGGGGGGGGGGGCACGCGGGCTCCAGGCTGACTCCGGAGGTTGAGGCCTTTGCTCAGAGGGCCAAAGGTGTCGCTCCTGGGGAAGCCCAGGCTTTGCTGTGGGGCCAGACCCAAAATCCCAGGTGGGTCGTAGCAGCAGCAGCGGAGGCTGGGGCCAGGGTCCTTGTTTATGTGGGGAAACGCCACAGGTGCAGTTTTAGTCCTGCCAAAGTCCAGTTCGGTTTCTTCGGCTGCGCAGGGCCCTCCTGTTTCTTGATCCAGAGTTTGCTTTCCTCCAGGAAAGCGATTTCACAGGGAAGCCGGTCATGTTTGGGCAGCAGTAGCTGCTTTTCTGGCAGACAGCAGCAGCCCTATTCTGAGGATTAAGCAAATTTGGATCAGGAACTGTTTTCAGAAGACGAGGGTTGGCGGGTGGCTGGAGGTGGGAGACTCGGAGGGTCAGAGCTGGACGTCTTGAGTGGGCGGGCAGGCAGGCGGGGATGGAGAAAGTCCTCCTCCTCTTCCTCAGGGCGGAGCTGCCTAGAGGCCGCTGGGGTCTCCCTGGTCCCCCTTCATGCCTGGCCTGGAGAACCCAGCAAGGGCGACACTCAGGGGTGAAGCCCATCAGGTTCTGGACAGCCAGGAGCGGAAATTTTGAGCAGTTTCAATACCACCTCTGGGCGGCGCCAGAATGGGGAGGGGAGGGGGATTTTGCAGTATCCTTCCCTTGCCACGCCCACCAAGCCACGCCCACAGAACTCGTAGTGCAAAAAAAAAAAGGAATTCCACCACTGGCGACATCCATTCGTTTGTCCAGTGTTTCTGTGCTGATTTGAGGTGGTTGCAGTACAGAATAAGATGGACAGACAGATCAGTAACACAAATATCCTTCCTGAGTCCTTTTGGCTGTGGTCATTTTATCCGGGTCTCCCATCCGGACTGATTAGGCTTGGCCAGGCCGGCTCGTAGTCTCAGGCCAGAGAAGGCACCCCTCCATTTCCCAGCAAGTTTGACCCATGATTTCTCAGCTCCTTGGTGGTGCAGAGGACGAGGGGCCCAGGAGCCCCGAAGGCTTCCAGAGGCCGCGGCTGCCTTCCCTGGGCTGAAGCTGTGGGAATCGGCAGCGTTCCCTGTGGCCAGGAGCCCTCATGGGGAGGCCCAGGGGCTGTCAGGGCAGGGGACCTGGGGCGGAGGGTGGGGGCAAGGCCTGTTTGGGGAGGAGGTAGGAAGGCAGGACTAAGCAGCTGCTTGACTACTGCAGTGACCCCTCCGGTTCTCTCCCTAGAACTCCATCCGGCACAACCTTTCACTGAACAAATGCTTCCGGAAAGTGCCTCGTCCCCGGGACGACCCTGGGAAGGTGAGCTGGCTTTTCCCCACCGGGGGATTCCTGCAAGCCTTTCGCCTTCTCTTGGCCCAGCCAGGCAAAGGGAGACCGAGGGGAGGGAAGAGGCTGGGGTTGGGGTTGGGGGGCATTGGACCTCCCCAGGCGCACGGAGAAGCTTCACCTGGGAGGCTCCCTTCCATCTCCGAGGACAACCTGCTCCTCCCAGGAGGGTTTGCGGGAGGCTGCAAGGGAAGAGGGCAGAGGCCGCGGCAGGAGGCGGAAGAGCAGTCGGTGCATTGCCTGCCCTTGCCTTTTTAGGGTTCCTACTGGACGATTGACACCTGTCCCGACATTTCCCGGAAGAGGCGCCACCCGCCGGATGACGATGTGAGTTTGGCCCTCTAGCAGAGCCCTAAAGGGGGGTGGGGGTGTATCCCTCTTCCCCAGGGAGGAGCCCGTTTCTCCCACGGACGTTCCCAGCAGAGCGCACCGCTCAGGACCTCCGGCTTCCTTCAGGAAAGAGGCTTCACGGAGCTCCTTCCGTTGCTTAGTCGCTTAGAGTTTTCTCAAACGGCCCTTTGAGGGTCCTCCCAGGGCTGCCGCTGCGGGAGAGAGAGTCCCAGGAAGGACGGAGGCCCCTGCCTTGGGAGGTTGCCTTCCTTGTGGCGGGCGTTTGCGCAGAAGGGGCCCCCGTATTTGTCGTGATGAGGCTTCTCCGCCTGCTTCGATTTTACAGCTGTCACAGGATTCCCCGGACCAGGAGGCCAGCAAAAGCCCCCGGGGGTCCGTCTCTCTGGGCCCGGAGGCCTCGCTCTCCCCCGAGTCCAACCAGCAGCTCTCCTTGCAAAGCACACCCCCGCTGGGCGGTTACGGCCAGGTGCGTGACGGCGGCCCCGAAGGCCCTTGGCTGGGCGGGGGCAGGAGGCCCGCTGAGCCTTGGCCCAGGCGAGGTGCTCCTGCTTCACCCCCACCCCCTGCTTGCCTCCTGCAACAGAGCACGGGGCCAGGGGAGGTGGTCGCCACGGTAGCGGGTGGACAAGGCCGGGAAGGGAGCGAGGTGCCACCTCCGCACTACAGCACCAGCAACGACTTGAAGTTCTCCTACTCCGAAATCAACTTCCAGGACCTGAGCTGGTCCTTCCGGAACCTCTACAAATCGATGCTGGAGAAGTCCTCCTCCTCCTCCTCCCAGCATGGTGAGCCCCGGGGCCAGGCAGTCGGAGGGGGCAGGCGGGGGCTGCTCTGAGGGGTCCTTCGGGAGGCTCAGAAACCCTGTCGGGAGGAGGGGGGGCCCCTTCAGGCACTTTGGGGGAGCCCTCTGTCTGCCCCCAGCACCTTTCCCCTTTGGCTCCCTGCTTGCTTGGGGGGGAGCAGCGGCCCCACCCAGGGCTCCAGCTGGAAATGGCCGGGTGGGGGCTGGCTGCTGGTTTTACTGCTGGTTTGCTGGGCGCGTGTGCGAAATTCAATGTAAGTTGTTCTTCGTGGATGCAGAGAACAATTCACAGCGAACGGCGCGCACAGAGTCACTAAAAATGGCCATGGCCCAGCGGTGGGGAGGGAAGCGCTCCGGAGGCGTGGCGGGACTGGGTTGCTGCCGGTTCTGCAGTCAGGCCTGAATGCCACTGCTGGCTCAGCTGAACCGCAAGCCACCCGCCTCTGGTCTGGTGGGGGACATCAGGCAGGCTGGGCTGGGAGGGGGGCACAGGTGGCAGGGAGCCATGTTGAGCAGTGGGGTCACGGGCTGTGGAGCAGAGCCTCTCACTGCTTGCCCAGCGGCCTTCCTCTGGAGGAAGCAGAGCTGGCTTGGGGTGGGGGCTCCAGGGCTGGGGGGGGGGGGTGCGCATCGGAAGCAGGAGTTGCCATTGGAAAAGCCAAGATGGCAGCTGCACAAAAAGAACAGGCAGAGTTTTGGTCACAGCTCTGTGGTCCCCCACCTGTGGACCCCCCTGACCCACATCCAGTCAGAGACAGGCTCAGTTCCCAGCACCAGACCGCCCACTCCCCCCTGGGAAAGGGCCCAGCTCTGGCACGCAGGAGCTGGGAGAGGGCAGGAAGGCCATCGCCCCCCCCCCCCCCAATGGCAATCTGCCTGCTGAGCCTTTTCCTCCTCATCTGCCCTTCAGATTTCTCCTCGCTTCTGGGGGAGATGCAGCCCTCCAACCACAACTACTACATGTACCAGCAGCCACAGGGGCCTCCCTCCGTCGGAGCTGCGCCGCCCCTCCACACTCCAACCTCGGAGAGCTGCCAGTCCCAGGGCAGCAAGCAGCAGGCAGGGGACGGCTACGGTCCTCCTCCCGTGATGTCTCTGCACCCCTCTGCCATGCAGCACGGAGGGTACCACCAGCACCATCATCCCCACGCCCACCCGCAGCAGCAGTCGCAGGCCTCCCTCAATAACGCCAGCTTTGGTGAGTCCCAGCCCAGGGAGGGGCCTCATCCCGTGGGGCGGACTTTAAGGTGGCGGAAAGAAAAATGGCCGCCCAAGTGGATGGAAGCCCCCTGGGCTCTCTCTAGCGCCAGTGACGTTCCGATCCTCTCTCCCGTGCCCGGGGACAAGGTGGAAGGTCTCGGGGGGGTGGGGGGGAAGGGGCTGCTCATTTCCCTGCCTGTCTTGTCTCCCCCCCCCCAATGTCAGCTTTCCCTCCCGACTGGTGCTCCAACATCGACTCTCTGAAGGAAAGCTTCAAGGTGGTCAACCGGCTCAACTGGTCCAGCATTGAACACTCCCAGTTCTCAGGTGAGGGGGGAGGGGCCCTTCCCCTCTGCTGGGTGGGGGGGGGGTCTCCCTGATGCGGGCAGAGCAGTGATTGCCGGTTCCCCCCTTCCTCCACCCCCCCCCCCAGAGTTAATGGAGAGCCTCCGCCAGGCCGAACGGAAGAACTGGTCCTTAGACCAGCACCACATTGCCAACCTCTGCGACTCCCTGAACCACTTCCTCACCCAGACCGGGCAGCTCCCTCACCTGGGGGGGCCCCCACAACCCCCCCGCATCTCCGAGTCCTGTGCCCTGAACAGCAACAAGCAGGAGCAGCCCATGAGCCAAGGTAGACCCCAAGGGCAGCAGGGGAGGGGGAGGGAGGGACAAGGATGGCGGTTGCCTCCCTTTGGGTGGGCATTTGTGGGAGAGTATGCCCCTCCCCTGGAGGAATCTGGGCCACCCGAGGAAATCAACCGTCTCGGCCTCTGACCGACGGGGTTTAAGGGCGGCGGCCGAGTGTTGGACGAGAGGGGCAGTCTAGGCCCAGGCCCCTTCTTGGCCTCGGGGCTCTCCCCCTCCCTCCTTCAAAATCGACCCGTGTCTCCTGGGGTTCAGGCCTGGTCATAGCAGCGGTCAGGGCCAGCTGCGCGTATGGCGGGGAGGCCCGGAGGCGCAGTGTCCTCCTGAGACCCCTCTGCTGCCCCCAGATGCCCACGTGAGCGTCCCGAGTGACTGGGGAGCCTCAGCCTTTTGAGTGTGAGAAGGAAGAGGAGGAAGCCAGCAGACCCCCCCCCCCATCCAGCAGCCCCCTCCCTGTCCCCACTCCAAGCCCCCCCCCCCCCCCCCCCCGTAGAGACCTGACCCTCCTTCTCCTCCCCAGTTAACTCCTATGGCCAGCCGGCACCTCCCCACCTGTATTCGGGACCCTCTCCGATGTACCAGATTCCCACCCAGGATTCGCCAGGGTATAACCGCCCAGGTAAGGAGACGCCCTCCTCCAGGGGGGGGCTTGAGCCTTTCCCTGCCCAGACTCTCTGGACCTTCATTCCTCCCCCGGCCACCAATTGGCAAACCTGTTTTGATTCCTTGGATGAAAGGAATCAAATCAAATTTAAACTTCTAAATTTTTAAATTTCTAAATTAAAATTTCTAAATTTAATTTTTTTTTATTTTAATCAGGGTTAGTTTGGGTTTTCCCCCCCCCAATATTTTAATTATGTCTTTTAAAAGCTTTCTTTTAACTTGTATATATTTGTTTTTATTTTGGCTGTACACCACCCTGAGGCCTTCGGGAGTAGGGCGCTATAAAAAACCCGTAAACTCTCAACTCTCTGAAAGAAGTGACTTCCATTGAGGGCCCCCTCCAATGCCAGCGAGAGGGGAGGGGGCTTTTCCACCGGAAGCCCTGGGAAGAATCCCACTTACTAAACCGCTTCCTCCTTGTGCTCCCTCCCCCTCCTCCTCCCGCCTTCTGCCATTTTCTCAGGTCACCACTTGGTTTCGCGGCCCCCTCCAGGAGCCCCCGAGGAGATCCCGGATGATTTCAATTGGGATTTGATCACCTAGCAAGCGAGAGACTTGGAAGGCCGTCCCTCCCTCCCGGAGGGTCCCCTGCAGGGGGAGGAAGCTGTGTGGGCCAGTCCCAGGCCGGCGCTCGGCCTCCTTCCTTGCCTGTATATAGATATATATTCTCTACTTCAGCCAGAGAAGCTGCCACAAGATGCTGCCCAAGATAATCTTCCTTGCGCTCCTTGTTTTTACCTTTTCTTCTTCTTCTTCTTCCTCATTATTATTATTATTATATTATTACCATCATCATCATCATCATCATCATCGTTGTACCCAGCCCTTTTCGCTCTCTGCCAGCTTCGGATTTTTACACGTTTGGTGGGCACCTTGTCTGGATGCAAGCGGGAAGGCTGCCCTGGTGCCGGAGGAGACTTCCAAAGAATTGAGGGCGCCTTTCATCCCCTTCCTCTTCCTCCTCATCGCACCCCTCGCATTGTACGATCCCTCTTTCCCCTAGAGGTGGCCAGGGACTCCCTGGATGGCTGCTGAAGTGGATCTTGAGAGTCTGTAAGAATTATGTTCTTCCTAAATGTCGTAACGTACGTTTGTGTGGCACGGGGGGGGGGGGGGGGAGTTGGACTGGTCTGAAGGAGAACTCTGCCCGCTTCCTTGAACCAGCCAGCAGCAGCAGGAAGCGAAGACCGGCTGCAACAGGAAGCGAGGAGGAGGAGGAGGACCGTCCGACTTGCAAGGCGAAGGCTGTTTGGCGGCTGCTGAAAGAGGAGGGGGGGGTGGCCCTCCCCGTTTCGGACTCCCGGCCGGCCGTTGCTGCCTTCAGCCCTTGGCAGATGAGAAGAGGCAGAGAGGCCTGCTCCATGTCAGGTGGGCTGGAGAGCAGAGCCCAGCCCCTGGCCAGAGCTCCTTCCTCCTCTCTTCTTCCCCTCCGTGAAGGCCGCAGAGGAGACAATCAAGGAGAAGAACCGTCCTCTTCTCCCCTTCAAGGCCTCTTTTGTTTTTCTCTCCCCCACCCGCCCCACCCTCGTTTTGCTGGAACGTGTTGTGACTTGTGATGCCAAAGTGGAGGAGGGTTTTCCTCTGCCTCGCATAGCTGAGCAAGGGAGGCTTCCTGCATGGGGGATGAAGTGAGGCAGAGAGGAACTTGGAGGGCGCCGATTTGAGCCTCTCCTGCGGCGAGAGGAGCCGAGGCACTCCGCGATTGAGTGGGGAGGGACGGTGGAGGCCCCCTTCCGCTGCAGGGAGAACGGGGAGTGGCAGAGGCCGGGTGGGGGAGCGTGGGCAGGCCCCTCCGAGTGTGGGTGCCACAAATGGTGCCCACCGGGGATCCCACTTTGAGCTGGCTCTGGTGCCCCAACTTCCCCAGCGTGCTTCTCTTGTGGCCGGGCCCCTCCTTCCCCTGCAGGCCCCTCCTCCAGCTGCCAGCCTGCTTTGAGGGGAGGGAGGCGGGGGGGGGGGGGGAGAGCCAAGTTGGACGCAGAACCATCATGGGGGGCGGGGGGGGGAGGTTCCTGCCACATCCAGCCCACTGCTGGGGAGGGAGTTGGACAGGTGGGTGCATCGTCCTGTGGCCTCGAGGGAGACCCTGAGCCAGATATGCAGCCCTGGTGCTGCCTCCTGTCAAGAGAAAGATGCCCAGGGCAGGATGCAGGGATGGCTTCTCCAGGGTTGGGGCAGGTCGGCTTCTGAAGATGACAACAGCCCCCCCCCCCCTTGGCCAAAGGGTCATTCAGGGAGGCAAGAGATCATCCATCAGGATCTTCATCCACACAGATGCGCCTCTTTGCGTATGTAGATCTATGCCAGTCTGTGTCCCTTCCGCGTAAAGAAACGGTGCCGTCCTGGGGTGGGGATGCCATCCGAGGCAGTGCCCCACCAGCGGCCGTCCCGCTCTGCCTGGCGAAAGGGCTCAGCCACGGAGGGGGATCCCTCGCCTGCCCAGGGCTCTTGTGTGCCCACAATGCTTGGTGCCCCGAGGAGGGGAGGGGTGGCCTCACAGACATTATTTTTGTGCATGCTTTCTTAATTAAAGAAGTGAATGTTTATGGTTTAACCCTTTTGGTGCCCCTGTTTTCATTTGTGGCCGGCTGCAGGACACCCCCCCCCCCATCCTGTTCCCTCCCCTTGCGGTGCTGGCAGGTGCAGCCGGCCGATGGATGCCACAAAGCTACCGGAGGCCATGGCCCTCGAGGCCCAACAGATGTGAACATTGCTGGGCCACTTTGAGTTCCTGGGCAGCCTGGAGGAAGGCAGCCTTGGTCAGCTGGCCCAGAGGGTCCCTGGGGGCTGTCCCTCCACCCCCGTAGCAGGAAAAGGCCCCTGCTTCCCTCAAGGCAGGTGGGAGATGGAGGAAAGCAAAGGAGGCCTCAGGGAGTCCCCTGCTCTTTAGGTCTCATGCAGTCCACAAGAGCCATAAGGGAAACCACCCCCACGTATGAAAAGCATCACACACGCCCCTCCCTGCCCCCTGATGAATCCTCATCCTAACTGTCCCTGAAGGGGCGACCCCGGGGGCAACCCCATGGGGAGGCCTTCCAGTGGGAACCAAGCCCTGGGCAGGGGCCTGTCCGAGGAGGCTCAGAAGGGCAGTTTGGGGGTGGGGGGTGGGAGAGCTTTTGGCTGCAGCCTCCCTCCTCCCATCCTCCGTTTCTGACCTCTTCCCAGCTGCGGTTGCTTTGCGCCGGGACTTGGGGAAAGCTGCATCCTGAGGCAGCGGGCAGGGCCCTTGTAGAAATAACTGGCACCAGAAGCAACATATCTTGGTGGGCATTTGCTCATCTTATTTAAAGGCATCTAAAAACATTTGGAAGAAACTCATCGCTGACATAAGCCGCTTAAAATAACCCAGGTAAAACGAGCGCAAAGGGTTAGCGGAAGAGGTGCAGGTTGCAAGCCAAGCCGACCTCCCGCCCCCTCCCTTGCTTGACTAGGGGCTTCCCCCAAGAGCCGCGTTAGAGGACCGAAACATCCACCTCGTTGTCTATCGTGGTCGTCTGCCGTTTGTCCTGGGAAGTGGCGGGCGAGGAGACCCCCTCCGCAAAGGCCCCCTCAAATACCTCCTGCACCGTCTGGCAGACCTTCCTCCTGAACTGTCGTCCCACGAAGACGTACAGGAGAGGGTTGATGCAGCTGTTGGCGTAAGCCAGGGCCACGGACACACTGTCCCACCACAGCAGGGCCTGGTGAAGTCTGCTCTGGGGGGCAGCCAGGAGGAAGAGCACCCCGGTGACGTGGTAGGGGGCCCAGCAGAGGAAGAAAGTGGCCACCACCAGCAGGATCAGCTGCAGGGCCCTCCGGCGAGGCCCCACAAAGACCTTGGCCAGCATCTTCCGGGCAATCAGGGCGTAGCAAGCGGCCATGAGCGCAAAAGGCAGCAGGAAGCCCAAGACGGCTCTAGCGACGGTGGTGGACACGAAGACACCGGGCGGTTGGGCTTCAGGGGACTCATCAGCCGGTTGGTCCTGGAACTGGGAAATGCTGGCGGTGGGAAACGGCTGCAGCATGGAAGGAGCCCCGGGAAGTGGGCCCCTCATTAAATCTGCCCCTGTCTTGGTTGCAGAATGGTGCGATAGACCCGACACTCGGGTTGTGTCTACAGTGGGACAGTAGGAAGGGTGTGGATCCAGGTTCCCACCTGGGAAGAGACCGTCATAGGCGCTTTCAGTGGGCAAAAGGGTGTCTTCTACGCCCCACAGATCATCGAACCCCTGGTAATCCTCGTGGCCCCCCTGTTCCCAGTTGTTCATGCACCTGGTGTTGCCAAGTTCATCTTCCAGGGTGTCCCGGTAGAAGAAGGAAGGGCAGCACAGGAGGAAGGCGAGGATCCAGACAACACTGCAGATGGTAGACGCAAGCCTGATCGTCCGGTGATTCTGGCACCAGACGGGTTTGGTCACCAGGAGGCACCGGTCAACGCTGATGGCGGTGAGGAGGAAGACGCTGGCAAACATGTTGAAAATGACGGCCGAGGGGAGAAGCTTGCAGAGGAGCCGGCCGAAGGGCCAGTGCTCGCCGAGGGCCAGCTGAGCGATGGAGAAGGGCAAGGAGAGGCAGCAGACGAAGTCGGCGATCGCCAAGTGCAGGAACCAGACCGTGTTGACCGTTCGCTTCATCTTCAGGGCGATCGCCCAGATGACCAGGCCGTTTCCGGGGAAGCCCAAGAGGAAGGTGATGGAGAAAATGGCCAGAGAGCCGGCTGAGGTGGGAGGCAGCACCGGGGAAGCCTCGCTGGTTCCCTCTAAGCTGCTGTTGGCCGGCAGTGGAGCCATGGCCTGTCACGAGGGGAAGCCTGAAAAGAGTTTTGAAACGTTACCTGGGAGTGCAGGTGGAGGGGGGGGGCTTTGCAGGCGCCCCCTCCACCGTCCCTTTGGCCAGCTACATTTCCAGGGCTCGATCTCCCTCGGCCAGCCTTGTGGGGAGAAGCTTGTGGGGCGGCTCCCCCCAAAGCGGCCACTGTGCTTTAGGAAGCGGAAGATGCTGGCCAGCCAAGGGGATTTTCTGCTTTGCTTTCCCAACCACAAGATTCACTCATTTAGCTGGCCTGGTTCCATTTGCAAGCAAGGCAAACTTTAGGAAGCCTGTAGGGGAGATTTATATTGTTTCAGTTGATCAAGGAAGGAGGTCTTGGCCCTGGGTAGAAAAGCCAGAAAATTCACCGGCTTTTAAGGGGGGGGGGATCCACTCCAGGAGGGCAGAGGAAAAGCCCCACTGGCACCCAAACCCTTTCGCAGCCCAAGGCCACGGGGGGAGGGGATCTCTGCTGGCCCCCTCGCAGGATCTGGCCATGGGGCATGGGGCGGGCGGGAGCCCCCGGGGGTCGACCTCCTTTCATGGGGGGGGGGGAGGCCAGCCAAAGGCGCTTCCTCCTGATCCTCCCCGGGGGGCTGAGCGGCACCCCGGAGAACAGCAGGGGGCTAAGGAAGGGGGAGGGGTGTCTAGCCCGCGCGACCCTCCGATTTCGCTTTCTCCGCAGACAACCGGTCGGTGCAAAGCGAGGGGCCGCTGGTAAGCGGAGGCAGAGCCGGGGAAGCCGAGCGCTCTCCCCTGCCTGCCTGCCTGCCTGCCTGCCTGGGGAGGGTCGCGCCCCCCCTGCCTACCTGGGTGAGGCTCAACCGCGGGGCTCCCTGCCTCTCCTCCTCCTCCGCGAAGGCCAGACGGAGAAAGGGGAGAAAATGCCCCGACAGCGCTTTTGGGGCAGGAGCCGGTGGGGCAGTTCCGCTTTCCCAGGGGGCGTGGGGGGGGGGGAGGCGGCCACAGCGGGCGCTACAGGAGGAGGCGGAGGGGCTGAGACGGGGGGACTCCCCGCCACATGACGAGGGAGGGGGAAGGGGGCCGAAGCGCATCTCGGCGAGGCGGGGGGGGTTGCGGGGGTCGCCTCCCCTTTCCCGCCCTTCTCCCGCACGTGTGGGTTGCTGGCCACGCCCCCGGCCCGGCCCAGGGGAGGAGCCGGCAGAGGGCTCCGCCCCCGACGAGGCCGCCCGGCCGCTCTGCCCCTTCGCGGCTCTACGGGCCGGCGTCCCAAGCGCGTGAGCGGCCATAGAGGCCGGAGGCAGGAGCGGCGCGGGGGACGGAAGTCGGGGGGCTTCCCTTCCGGCTCGCGGTCAGCTGGCGGGGGCGATGGCGGCGGCCGAGGCGGAGTACGAGTCTGTGCTCTGCGTGAAGCCCGAGGTCAGCGTCTACCGCATCCCGCCCAGGGCCTCCAACCGCGGCTACCGGTAGGAGGCCGAGCCCTGTGGCGCCTTGCCCAGCCCAGCCCTGCCCAGCCCCTCACCGGGGGCCCTATGGGGGGGGAGGGAGGAGGGGGGCCTCGGGGGGAGGGGGCCCCGAGGGGGGGAGGGAGGCGCGGGGGGGGCGGCGGCGGTTTCCCCGGGGACCCTCCGGGAGGCCCCATCCTCCCCTGCAGGCGGCCCTCCACTTACAGCTGCAAATCAGCCCAAAGGTTATGTCGTTAAGCGGGCATTGCCCCCGTTGTTAAGCCAGGCGTCGCACTGGTTGTTGACCTGAATCTGGCTCTGCTTGTCAGAAGCAGGTGGCCAAAAGGGAGCCCTGGGGGGCTGCAACCGTCGTAACTATGAGTCGGTTGCCCTGCGTCCAAGCCGTCGTAAGTGTGGGACGGGGGTCCCGTGAGCCGCTCATTTCAGCGGCCAGAGTGAGACTCTGAGCAGCCGCTGAAGGGGGCCGTTGTAAGTGGAGGACTTGCCTTGCAGGGCCTCCGACTGGAAGCTGGACCAGCCGGACTGGACGGGGCGCCTGAGGGTCACCTCCAAGGGGAAGGTGGCCTACGTGAAGCTGGAGGACAAAGTCTCAGGTGAGCAGGGGCCTGCATTGGGGGGGGGGAGCGCAGGGACGGAGGCCTTGGTGGGCTTCCCAAAGGCCTCCTCCTCCTCCTCTGCCGCCGCCTGTGGCTGTTCCTGTCCTCATTGAGGAGTTTGGGGGGGGGGGTGTCGAGTGATGCGGAGGTGCCACTTTCAAGCCCCCTTCTGCTTGAGCCGATGCTCCAGAGCAGAGCTGCCCTTCGGCTGCAGCAGCAGGGCCAATGGCTTGTTCTCTGTTTCCCTTCCTGCGGATGGAAAGTGATGCTGGGGCCATTCAGAGCGATTGATTGGTGCAGCCTCCTTTCCTTTTCCGGCCTGTTCTTGGCCACAGGGGGCCCTTCCTGGGCTGGCCTCTTGGATTCCCCCTGAGGAGGAGGAGGATGTCTGTTGATTGACTTGGATTCCTAACCACAGAATACTTTATCGTCATTGCACGGATGCGCACCGTATACCCATACAACGACATTCACATAACACCCAGGGACCGGGCCCAACACGCACAACAATCCCCAAACACAACCCCACCCACCAGAAATTCCTCGCCCCTACCCCCCCCCCCCCAATCACCACACAACAGAGCAAGTCAGCTCACTGAGGGGGCGCGCTTTGCTCACTCACGGCCTGGTTTTGCTTGGAGGTTTGGTGCTTTTAAGGCCTGACTTCCAGCCCAGCTTTTGGACAAAGTGGGCTCTCCCCCCACCCCAACACACCTCCCCCTCTCATTCTCAGCCCCCCTTCTGCTCCTCATTCAAAACAGAGGGAAAGAGATGGCTTTCAAACCGTAAGAAATGCTCAAACGGCTTTCCTAGGAGTGGAACATTGAAGCTTATGAAATAATTAAGGTTCTCTATTTGCAGCTTTGAAAATTATTAGCATCTTATTTATCGATTTTTTATTGGGTTAATTTGATTTTTTTGTTAGATTATTTTATAAATTATGTAATTGATATTTTGCTGTGGTGGCATAGCAGTTAGAATGCAGCATTGCAGGCCAACTCTGCTCACTGCCGGCAGGTTGATCCTGACCGGCTGAAGGTCGACTCAGCCTTCCGTCCTTCGGTAAAAGAGGACCCAGATTGATGGGGGCCAAATAATACTGGCCTTTGTGAACCGCTTAGAGAAAGCTGTAAAGCACTGTGCGGAGGTACAGAAGTCTAAGTGCCACCGCTGTTCATTAATCCAATGTAGTTGCAAGGGGGGGGGGGGGAAGCTGTGGAAGGGCTTCCTCCCAGAGGTCAGCCAAAGTTGCAGCAGGATTGCCTCCCGAGAGGGCAGGAAAGGAGGGCTTTGGACCCATCCATCCCTTGGCCAGCTGGAGGGAGAGGAGTAGGCTGCCTTTTGTGAGTGGGCAGCTCTCCCTGCCACAGCGCTCACCCCCCCAGTGGCCTTCTGGAAAGGTCCCTTGCTGGGCCTTGAAGGCGCCTCTCTTCTCCTCCTTTCCTCCCAGGGGAGCTTTTCGCCCAGGCTCCGATCGATCAGTACCCTGGCATCGCAGTGGAGACGGTAAATGACTCCAGCCGGTATTTCGTCATCCGGATTCAGGATGGAAACGGTGAGGAGGAGCAGGAGGACGCGTGGTTTCTTCTTGGCCTCCAGCCGCCCCGAGGGATCTGCCCCCCCTCCCCCCCTTTGACTCTGGGCAGAGTCAAAGGCCAGGAACTTTCTGAACTAAACGCAAGGGGAGTTGAACGCGGGGAGCGACCTGAGAGGGACCCTGTGTGAAAGCGGCTCTCTCTGTCCGGCTGGTTCTCAGCTGAGGGCCTCTTAAAGGAGGGGCCATGGAGCCACGAGCGTCCTTGATGCCTGTTAGCAGGCCAGTTCTGACCGCCGTGCCTGCCGAGCCCTCAGGGAAGGTGTTCCTCTCGGGCAGGGATGGAGGTACGGAGGCTGGCCTTCCTTTGGGGGGAGGGCAAGAAGGCCTGGAAGGCAGTAGATGGGAGGCCAAGGACTCTCCCCGAAAAGGCCAGGCGGGGAAGGCACGGCCTTGTTAGCAGGAAGGGGCGGAGGGTTTCCAGGAGCTCTTCCCATCTCCCCCTCCGGCGGCTGGGCTGACGGCCGCTGGCTTTCTCCATCAGGGCGCAGCGCCTTCATTGGCATCGGCTTTGGTGACCGAGGAGACGCCTTCGACTTCAACGTGGCCCTGCAGGACCATTTCAAGTGAGTCTGCCTTGCTGGGCGAGGGGAGGGACCGGCCGGAGGAGGGTGGGTGGGGGCACCTTCCTTCCCGGCTCTGCAGAAACAGAGCTGCTGATCCTGTCCGGAATGGGCCTTCGGTCCGTTCGGCTCCGTCCAGATGGGGCTGTTCCCTCAGGCTTCCTTAAGGCCCAGGAGAAAACAGGGCGTGGGGTTGCAGCATCCCCTAGCGAGCCTCCCATCCGCCGACCGGTCTCCCCGTGGCCAAAGGGTTTTGGAGGCGTTCCTCTGGGCGAGCTCCCTGCCAGAGAGCACCAGGCGGGGAGCTTCGGCCATTCAGTGGACAATCACTCAGATTGGGAGCAGGGCTGAGCCGAGAGGGATTGGGACGGATCCTCACAGTCGCAGGATCACAATCTGGGTGCTTATAGCACTTCCTGATCCCCTGAATGCCATTCGCAATGTTTCCTCTCGGCTTCCCCAGAAACTCAGTGGGGAAGTTGGCAGAGAAGGGCGCAATTCGCTCGGGAAAGCTTACCCCACCCAACCCACCCCTCTCCGTCCCCCTTCCCCAGCTTTCCTTCCGACTCCCATTGTGGGAAGCCTCCCCAAGGGCTCCGGGGATCAGTTAGCACCTGCAGTCACGCTTTGTGACCGTGTCGCTTAGTGGCAGGCGTTCCGTGGCTGTTACAGGCCTTGGCTTTCCGCTCTTCGCTGTCCCTGCGCTTAACCTTCTCGCACACAGGTGGGTGAAGCAAGAGACGGAAATCTCCCGGGAGTCCCAGGAGCTGGACAGCCGGCCCAAGCTTGACCTGGGCTTCAAGGAAGGGCAGACCATTAAGCTCAACATTGGGGTGAGGCTGCTGGCTGGGCTGGGCTGCGGAGCTGGGGCTGCGTTCTCGAGACGCCCCTCTTAACGCCGCCTTTCTCCCTCCGCAGAATATGCCCACCAAGAAGAGTGGGTCAGCCAAGCCCCGCCCCGCCGGCTCAGGGGGACTCAGCCTCCTCCCCCCACCCCCGGGGGGCAAGACTCAGCCCCCTCCCCCTCCGGCCCCCCCTCTCCCTTCCACGGCCATTGCCAACCACGTGACTCCTCCCCCCGTGCCGAAGTCCAGCAGTGCTGGCAACGCAGGTAACGGCGCCCTCCTGGGATTCTGGGCCGTGTCCTTGGGGGGGTCGAGACGAGGGGGGAGGCGGCAGAGGCCCTGGTGGTCACGGAGTCGGGATGGGGAGGAGAAGCCTCAGCCGGTCCGAGGACAGGCCGGCCTTTTAGATTGGCTGGGATCCCCCCCTCCCCTCCCACCGTGGCTTCCCTTTTGTGGCTCTCACGGCGGTTCGTTTCGTGGCCGTTCAAACCACGGCATTGGGGAAAGGGCCTTGTGACTCTTCTGCCCCTGGTCACGTGGCCGGAATTCAGATGTGCGACCTTCTGACCAGCAAAGTCCACGGGGAAGCCAGATTGGCTTTACAGCCACGTTACTCACTTATCGGCTGCAGGGATTCACTTAACAACGGTGGCAAGAAATGTCGCAACCTGGGGCAAAACTCGCTTAACAAATGGTCTCGCTTAACAACGCAAACTTTGGGCTCACTTGTGTTCATAAGTCGAGGACTACCTATACACACTGATTTCGGGGGGGGGGGGGTTGTGGGGCAGGCAGCCCAAGCCTCTCTTGCCCAGAGCTGGAGCTGGACAATCGGCCGCGTGTCATCCTGTCCCTGGCCCTTCCAGGGCTGAGGGTCCTGGCTGGGGCCCCTAGAGAAAGCCGGAGGAGACCCTCTCCCAGTATTTCTAACCAAGAACCCCTCCTTTTGACTCCCCCCCCCCCAGATATCCTCCTAGACTTTGATTTGCCCCCCGCCTCCTCCAAGGACCCCCCGCCTGCCCCCGTCCCAGGCAGTGCAGATCTCTGGGGAGACTTCAACACGGCACCCAGGTAAGAGTGGGGGGGCCCTCCGGTTTCCCTCAAAATAAGGGTCTTGTTTTCTTTTGTCCGTGTCCCCCCCCCCCCAGAAATAAGCGCTGGGCCTTGTTTTCGGGGAGGTCTTATTATTGTTGAGGTGCAGGAGGCGTTGGGCACGGCCACCTCACGGCTGCTGCAGGGCTGCCATGTTTTCAGGGAGGGCTCATTTGAGCACATGCACTCAAAAGCCCGATTGGGCTTCTCCTGCAGGGAGGCCTTAGATAAGGGGTGAATCCAAGGGGCTGCCCCTCGATGTCCCCCTTCCCTTTGTCCAGCTGGGCAGCCTTCCTTCTGCTGAGCCCCCACAGCCCTGGGCCGGCCCCTTCCTCCTTTTGTGGGGAGGGGCGTTTGCTTCGAGACCTTGTGGGAAAGACGGGGGGGGGTGTTCTTGGGGGGGGGGGTTGGGGGCCCCCAGCCCCACTTGCCTTTCTCCTAATCCTTTCCCTGCCTGTCCCGTCCCCCCCAGTGCAGTTCCCAGCCAGCCTGCTCAGCCGTCTAACTGGGTTCAGTTCTGAAGAAGCAGGGTGGAGGGAGCGGAAACGGACCAGCGGCCGAGGCAGATGGACCCGACTGGGAAGGGAGTTTCCCGACGTCCTTTGGGCTCTTCGGCCGAATCCTGATTTCCAGACAATCCTCCTGTTTTTGTTGGTGTCCCCGTCCCTTTGACGCCCGTTGCATTTGACCCCCGGCAGCAGAATCGCTTCAGAGTCCGCCCCTCCGGGAGCCTCGGGAGGGGGGCTGGGACCCGGGACCCCGCTTCTGCCCAGTCCCCGCTGCTTTCCCTTTGGCAGGCCCAGCCGGGCCTCCGTGTCCTTCCTGGGGTGGGCGGAGGGCCGGAGCTGCCCCTGTTGACCTCTGCCCTCTGTGGCCGTCCCGATCCGCCTTTCCCTCCGGCTTTTCTCTCCCCCGCTCAGATCTCCTGAGAAGGCCCCTCCCACACTCGGTTGCAATGCCCCAGAGACCCTCCTGCTTCCCCCCCTTTCACGGAGGGCAGGCGCGATCTTCCTTGTGGACCCGGCCGGTGGTGCCCTTGGGATGGGCTGCCTGGCGCACACACGGCAGGGGGCACCCCTCCCCTCCTGAGGGGGGGCCGAGTGGCGTGGGAGCTCTGCCCCTGCCAGGGAGGGTTGGGCTCCTGGATGCCACTTTCTGGCCTGTCCGTTTTGTCAGCCAGTCCCTGGCGGGGATGCCTGGATCCTGGCGTCTTTTCTGGCAGCGCCTCTTCCCTCCGCCTGCCTGCCTGCTCCGTGTGTCTCTCTGGGATGTGCGCGGGTCTGCCCTTCACTCCCCTTGCTGTTGGCCAACTTGAATGGCTCTGAAAGACCCGCTTCGCTTGGCCCTCCAATTGGGAGGCCCTTTTCTTGTTGCGCTCTAGATCCGTTTCTCCCGGGAGGCTCCCGACCTCCCTGGGTGGGAATCCTTCCGCCGTCGTCTTGGCCCTCGCCTGTTGCATGTCCTGGGTGACCTTCCCCCCCCCCTTCCCCTCTCCCCGTGGTTTGGTGCTTCCCCTGTGGGTGGTTTTCCAAGTGAGCCAGGCACTCCCAGGCTCACCTCTCTGTCTTCTCCGCCAAATCTTCACCTCCCTTGCAGAGGGGGGCCTGCTCCGTGAGTGTCAGGCGGGAGACCGCAAGGAACGAAATGCACTTTTTGAAAAGGAGAAGCCGGGGGGGCCTCCGTAGACAGCCCCCAGCCCCTCCCACTTGCTCCTGAGGCTCCCTCTGTCCCTCGCAGGCGGCAGCCGAGGGTTACGCTGGGCTGTGGCTCCCGGAAGGGCCCGGCTCCCCTGGAGAGTGGGAGTCTTTGCCGTTTCCACTCCTTCCAGGCCCCGCCCGGAGGTTCTGGATGCGGCTGAGTCCTCTCCCTCCGGGGCCATTTCCACAGCCTCCCAGCACCCCCCCCCCAAGGCCGTTCCCTGACTTCCCCCATTGACCAATAGGGAGGCTGCCCCTCTGTGTATGTTTTCTTACGGCTAGTATTACCTAAATAATATATTATGTATTGTCACAAACAGAAGTAATATTCATCTGTCTGTATATAAAGTATAAGATGTACTGGTTCAATAAATAGCAAATGGAATAATTAAACCTGGGAAAAGCTGTGAGTTAAAAGAAGCAGCTCGGCCACCCCCCACCCACAGCTCCTCCGGACTCCTTCCTCGGGGTTGGGCCAGGCTCCTTCGGCCGAGGGGGGAGGAAGGGAGCGGTTGGAGCGAGTGGCCCCTGAGCCTCCAGCCTCCCTGGCACTGCTGGACGCTGCCTCTCCGGCCGGAAGGGCAGAGGGGACCTCCTGGCGTCTGCAGCCTCTGAACATGCGCAGAGTCCCTGTGTGCCCGAAGGGGCAGAGCTTTGATTGCAGCGCTCCGACTGTTGTGTGGCTTATCTTGGCCTCCCGTGAACCTTCGTGGCTTTTTAGAGAAAGCGTTAAACGGCCGTCCTTAAGTGAACCGGGCAGGATGGAGGATTCTGTTCAGAGGCGGAAAGGCAGGGATTGAGGGAAGAGCTCTGCAGAAGCCCTCGGTGGCTTTGTGGCCCTTGCAAGGGGCCGGGGGGGGGGGGGGCACAGAATATGCGGCTGTGCCCTATGGAGTCACAAGGAAGGGAGTCATGGGTTTGGTGACTCACCCCGACCCAGGAATTGCAACAGAGGCTGGTGCCTAGACCCCTCGGCCCGTGGCCAGGGCCTCCTCTCTACCCGTTTCAAGCCTGGCTTTGGGCCAGGGAGCCTCTCCGGGTTGCTCTGCGAGGTGAGGAGCTGCCTTGGGGGAAGGAAGGGGAAGCGGCTTAGTTCGGTGTCAGCAATTGGCAAGCCTCTTAAACTTCCTAGCTTTGCAAAACCGCTTCTCTTTTCCAGAAAATTGAGGAAGAAACGGGGAGATTCTCTTTGACCTCGAGGCTGGATCTCTTTCGGAAGCGCTCAAAGGGGGCCGCCCTGGGCGCTTGTCCCTGGGAGCCCTCCCCTCCACCCAGGGGCCCCCTCCTGCTCCTGCCCTCCTGCAGCTCCTGTGGCTGGCTGGCTGGCTGTTCCCTCAAGAGCTCCGGGGGGCGGAGGGAGAGAGGCTGGGAAGGAAGCCCCCCCTCTGGCCTGCCCAGTCCCGGCTCTCCCCTGGGGAAAGGAGGCCAGAGGTGGTGGGGAAGAAGGCAGGCCCTCCCTGGGCTTCCCCGCTTCTACATCCATCCTCCTGCTGGCTCAGCCTAAGCCCCCTGGGGAGGGTGGGGGGCTTTCTTCTTCTTCAGGGCACCTTGGGCTCTTTAGTTCTTCCGTCTTTTGTGACCTCGGTCCACGTGGAAAGCCCCCGGTGGGCTCTGGAGGGGCCCAGTGCCCTCCCCCTCCCCCCAAGTGGGTGAATTGCCCCTTCGTAAGCCCGAGAGGGGCTCAGGCGGTGGCCTTGGGGCCCTTCTGCTCTGAAGAAGCTTTCAGAAGCCCGAGGAAAAACTTCTCCATGCTCTTTGCCTGTCCTCATGAAAATAAAAGGGCTGCATTTTGGAAGGGGGCACCTGGCGCCCCCTGGTGGACTGAGGGTTCGGCAGCAGGCCTTCTCAACTGCAGGGTGGGGGGGAGATGGACGCGGGTTGGCCTGGGCTCAGGTGGGATCCCCACCAGGGAAGGCTGGGCGGGTGCGTCTCCTGCAGGGGGAAGGCTTCGTTCAGTGACCTAGCAATGCCGTGGCTGGACGGCGAGAGGAGGGGGGGCATCTGATGAGAGCCCTCTTTTCAGGGCCTCTTTGTACGCTGGTAAAAAAGCCAACCCAATCCTTGGTCATACGAACAGAGGAACAGAATCCAGATCACGTGAAGTCGTCCTACCGCTTTGTAAAGCCTTAGTAAGGCCACACCTGGAATCCTGCATCCAGTTGTGGTCCCCACAGTACAAAAAAGATGTTGAGACCTTGGGAAAAGTGCAGAGAAGAGCAAGCGAGAGGATGAACGTCCTGGAGACAAAAGCGCATGAAGGACGGCTGCAGGGTTTGGGTTTGGCCAGCCCAGAGGGGGAAAAGCCATCAGGAGTGACATGATAGCCACATGCCGGTATTTGACGGGTTGCCACAAAGAGGAGGGTGGGGGGTGTCAATTCATTCTCCAGAGCCCCAGAGGGCAGGACAGGAAGCGACGGATGGAAACCAGTCAAGGAGAGAAGAAGTCTGGAACGAAGGAGAAACTTCCTCATGGGGAGAACAAGCAGCCGGTGGAACAGAAGTTGTGGGTGCTCCAACACTGGAGGCTTTCAAGAAGAGACTGAAATGGTACTATAGGGTCTCCTGCATGAGCAGAGGGTTGGACTAGAAGACCTCCAAGGTCCCTTCCAGCTCTGTCCTGATTGATGGAATGCTCCTTCTGGAGTTTTCCTTGTGCAAAGGCAGGCCGCTCTGACTGTGGCCCAGGAGCACAGAGACTTCGGGGGGTTACAGGGAGGCAGCCTTGAGGCACTCGCCTTACATCGCTCCCTAGGATATGCCATTCACGAGCCCCCCCCTCCCCATTTCTCTTCAAAACACCCCCAGAGTGGCTTCTGCCTCACCTGCCCTGAGCTCTCCTCTCTTCCATTGAAGCCTCTTTTATGCAAGAAAGCAGAAAGCGGGTGTCTCTTTCATTGGCGTGGGTTTTTTTAATGCCCCCACCCACAACTACCTACGGCCTGGGCTTCCTTGTGCGCAGGGCTGCTTAGTGATGCCCCCCCCCTCAGGTGGACAGACGGGTGTGCTGAGAGACGGGTGAATTCTTTCTTAGGGGCAAATAACTCTGGATCCTGCAAGACAAGGGCTCCCATTGATCCCAGCGGCCCCAGCTTAGAACCGGCTTTAAACAAGATCAGGTTGCAGGCTCACCGCTGTGTCCTGGCCCATCCTTCTTGGAAACAGGCAGGTCTCCCGCTCTAATCTCCGGCAGATGCAGCCCCCGCCCCAAGGCGGCTCCCTTGCAGGTCTAGGTCACACCTGCGCCCGGATTGGGAGCCTGAATCAGGCTCAGCCTGGCGGGGTCTCCACGTGCTCTGGGCCCTAAACTGAGGTGCCCACCTGCCTCCCAAGACGGGGAGCGGGGCATCACCACCCCTCCGCCTGTCCTGAGCAGAGCCTCCGAAGCTGCAGAGGGGGCTCCGAAGGACGAGGAAGCCTCCGGGCTGAAGATGGCATCAGAGGGTGGAATTGTCTCCATGTCTTCTTGCCACCCTGACCCAACCCCAAATATTGCAGATTTTACCCTCTTTATTCAACCAACGTGTCTGTTTTAAATATTAGAGCATGTCCAATTTCATTTGGTTAAATAAATCACTTTCCCTTTCCCTAGCCTGAAAAAAGATGAAAAGAATTAGGAAGCATTTGGTTCATCTTTTTTCTTTGCTTAAGTTTACTTAATAAAACAGCATAAAATGACATCAACAAGAGAAAAAGAAAGTGAAGGGCTTCTCATAGAAAGTCATGGAGCTTATTTCATTGAGGTCCTCCAGGTGTAACCTACGTCTAGGAGCAACGCACACCCAGGCCTCCACCCACCGAGTAACAAGAGCCAGGCATTCATCTTTCCCCGGTCCAGAGACACACGCCCCACCCCACCCCCCCTTTGGCAAGGAACTGCAGACAGGATCCATTCTCTTGTCCCACCATCCATTTCCTCGTACTTGGTATGTGGGTCAAAAGAATAGGGATGTCCAGAAATATTAAATCATACCTTAGAGTTCAATTAATAGATTTAATCACCTTTCCCCAGAGATATGATAACTTTAGGACACGTTTTAATGAATCTCCAACAAAATGGTATTTTAATTGCATCTTCAAAAAAATGGTGATCCACCCATTTATTTTCTATTCAAACACTGTGATTTCAATGAGTTTGAAATATTATTTTTGGTTGAATAAACCATAATCTAAGATCTACTGAAATTTTTGACACTGAGGCAAAACAATTTTCCATTGTTTAGACAAAAGAGCAAACTTCAATTTCTTACTCCCTTCATTCTTTAAAATCTGCCTATTAAATTGATTTATTGATCACAGATATGATTGTGGGCTTTTTTGTCTCATAAAATGTAATGATGCATTCTAATAATTCTGGTGTTTCTGAAGCTGAAAATGCGGCTGTTCCAAATTATAAATCAGTGGGCCCTCTAGTTCTAAAAACTGCAACTGAGGAACAGGGGGGGACGGGGGACGACGACAGTATTTATCTTTTAAAAGAGAATAATCAAGGCAGCAGTACCAGCTCCAAGGGAATTTTTGTGCCTGCTAATTCCTTTTCTGCAGGTTTCCCCCAGGTCTTCCACACAAGGATGGTCTGGCTCTCCAGAAGCTTCTCTCCCCCCTCCCGTTCTCCTCACACGAGGGCACCACAAGGAGAGGCTGCTGTAGCATGAGGGCCTGAATGTTATTCGTTTATTGAACAGACATCTATATTTCCGCTTTTCCCTATATCTTTCAAGGGGAGTCATCGCAATTCTTAGTCAAGGATGGTTTTATTTTAATATCTGTTTTGCCAGCTCATAGTATTTTTACACTTTTCAAGCTCATGTAATAGCCTCACCCACGGAGAGAGTCACCACCACCACCCCTCGTCTGCATAGGAGTTCAAAGGAATTGCTGGAGACAAAGGGGCGGGGGCCCCCTCCCCCCTCCCTCCCATGCACCTTGGGGCCACTACGAGGTTGGGTGGGGGAGGGGGGCAGCCCAATTTGCTTGCAGTGCAACACCTGGCATTTCCCCTCCCCCTTCCCACTCCCCACTTACAGAAAAGCCCTGGGTCTCCCTGCAAAAGGAAGGGGAGGCGTCCCAGGGGGCCAGCAAGGCAACAGTTTTAAAAGAAGCTCCCAGGAAGAAAGGCCACCCATGGGGCCCCAGAGGCAGAGGGAGGGTCCCCTCAGGCGGGCTTTCTCTCAGGCTCAGAGGGGCCCTGCGGCTGCTCTCTGACGCCTGCCCCCCCCTCTCCCCCGCCTTCCCACCTGCTGGTTGGGCCCTGTTGGGGGAGGAGCCATGAAGGGGAAGCCCCGCCCTCCATGGGAGGAGCCCCTCCCTGGTCCAGGCCCCCAAGAAAAAGGATGAACTGAACTCCTATTAGGAAACTGGCTAGTTTTACTTTCCCTCCCATCGTGCCCAACTGAGGATTGCATCGAAATGTTTATAAACCTCCACACAGCTTCCAATTACTTTCTTCACATTATTTCCCTCTTAAAAATCATATTCTGACAGACGGAGTCTCCCCTGTTTTGTGACACATAAAATATATTCTGGCTTAAATTTGGCCAAACCTCCGTCTATTCTGCATCTCTGCTGTTCTTTTGACGTGGCTGAAGTTGGGTTTTCCAGTCCGTTCCCTGGAATTCTACGCCAGGGATCCTGCCTGGTGAACTGATGGGTTTTTCAGAGGCAAATTTCCCTCCTGCAGCTTTCAGCATGGATCTTATTATATCGTCATTTGCATGGGTTCATTTCTTACTGGTGGAATTGTTCTGGAACATTACCTAGTAGAATTAAAAACTCCAAGATTTCAGTTCAAAGTTCAGTCTCTGCAATTTTTAAATAAACAATGTATTCTCCTTCAATTCTTACAAGTCATTTTTACAAGTCCAGCACCTATCATTAAATCTTCCTTCAGTGTTGCAATGTTTCTAGTATTTGTGGTTCCGTGATTTTCTCTTGAATTATAGCTTCGGAAAAATTTTACCAATTTTTTTTCTAGGTCCTCCCAGTGTTACATTGTAATTGTTTCTGTAAAATGTTGCATCCACTGTATCATGAGATAGTTCCTTGTAACTCTGTGTTGTATTTTAATAAAGATTGATAAATACATCTTAGTGAAGTGTTTTGGCCCAGTGAAAGTGTTCCTAGGCTGGGTTTTGTCTTAGAAACACTCTTCCTTCCTTCAGATCCCTTTTTATCCTTCCAGCGATCTGTGGATTTGGGCCTTTACCAGATCAATCTCTTTGCTGCTTTAGTCTCCTTCTGGAGCCTGCATGGACCAGATTCACACAATGCCCAGAATTACGCTTTCCTTGCAATGTTTTTTTCCTACAACAAAAAGCGTTTCAGGGAAAATCCCACTAAAGGCAAGATTGCGCATTTATTCTTCTTTTTTTTTTAACAGAAGTTCCTGTTTTTGTCCACCTCTGCCTTATAAATACGTCCCTTTAAGTTTTTGTCTTCTTTTCTATCTGCATTATTGTCTCTGAAGTTCATTAGCCAGGCTGGCATCTTCTAATGCTGACATTCTGCTCTTCGGGGATTTTATCATCATTCTAAACTAAGGAACAACTTGCGGGGTAAAATAATGCACACTTTGGAAAAGCAGCCTGCTTGTTTTTGAATTGTGTCATTTTTATTTCATCTTATTTTTTCTTTCAGGTTTTTTTTCCTTTTCCAAATAAAATATGTATTATTTGTCAGTCTTGCAATTTTAATTATGGGATTGAAATTGGCACTTTTGGTTGTGTGTGTGTGTGTGTGTATGTTAGGCGATGTATTCATTTTAATCCACTTTCCCAATGCCTGCAGGCCTCACCAACACTGCCAGCTTCCTTGCCACAGCTGGGCCCAGCTGGCGGCTGGCAAACAGCTGCTCAGGCCCCACTTGACCCAGAACTCTGCCCAAGGGGCTCCCGCTGGAGCCAGCCCCGGGGCTCAGGAGGGGGCAGAAGTGCCATGGGGTCCTGTCCAGATTTGCTCGTGCTCTTTCCAAGGCAACTTCTCAAACTGCTGAGATGCTGCTGGTGAGAAGCTCTGCGCCTATGGCTTTGTTGGGCTTCAACACATCCACACCTTCAGGGCTCTTGAGAAAGCTTTGGCATCGGGTGCTTCAGTCTAGATCCTGCTCAGAGCAGAGTGGCCAATGATTTGCCACAAGCTAGAGAAAGCTCCTCCTCCTCCTCGCGAGGTTTGGGCTCAAAGCAATTAGGCACGGTCCCCGTCCGTCCATCTGTCCCCCGTGCCATCACTCTGCTGAAGAGCTCATCCTCACCACCGCACTGTCTGAGGCCTAAAGATATTTTACCCATGTAAAACGTTGTATTGATTTCTGATCTTCTGATCGTTCTAATCTTTCCTAAGACCGTCTCCTCTTGGTGTCTATGATTGATCACTGTTGTTGTATCTTATGATTAATGATTGTAACTATGATCTATGACCTGTCATTTTGTTCTTTGCATGTCCATTGTATGTACTGGAGACAATTTCCTTTCACTTGGCCAATAAAGAATTCCATTCCTTTCTATTTTCTGTATTCTATTCTATATTTTCTATATTCTATTGTATTCTGTTCTACTCTACTTTACTCTACTCTTTACTCCATTATTCTGTTCTGTTCTGTTTTCTGTGTTCTATATTTTCTCTATTCCACTCCACTCCACATTTCCTATTCTGTTCTGTTTTGTCCTGTGAACAAGGATGGTCTTATCAGTTTTCTCAGTCCACACTGCGTTCTCCTCTCACTTTCCCACCAGAGAGTAGGCGCCTCAGTGGAGGGCCCCCACTACACAAAAGCAGCTATGCCAGGCCCCCTCTCCTGGGCAGAGCAAGGCTGAGACCCTGAGCCGAGACCTTGCTGGCATCAGCTGCTGCTGTCCTTTGGGGTCCCTGGAATCCAGGAGGAGGAAGAGGCAGCAACCCTTTATGCCAAGAGGGAAATGCCCAAGCTCTCTGTCCTGGTGCTGGATTCAGATTGCGCTCTTCTCTTTTCCTGTCACTGCTGGGGAAAACCAAATACACACCTTGCCTAAATAAAGTTCTTCTTATAAGTGCCAACACTGGTGCCTTTCACACTTCACAGCCAGAAGGGGGTTGCAAACTGGGGACTGGGGAGGTTACCTTGAGAGTCAGTGAGGGAAGACCTCACTTTTTCCTCTTAAGGCAGGCGTTTAACGTCTTACTCTGCCCGTGCTGAGTTCCATGGAAAATTTCAGGGGTTGGGCCTGAAAGCAGCCCATTGGTAGTGGGGGAGCCGGGCGCAGTCAGGCCTGCCAGGCTCTTAAATGGCGGCCCAGGAATGCCAACTTCATGCCCTGCCCCCAACGGGGTCCCTTCGCCACGGGAGGCATCTGAGATGCCGATCAGACAGGAGGGCCGAAAGAGGCATTTCCAGGGACCAGGAAGACTGGGTGCCCTCAGCAGAGGCAGGAGGGAGGGCTGACTTTACTCAAGTTTCATCTCTTGGGAGAGTAGTTAATAAAACACAGAAGAGGGGAAATGTCTTCAAAAACATGTGGAAGCTATTTATGGATTATGCTGATGAGGCTGGCATTAATGGATGAAAATATGCAATACTGCTGCATTTGTTAGAAAGATTGCCACATAATGAAGGTTTTATCGGTGAATTATGCATTCCCCCTCAAGTTGTATCTTCAAAGAAGAGCAGGAGAGGAGGAAGGAGGGGTGGCTTTGGTTGGAAATGACTGGGGGGGGAGGTGTTACAAGAACGCCCCCCTCCTGCTTCGAAAAAGAGGCCCTCTCCTTCGCCCAAGGCCGCCTCTTCCTCCTCCGCCACTGAGGAGAGGCAATGGTGAGGCTTGGTCCCCCATCCTGACCAGTGCTGAGCACCTCTGTCTGGGAAGAGCGAGAAGGCCAGCACAAGAGGGGTGCACCTTGGAGAGAGGAAGCCCACGTAGGCCAGAAGGGGGGCCTGCAACCCAGCCCTGACTTAATCAGAGCACAAACACCAAGGAATTTACTCCCATGTCACACAAAGTCAATCCTGAAGTAAATGGGTGAGTGGGTGAGGTTGTTGTAGATTCCAAGGGATCTGTTCACGGGTGGGGCACATGCATGGTGGCAGGGTGTATGCACACTCGCGCTCGCATTGCATTTTTGGGGTTTGCGCACAGGCGCTTTGGGCTCTCAGCCCCCAAAAGGTTAGCCATCACTGACCTCGTGGCTGGAGAACTTCAGACAGCCTCCCCCTCGTATAACAGTTTTTCAAACAGAGTATTGACACCAGAACGTAAAAATAAACCGTTAAAAAATTGTAATTACGGCACTGTGTAAACATCTACTTTTCATTCCTACGCCTCTTAGTTGCCATGTTTGTGTGCCTTACGTTGGTCTTCATAATTAGCCAGCTACTAAAGCCAAACATTTAAATCCTGCTTCAGCAAGTAGATCCATAACTTGTCAGAGCATTCAGCAAAATCAAGTCAGCAGATCTTTTCCAGTCTTTAGCCGCTTCTCAATTTTGCTAGCAGGCTATCAACTTTCAGTCCCCCAAAGAGCTTAATCCTCAGATCGGCAACGGTTAGGCAGCTGTTTATTTTTTTTTTTCCATTTCGCCCTCCCTGCTTCTGCAAAAATGGGCTCCTTTTCTAATTGTGCCAAAGGAGGCACATTGTGCCAGCCCATCTTCCAGCTGCTGAATCCCTTATTCCGCCCTTCCTCTACTCCGCTGAGCTTTGCCCATTATTTCTACCGTAATGGCCAAGAAGGACTTCTCAATAAAGAAAAGGGATAATCAGTCACCTGCTGCTATAACTCCCAGGGGCGCCTTCTGGATTTAGCCCAACCAGGTGAAGGCATTTACCCAAAGCACCGAAGATGGGCAGGGAAGCTCTTTTTTGTTTTGTGGGCGACCAATTCAGGCAGAAGCTTCCTTAGGCGAAGTGGCACACGGATCTCCAGAGAAGGGGCACGTGGCAGGCGTCTCTGGCAGGGCCCAGGAGCTTTTGGTGGGACCTCCAGAGTAGCAGGCAGAGGGTAGGGCTTGGCTGGTGGGCACAAGTTAGCCCTGCTTAGCCCCCTCCCCCATGCTAGAACACCTCAGATGTGGCAGCTTTAAGAAAGAGCAGAGCAGAGCAGAGCAGCAGTTTTCCATCTCCATCAGAGCTTCTGCTGAAAGGGCAGAGGAGAGCTCAGGAGGGTGTGCGTGTGTGTGTGTGTGTGTGTGTGTGTGTGTGTGTGTGTGTGTGCTGAGCCAGGCTGTCAGGCTCATAGATGACTTCAGCCTAGCAGTGGAGAAATAACAAGAATTCTGACTAGTGGAAAAATCCCTCTAATTGTTACTTGAAAGGCTATTTCTTGACATTTCTAGGGGCCCACGGAGCCCAGGCCTGATTCCCAGGTAATTCTAAAATTGGGCCTACAATATGGAAAGAGATTTGGAAGGATGGAGCTCCACCACAGACCAGCTTCCAACCTCCTCTGGCTGGGTGAGTGGACAATCCCTTTTCCTTGGCCAAAGTCAGGCCTGGGGTGGGGGTGGGGGTGAGGACGGGGGCAGGGCAGGGAAGGAGGGGATGCTGCTATGGGGGAGGGGGCCTTGGGGATGACGGGCTGTGCCTTGGCTGCCGTGGGGATGGCCTTGGGGGTTACGGTTAGGTGATGGTGGGGTAACCGGGGAGAGAACCTCTCTGTGGCCCTGTTCCTACCTCCCTGAGGCTCAGGGCCCTTTGGCTCCTGGGTTGTGTTTCCTTCAAGGAGGGAAGGAAGGAGTTAATCTCTTTGGCTCCCCTCCTCAGCCTCCCCCCTGGCAGTCAACCCGTCCCACTATGAAGGGGCACCGTTCTTCTTTGCCACCCCCTTCCCTTGCTGAGAAGGGCCCTCCTGCTTGCAATTTGTTACAGAAATCCCTGCCAAAATGCCCCCAACACAGACTTCACTGTGTTTTCTCTCAAAAGAAGTTGGTGGGCATTTTTGTTCCAGCTTTAAACATTCAGCATTTGAAGGAACATAGTTTGGAAGTTTCTTGTTTGACATTTGTTTCAGTTTGGTGCACTTAATTCTTTAATAGCGATTTCGATTTCCTGTAAATTCTGTTCTGATGAAAGATTTTTTTTTTAACATTGTATATGAAGAACAATGTAATATGTGGTACAGACCATGCATATATCCCGCATCCTTAATTCTCATGAGGAGGAACTGGCCACAGTTGCAGGTACACTCTAGGATCTGCCCCACCCGCCCACCCCAAGCACAGCAAAACCTTCAGCCTCTCAGCTCCCTGGGACCTCCAGGAGGGGGTGGGAGAGAAAAGGAAACCAGGAAAGCTGCTTGGTGGCACCAAGCCTTCCACAGGCTTCCCTGCTGAGATCAAGGGTGCTGATCCTAGCTCTCTCAGGAACGGAAGCCTGCAGGGAAAGAGGGAAAGGAAATGGTGGGTCTCTTTTCTAGACACCTGATCTCTTTACCACACTTAAGGACTGTTTGTTAAGTTCCCATCCACGAGTAAATCTCTCCTAGAAGGCGTTGGACAATCTTCTTGAAAGCCACAACTGCTTTGTTATTGTTATTGCTGTTGTCGCTGCTTTGCTGCAGACCTTGGAACCAGGGGTGAAATCCAGCAGCTTCTGGCAGATTCTGGACAACGGGTAGTGGAAGTAGGTTGGAGAACCAGCAAATACCACCTCTAGCTGGCCCCAGAGTGGGGAGGGAATGGGGAGGGAATGGGGATTTTACAATATCCTCCCCTCCTTGCCCACCACGCTACACCCACAGAACCGGTAGGGGGGAAAATTATTTCACCACTGCTTGGAACCATAAAGCAGAGTTGGGAGATCTTATAATAGAAAAAGAGGACAAGGACAAAGGAGGCATCAGAGAGAAGGCACAGACAAAGGCAGAGGAAGAAAATAAAGAAAAATGAAGATGACAAGATCAACATAAGCTAAAGCTGCCCAATTGATACAGGCAACATGAGCGGAGACAATTGTAAAAGAAACAGTTTCATAATTAGCTGCAAGCTCTTCTGTCAAGTCCAGATGTGGAACCGACTTCCTGCACAGTCAGACGCTAACCCTGGCACACCCTTGCTCTTCAGTGAGGAGAACATTTCCAGTGTTCACATTTGTTAACTTTCATCGTGAGCCCCAAAGGAAGTAACTGCGAAAGCAGCTGGAAGAAGACTCCGAGGCTGTGGAAAGAGCCCCGAGTGTAAATCACGAGGCAGAGCCCAGGCGCCCCTGATGAGGCCCGGAGGGAGGGAGAAATGTTGGTCCCCTCCAGTGGGTTCTCTCCTGCCGCCCCAAAGAGCCCCGCTTCTTCTCTTCCTTTGCATGCAGCGACCCAAAGGGGAGGGGCTTTGGATCTCACCTGCTGGATGTACCCCGGGTAGCCCGCTTGAGCCGAGAGCAGGACAGCGGATGGAAAGTCCCTCTTCCAGGAGCTTCAAGTGGGGAGGGGGGAATAGGCAGGTCTGAATTTTAAAAGAAGGAAGTCCGCCCGCCTCCCAATATGGGGATTCCAAGCTGAAGTTTCCTTCTCTCTCTCTCTCTCTCTCTCTCTCTCTCTCTCTCTCTCTCTCTCTCTCTCTCTCTCAGAGTGGCTATCTGGATCCTGTGTTTCCCAATTGCCCCATTTTCACCTCCCCTCCCCTTCCCCAGCACCTCCCTCTCCCACTTGCTCTCTTCAGCTGTTGTTCTCGTCAGACTGGAGATTTGCAGCCCCTTCCCGCCCTGCTCTCCCTTCGTCTCTGCCCATGATTTAAATGAAACCTCGCCCCAGCCTCTCTCACTTGGGGGCCGGAGATAGAGAACAGGCGGGCGGGCGGGAGGGAGGGAAGGAAGGAAAACTGGCGGCGGAAGCCCTGAGATCGCCCTGGGCACTTATTAAATCTCTTCAGGTAGAATCAAAACGTGGGAGCAGCCATTTACGGTCCACATCAGTGAAACTGGTCAGATGCGCCACCATAAAGAACAAGTGATTGTTACCTGTTTCACCAAACATAAAAAAGCACAAAGGTCAGTGCAAATGCCAGCTGGGAATCAGGGGGTGGCTTGTCTGGCAGCCACTTGGCACACCCTGGCTTCCCTTCTGAGGGCCGGTGACTCTAGCAGACGTCCAGCGGGCTGCAGTGCCACTTCCCCCCCACCCACAACCTCTCCTGGGTGCCTAACATGGGAAGAGAAATATGCTGTCTTCCGAGGCATAGAATCTTTGGCAAATCAATGGCAGGGGAAGGCGTGGCAGAACCTGGGCGGAGTTAAAAGAGGGCTCAGCCTTGAATCCCTTTGTAGTCACAAACGAAGTCCAGCCCCCTTTGAATGGACCCTTATCTAACTCCTAGCAGGTGCTTATCACTCGTTCACAAGATTCCTGTGCAAAGACTTTTCCTAGCAATAAATCTGTTTAATTGGATCTTATGGTCTTTTCTAACTGACGTAAATCAACAAAAGAAACTACAATGGAAAGAACTGAGCTTGAAGTAACAGCAGAGCGACTGTGGTTGGGCACATCAAAAAGTCAAGATGGCAGCCATGGCCACATGACTCAACTCCAGCCCTAAAGCGAATCAAGCAAAACAATCGTTTTGACTTTTCTCATGGACAAACTCTGATCTTTTCTTGCAGACATTTCATTACCCAAAATATCTACCAAAATCTCCCAGACTGCCCCCACCAACATGGACAGGGCTAAGCCCTAGAATATAAGCTGAGAGCCAACCTCCCTCCTTACTAGCACTGATGAAGTGACCTACTTGGGTCATGAAGCATCTGCAAGAAACCCACCACGCTCAGAGAGCACCAAGGACATTGCTGGAAGAGGCCACAGCCCATCCGGTCCAGCCTTCTGTCTCCCACAGTGGCTCCCCATTGGCTTCAGGGTCTTCCCAAGCAGATGTCTTCACCTGCCTGTGATTCCCTGCAAATGGCCTTGAGAGACCTCCTGCCTATCTCTCCAACCCGGAGGGTGTCCTTAGGCACATGAAACACCTGCAAGAAACAAACCAAGCTCAGAGAGCATCATGTCAGCCCTGATGAGCAAATAGACTCCTTCACTGGACACATTCGGGCAACGGGAAACTCACCTTGGTCTGGATGCCTTGATCTTGCAGCCAGTGGTCCCAGGTAAATGGCAGCCAGAATGGTTTTGGGTAATGGGGATACCTTCACTTCCCCTGCAGCGTTTCTGAGCCGCCTCCTGCCTGGGGCCCCCATGGCCACCACTGCCTCCCCTTCTTTGTGCTGATGGGTCAGAGGAGCCCAGTGGGAGGAGCAGTTCAGTGGACCCGAGAGACTGAAGCTGCCTTTGATGAGGGAATCACCAGGCAACCCGGCATCAAAGTGAGGCAGGAGATTGCTGGCCCTCTTAAAATCTACCTGGTCAGGAAAGGATGGGGACTTTGGGGGACTCATCAGGGCGAAGTACAAGGAGATTCAGAATCGATGGATGAATGAATGGTCTCAAAGGTGCTTTTCCCCCCCAAAAGGCAACTATTCCTGGAAGATGTCTCCCTTGCCATTCAAGAAGCTGATGATATTGTTTAGATACTAAGAAGAAAATAAGTTTAAGATGAAAAAATGGAAAGAGAAGAAATTGGGATGGAAATGGAAACAGAACTATGATGAAAAAATTGTTCATTGGTCAAATTGGTATCATGGATGCATAATGAACTATTTGAAATGTTAAAAAATGTGTGTGGAACTTTGGAGGGCAAAGACAAGCTATAAATTTGGATGGAGAACTCAGAGCAGGAAATAGAAGAGAAAAGAATAAAAGAGGGCTTAATTGAAGAACAAGAAGAGAAGAAAAAGGAACTAAAAAAAAAACACCTAGATGGTTTCATTAGGGAAAAATAGAGGAATTATGAAACGATAATTTGGTATAACTTTGAAGGGGCAATTAATGATATTCTTTATTTAACAAAAAGAAAATAAGTTTAAGATGGGAAATATGAGAAGAGAATAATAGAGCTGAAATTGGAAATAGAATTATGATGTAAAATGGATTGTATATAAAAGAGGATATAAAAAGGATAAAACATGGGCAACGCTTTGCTCATAAATATATTATTTGTATTTTAAAAAACCCAATAAAAACTCTAGCGTCCCCAAAAGCGAAAGAGTTGGATTGGGGACATTTCAGCGGCGCCTCGGCTTAGAAAGTCCGAGGCTCTGCAGTGGACGCAGCAGGTGACCCGGCCCCTCTTTTCAAGCGCAGCGCCCGTGGCTGAGCCTCGACGGCCGCCGGAAGACCGAAGGCTTCGTCTCGGGAGGCGCTTCCACGGCGCAACCGAAGCGCTGCCTCCCACCAGCGCTTCCCCCCGCACACGGAAGGGGCAAGTAACGGCGGCGGCGTCCGCTGAGTAGGTCCTGCAGCCGAGCCCTGTCCGGCGGTCGCTCCTGCTCTCCGTCTCTCGTCCTCGCTGCCGGGAAGCCTCGGCAGATGTAGATGGGCCAGCGGAGGCTCCCGGACGGGTGTACGCAGCCGTCTCCCCCGCCGGCCACGGGTAAAGCAGGCCACCTGTCGGTCCCGCCGAGTCTCCGCTACCCCCTCCCAGCCCCTCCGCAATTGCCGCGCTTAAATGGGCCTGGGAGCCCCCGGAGGAGGCGACCCCGAGGCTGCGGCGGCCTCTTCCTTCTCCAGGCGGAGCCAAAGTCGCCTCTCGCCCGGCACGTCTCGGCCAGGCCGGAGCGCCGCAGAGGCCGGTTGGCCGCGCCACTTAACCCGCGCCACTCAACCCAGAGCGCAGGACAGCCGGCAACCAAACCGCCGCGGAAGAGAGAGACGTGGCCGACCGTGAGTGGCCTTTCCGGGAGAGACGGAGGCGGAAAGAGCTGCTGGCCTCCCCGGTTTGCGGAGCTTCCCATCCCGGTTCGATTCTCTCCTCCGCGCCTCCTGCCTTTCCCTCCCGGGACCAAAGCCTGGGCCAGGGGTGCCGGGAGAGAGTTACTTTTGGGAGCACGGAAGGGCCCCCTCCGCCTCTCACTAAAGCCCCGCTGCCTTTAGCAAATGTTCCCCGGGAATTGAACGACCTTGACTCGGGAGGAGGCCTCTTGGAATTCCATAGGATTTACTTCCAAGGAAACGGGGACGCCAAAGGAGGCATTTCTGCTTCGTTGGGGCTACAGTGGTGCAGCAGAGATTCTGCGAGGGGAAGCGCTGCTCCGCGCGCCTCTCATTCGCAAAGCGCCGACTGGTTTTGATCCACGCTGCTGCGGGATCTGAGGGGAAACGATGCTGCCGAAGGTCATCGGAGCTTGGAATCCCCCCCACGGACAGAAGGGCTCGGAGGCGCCACGCGGAGCAAACTGAGCGGCGGCAGTCTCGCTTCCTTCTCGGCGCCTGTGGATCTGCTGCTCTCCCGTGAACCAAAGGCCCCTCTCCGCCCGGTTAATCCACCCCCACCCGACGGGTGGCTAAAGAGGCGAAGGGGGGAGCGGGGCTTAACCCAGAGCGCAGGAGAGGCCGGCCACCAAACCGCCACGGGAGAGAGAGAGAGGGAGGGAGGGAGAGACCCGGAGATCTCCCAGGTCGGCTGGGATGAAGGCAGCGCGCCCAATTCGGTCACCCCGCTGTCGTTTAAAATTAATTTATTTATCAAATATAGCTATTAATATAAACGATAATAACTTTTCCGACTGTACAGTATTGTACACGGGGCGCTGCGCTCCTTCCTCGCGGCGCCTCCGAAGGGCTGTCCGTCCAGGGCGGCCCCAGCAGGGCAGCGGAGGAGTCCGGGCTGCTCCCGCGGTCGGCCTAGGCCAGGTGGTACATGCTGTAGCCGACGTGCGCGGCCGCGTAGAGCCCGACGGGCGTGACGGGCAAGGCGGTGCGCTGGAAGGGGCCTCCGGAGGCGTAGAGGGAGGCGCCGGCCACGGCCGGGCTGCCCAGCGGGAAGGAGAGGCCGAAGGCGGCGGCGGGCGGCAGGAGCGGCTTGGCGGCCATCTTCAGCTTCTCCAGCTCGGCCTCCTGCAGCCGCTTGGCCTTGGCGCGCCGGTTCTGGAACCAGATCTTCACCTGCGTCTCGGTCAGGCTGAGCGAGCTGGAGAACTCGGCCCGCTCGGCGATGGAGAGGTACTGCTTCTGCCGGAACTTGCGCTCCAGCGCCAGGAGCTGAGCCGTGGTGAAGGGCGTCCGGGGCTTACGGTTCGTCTTGTGCTTGCGGAGCGTGCAGGCCGGCGGGCTGGAGCGCCCTGCGAGGGAAGGAGGGGGGGAAGAGAGAGCGGCTGTTTAGGGACAGTCCGGCCCACCCCGTCCGAAGGCCCACGGCCTCCGCTTTCCCCCCAGCCCGCCTCTACCGCGCCTCCTCTGCGCTCCGTCCGGGAAGAGGCCCCCATCCTTCGGATTTCAAGAAATGCTGTTGCCGGTCACAGGCAACCACATCAATAAGATGCATGGGATTTACTCCTCCTGAGCAAGGGAGGGATCCACTTCCCTTCCATGGACAGAAAAAGGGGCCGGAGTGCGACTGTGCCCCCCCACACACACACACACCGCACTCTAGAAATCCGACATGAGCTTCCCCTCCCCCCCAAGAGTCAACTGGACTGTCTGGTTTTTCTCTGAGGACGTTTTCCTTCTCAGCCCAGAAGCTTCTTCATGAGAAGCCAAAGGTCTTCAAAGAGAAACCAGAAAGTCCAGTTGCCTCTTGGGGGAACCCCCTCCCCCCCCCTTTGGCACAACCATGACCTGGAGGATGCAAAATCTCCACCCACAGCCCTTCCTCTAGCAGCAGCCATGGGAGTCTATGGGGGGGGAGGGGGGGGAAGCCTCAATACTGTTTCATAAAATCTGGGTTGGAAAAGGGGCTCCCAAACACCTTTTGGATAATGCGGCCTTGTTCATCCAGCAGGAGCCACTTTTGCTTAATCTTACTATAGTCTTTATTTTCATTGTACAAAATAAATACAACAAAATTGGTTAATGGCCCCTATTTTGTTTTGCTATTCCAGGCCACGGAGATAAGACTCTCATTTCAGTTGCTGTTGTCACCGATTTCTACCGATTTTCTTCCCTGCCATTTAATTCTGTCCAAAAAAACCACCCAGCTAAGCAGAAAATACCTACAAGAAATAGTTCTGAGGACCTCCAGGCAGGTAATTTGGACAGCCTCGTTTTCTTTTCTGTTTTGAAAAAGTTTTTTTTTTTAACTTTCCCAGCACCTCTCTTACATCGTGAATCTTACAGTGTGTCATCCGGGGACAGTCTTTGTGTCATCATTATTTATTTTATTTATTTTTCTTTTATTAGATTTATATCCCGCCCTTCGCCAAAGAGGACCCAGTTTAACAGTTACAGCACCATTGTCAAACTAAGGTAGCTGCTCAGGGCTGGGGATTCAGGGTGTGTAGGTGCAACACAGGCAGGTGTTCACCCACACGCATCAGCCCCCTGGCCCAGGAGGAACAAGCTATGCTGGCTGGGCTTCACCCCCTTCCCGGGAATCCTCGGCAGCGCCCCTGACTTTCCCTGGGGGAAATGGGCTCCAGCTACTGCGGGGCTGGAGAGGCTGCTGGGTTTCTGCTTCGTGTGTCAATTGGAAGGGCTGATTCCGATGGGGTCCACTTGCTGAGCCCAATCTGGGCAGCCAGTGCGTCTTGTGGAGGGATGAAAGAGCTGGGAAGGGGTTGCACAGCTCTGAGGCAATCAAGCGGGCATTTCCTCCAGCGGAACCTCCCCCTGGCCTCTGTCTGGGAAAACCTTTTGGGTGGGAGTGGAGTCCACCCAAACCTTGGAAGGAACTCTGGGCTGGGGAGAGGCAGGGAGGAAGCAAAGGTCGAGCCAAGTATTGGGGCAGCCGGCGGGTCCTCGGAGCCCAACAGGACCTCAGCCACCGCTTTGGTCAGCAAGGGGCCTACCCAGGACCCCAGGCCATTCCGCAGAGGAGTTCCCAGGGCACCCCGCTTGTGGGGCGGGCTGAGCTACGGGAAAAGGCGGCCCTTCCTCTGCAGGCCAGAGGAGCAGCCCAGGCGCTAAGGTGCCTGCAACTGGACTGGCAACCGCGCAGGGAAAGGCCTGTGCCGAGTCTCTTGAGCGCCCGGCGAGCATCCTTCAGCTGAGGTGGTGGAAACGGGTTCGTCCGACAAAGGAGTCACCTACGTAGCGGCGGCGGCCGAGGGCTGGGCGCTCTCCCGGCGGTGGCGGGACGAGGGGCGGCACGGACGGCGAGAAGGGGGCTTCCCGGGGCTGCTGGAGGCGGGGCCACTTACTTGGCGGCGACGGGGAGAAGCGGCGGGCGGGCCTCCAGGGCGAGCGGTCCGCCTTCTCCGGGTTTTCGGCCTTGACCGGAGCTTCCTCGGGAACTTTCACAAAGGCTCCGACGCCGAACGGGCTGGGCAGGAGCGGGGGCGAGGCGGAAGCCCCGGCCGGCCGGGGACTAGGGGCTGCCGGCGGGTGAGCCGCGTGCCCTCCGCGCTCCGCCAGCCCGTCGCGGGGCCCGCTGCCGGTTTTGTGGGGCTGGGCCATGAGCGCCTCCACGCTGAAGGGCAGCAGAGCCGCGCGAGGCTTCTCGCCCTCCTCCTCCTCCTCCTCCTCCTGGCCCCGCATGGCGCCCCCGGGGACCGCCTTGCTGCGGGCCTGGGCCGCCGGGTCCTCGGCTCGGGCTGCGCACTGCACCGAAGTCATGGCGGGCCCGGGGGCCATGCAGCGGCGGCGGCGCGGTGGGCGCGCATGGAGCGGGCCAGGGGGACGGCGCGGGCGGGACCGCGCGTGGCTGCTGTCCGGGACACTTTCCGCGGCGCGGCTAATAAAGCGAGGCGCCCGTCCCGGCGGCCAATCCGCGCGCCGAGGGGAGGGCCTCTGATTTCCCATTGGACGCGGCGCGCGGCGAGGGCCCCGGGCGGGGAGGGCGGGCGGCGGCTTCGGGTCTTGGGCCGGGAAGAGGCGCCGGCTGACTCGGGGAGCGCGGGCGCTGCGCTTCCGACGGCCCCTTTCTGGACTTTCTCTGGCTGTCGCTGCCGCCCCGCCGGACCGGACTTGGCGCTCCCGGTGGCGTTCCTGCCCCGGAGGGAAGCGGCGGCGGCGGCGGCCTCTTGGCTGGGTTTCCAGCGGAGGTGAAGAAGGAAGAGCCGCGCGGTCCCGATTCGCTCCACCGCCGCGCAGCGTCGCCACGAGCAAAGGCCGTTCCTTTCACGGGACTTCCTGGAGCCAAGGCCCCGTCGGCGGCCTCGGGGATTTCCTCCCACGCAAGTCCGGGAGCTGAGCTGCCAAATGCCGCAGATCCGCCGTGAGCGATGGAGTCCTTCACGCCTCCGGGGCCGGCCTTCCACCCCGCCCAGCGACCCTCCTTTGGGCCGGGCTGAGTGCGGGGCAACCCCGGCCCTCTCCCAAAGCCCTCATGCCCGGAAGCCGGCTGGGAAGCGCGAATATCTCGAGGGGTCCGGCGGGACCTCGACCGCAGCTCGCTCCACTCTTTCCTCCGGCGGCCCGGGGTGCCTTGTAGGGATGCCGCCGGCGGCTCAAGGAAGGGAACGGGCGCTTCAGGGGCCGCCGCCGCAGCGGAGCGTATCAGCGCCAGTTTGCAGCCGATTGTCCCGCCTGCGGGGACTTCCGTCCCCACACACCCGCCCTGCTCCCTCCGCCGCCTCCAAGCTTCCTGCGGGCCCCCCAAGGGCCTCCGCCGAAGGCTTCGAGCTGCTGGCTGCCTGGGTATGGCTCCCCCCCCCCCCTCCAGCCCTCGAGCATGGGAGGAATCCCCGCGCTTGTTCCCCGCGATTTCTTCTCGGAGGGGAGGGGAAGGGGCTGCCTCCGCGCTCTCTTTGGGAAGCCCAAGGGGTTTGCGGTGAACTTTGTTCCTTGAAGCGTTTGGGACACCCTGGTCGGCAACCGTCTCCAGCGGCCTCGGGACTTTAGTAGCCGTCGGTGGCCGATTGCATTATCTGCATCTGCATTAGGTCCTACAGAGAAAGCTCCGCCCGGAGCCGTTTTACGGGTCTTTGATTTCGGGGATCGAAAAGGTGATTTCGGAAACAGATTTTGGTGAGAGTCTCCCCTGGACAATGGGGCGAGGAGGGGAGGGATCGAGCAATGGGCCAGAAGGTGCGCCCTAGGAAACATCCCCCCCCCCTCCAGTCTGCCCTTCCCGCCCCTCTCCTCTAGCCTGGGCAAGCGGCTCCCCCAGCCACCGTCCGGCTCCCACGGAAGGGACTGCGGGTCGTGGGAGCGCAGAGCGAGAGGACTCAGCCGCCACGTCCCCGGGGCTGCTCGCGAGGCCTCCTCTTTTCCTCCAGTTCTGCGAGCAAACGCCGCCTGTCCTTTCCGGGAAGCGGCCAAAGGCAGAGGCTGATTTGGCGTTCTCCGGAGAAGGCCCCTCTCTGGCTCTCTGCCTCTCCGTGACGGATCAGACCCGCTGCCCCTCCCAAAGACGCCCTCCCGGTAAAGGGGTCTTGGGTTAGAGCGGGGGCGCCTCTGGGAATTCTGGAACTCTCCCCCGCCGAACGAAACGCTGGAGCTTTCAGAGGACAGAATTCGTGTCGTTCCGAATGGAGGAGCTTCTTCCTTGAAGGCTCCAGATCATCAATCGTTCCTCAAGTTCTCCGTCCGACGTCTGTCGCACAGAGACCAGGACGGGAGTGTCGCCGGTGGGTCAGAGGCTCTCCCCCCCACCCCCGCTCAGCCTTGTGGGCGAAGGAAGCCGCTTTGCCTGCCCTAAGGGCAAGGCGGTGGGGCTGGGGAACCGGGCCCACCTCGTGCGCCCCCTCCCAACTTCTCTGCAGAAGGAGGCGTCCTCTTCCAAGGGAGGACATCCTCGGAGGCCCTGGGTCTCTTCTGTCCCTCCGGCCGCCCCTCCGCGGGTTCCTTCTGGCGGCGCCTCCTGGGGGGCTTCTCTTGCGGCCCGCTTCCTTTTGTGGAGCTGCGGCTGCGGGCAGCCCGGGAGACCAGAAAACCGGGCGCCCCTCCCCTCGTGGTCTGCGGAGGCCTCGGGGCCAGAAACACCGGCGGCCGCCCGGGGACGACTCCAAGCATTTGGAACGGCGGGAAGAGAAAACCGAAGCGGCCGTGGCTCCGGGACAGAACGCTCCGTTTCTGCTCGGTGATCATGGAGCGCCTTCCAGCCACCCCAGCCGTCGTGGAAGCCGCCGCCTTCCCCCGCCTGCGTGGGAGGGTGTCAGGGAGGCTCTGAGAGGAGCAGGTGGGAGCCTAAACCTCGGGCTCCAACTCTCGCTCGCACTCAGTGGGGTTAGGCTGAGCGCCCTGCCCGCCTTTCCTGTCCCCCCCCTCCCAGGCCAGCGCGAAGAACACCTGGCATTTGGAAAGTGGGGGGTGGGGGTGGGCGGAGGACAGAGGCAGCCCGGAGTCCGCCGGCAACCCTCCAATGGGATCGGAGCGGAAGCTGCAGGGATCATCGGTTGCAGGCAGCTGGCAATAGAGCTTGGACGGTTCAGGCTCTATTTCAGATCTGCCCAAATCTGCCCTCGAGTTTAGCGGATTCCATTTGGTCCCTTGAAGGGAGCCCCAGAGACAGCTTAGTCTGGGGGCGCTGCCTCTGCCCCCCCTCCCCCAGCTCAGCTTTCCCCTCAAACGGCTGGCTCCCCTCGGAAAGCCGTTGGAGGCAAGAAGGCGGTCGGGCTTTTCTGTCGGCCTGGGAGGCGCGTTCTGTGAACCACGATGTTCTCCCGAAAGACTCCGGAGCCAGGAGGGTCCGGCCTAATTATTTATTTTTATTCTTATTAGTAAACTTATATGCGGCCCAAGGACGCTACTATAATTGATAACGATCCTTTTGGCCTGAGCGTTCCTTATCAGGAGAGAATCCGCCCCGTCCTGCGAGCCAGTAACTCTCTAAATCTGCCGTCTGCATTCAGCCCTGGGGATCCGGCTAGACCTCTCGCCGCCCCCGGCCCTCCGCAAGCTTTGCCCCCTCCAGCCCAGCCCCGAGCCTCTCGCGGAGAGAAGCTTCGTCCTATGAGCTCCTCTGCCGCCGCGGTAGCGGCCGGTCGCTTCGCTTCCTCCCGCGGCGCTTGCCCGAGGCCTCGGCCTTAGTAATAGGACAGTTCTCCCACGACCTGTGACGCCCCACCGACTCGCGGAGCTGGGCGGAACCTGGGCCAGCCGCCGGCTCTGCCTTCAAGAGCGGTGGGGAGAAGGGCCCAGTCCTGGAGCTGTCCCGGGTCTCTTCGGTGCGCTGGCAAGTCCCGGTGGCTCCCACGCTGCCCGTCCCGCCCTCTCCGCAGGCCTCTCCTTCTCTCCAGCCGGCCCACCGCCAACAGACTCTCGGTTTCGGGACTGGAGGAATTGGGCCAGCGCCGCCCCAGAGGACGGTGGGGGGAAAGTTAAGAACGGCCTCGCTCGCGATGGGACGATTCGAGGCGCCCTTCGGATTCTGCCTCGCCCCGCCGGCTGTCCGTCACCTCAAGCTCCGTCAGAGGTGGGCCCGGACAGCGACGGCCAGGGGGACTGGCGGCCTCCTTGGATCTGGGGCGGCGGCCTCCTTCCTCGGCCTTTGGGCAACTGCCCCGCGAACAGTCCCGGTCTTTCCCGCGGCTTTTTCGCCGCGTGTTCTCCGTTTCACCGGGATCTTCCCTCCGGCGTTGGGTCGCCGTCATTCGTTGGCTAGAAATTCCCTTTCGATTGAATGGGATCCGGTCTCGCTTTGCGCCGCTTCCGAGTCCTTCGAGAGCAGGGCTACTGGATGGCGGCGGCGGGCGGGGAGGCCGGGGAGACTTCTTGGGTTGCAGTTCGGACCTGGCGCCCTCCAGCTTTCGATCGAAGCGGCTTGACTAGCGCCGGCGCTGGGAGCGAGCGCTGGCGGGTCTCACTCTGGACGGCGGAGGCAGCGGTGGAGACCCACCGCCGAATTCAGGAGGCGGCAGGCAAATCCGACCGGCCGCAGCGTTCGATGGGCGAGTCCGAACAGCCACGGTTAGAGCCGTCCAATTCGAGGCCCCGCTGACCCGACCGGCCTCGAGGCCACTGCCAGGCTGCATCACCGGTTGCCGCCCCCAGCCCGGCCGTCCCTGCACGGGAGCGCAGCCCCTCGCCCTGATCCTCCACGCTGGGCAGCCCGTGGGTGGCGCTTCAAGGCTCCAGAGAAACGGCGCTCCAACAGGCGGCGGGAGGATCCGTCTGGGAGAGGCGTCCCCGAGTCCTGCGCGTGGGTTGGGGAAGCGACCCGGGCCGGACCGTCGGGAGTCTTCTCGAAGGCTGAAGCTCAGAGGCCTGGCGACCGTTAGGAAGGCCGGGGACCTCGGCGTTTCCCCTCTTCGGGGCGGGCAGGGTGGAGCGGATGGGGCCGGCCAGCGAGAGATGCCGCAGGAGGAAGGGCCGGTCGAGGCTGCTGCGCCAAGTCAGCGCTTGAGCGAGCCTAGGGGCACAGTCGATCGGGCGGCCGGCCTATGTGCGGGGCAAGGCGGACTCCTTGAATTCCACGGTGGGGGAGAGGCGGCGTCTCTCTCCATCCTCCAGCTCTGCCTGCCCGGCGTCTCTGGGCCCCTCAGGCTTCGAACCGCTTGGGAGGCCCGGGCCCCTGCAGGCTCTTGTTCTCCAAGCGCCGCTGCCACGCGCTGGGCCGCCTGTCGGACCCTCCCTCGTCCGAGCCCTTCCGTCGGCGGGACAGAGGCGCTAGGAGGCGTTGTGGTCCCGAGAGACCGGGCCCGAGGGCGGTCAGCGTGGGCTCCCTCGGGAGATGCAGATGGAGGGGTGAGGAGCGCCAGGTTTAGTCGAGGTCCCCCTGAGGTTCCATTGGAGGAGGCTCCCTGGCCGGCCTGCCACCGGCAGGCCTTGAGGGGGCTGGGGAATGGGTGCCTCTTGGGACACCAGGTGGGAAAGCCTTGCCTGCTTGGGGAGCTGTTCCTGGCCTTCCCAGGTGATCTGCTTCCCCCCCACTCCATGAGCCTTTCAGTCAATGGCATGACTGCCAGGACCCACCTGTTGGCAGGTGCCCTGCTCTTCAGGGCCAGTGGCTTTCCCCAGTCTTTTCTACTTAACAATAGGTACAATAGGTGCTTCCCCCCCCTCCAAATTTGCAAAAAATTCCTTTGCACTAACATAGACACATATACACCTGTGCCCCTCCGTCTGCATTTGGTATGGCTTATTTTCAGGGAAGGACAGGTGTCCCTGCAAAATCTAATTTTGTCCCAACTGGAAAACAGTTTCAGATGTCATGGGGAGCTGAACCTGTTGGATGAGAGTCAGCAGCTGGGGAGTGAGATGTAGATATTTTCCCTCCATCCATCCTTATCCCAGAGAGCTTCCTGCAGGCAGGGTTAGAGCTGGAAGGGACCTTGGGGGTCTTCTAGTCCAACCCCCTGCTCAAGGAGGAGACCCTCAACCATTTCAGAAAAAAGGCCATCCAATCATTGCAGTTACATCACATCTCATTAAATGGCGATAAAAATATAAGGATATAGGACTGAAAAAGTGAATTAGACCAAAAAACCCGGTCATCATTTTGTCGGGGTTGGTTGATATGTAGCCATAATAACATTCTTCTTAGAAATCCAAGGTCATCCTTTGTCTCTGCACCTGGCCGGAACTGGATGGGTGGACTCTGTCTTTGTGGCAATGGAAGATCGGACCATGTGATGGACTTGTGGGTGTTGGGGCTGGATCTAGAAGTCCAAAAGAAAAGATGGCTTGCAGGCACGACACTTTTCCTTTCTGAGGTTGAGGGATTTACTTGCTTCTTTATTTATGTATCCTGTTTATATGGCTGCCCATCTCAGAAAAATGTGACAACCCCTCCCTTCTTCCAGGGGATGGGGACCTTGACCACCCTGCCTTTTCTGGAATCATTAGTAGTCTATTTTTCCCCCGGTTGTTGCTATCTGCTTTGAAGCCTCAGTCAAGCACGAAACAAATCCTTCCCCATCGCTTAGAGTCACAGAAAACACTAAGAAGCCATGCAATCTCTTAAGGAGCCCTCCCCCAACCCCCAAACTTTGGAACAGAGGTTTTACCCTATTTCCTTCAGCCCTCTTCCGCTCAGCTTAAATTTGACAGTTAAACAATGTCGGTAGAAGGAATTTGTTTTGATGCAACCCCCGTGGGCAATCTTTTCCATTTCAGAACCGTAGTAGCGTTTCTGTATGAAGAAGGAATTCAAATTAATTTGCCTAAGGCTTGGCCTGCATGTACCACCAAGAGCAATAAAGTAAAGGGGTTTGCATCATGAAAGAATTGCAGGGAAGCTTGTAGTTTAGGTTCTTGTTCAACAGTAGGCAATATTGTTCCATTCTTCTCCTACGGAATCTTTGTACCAACTCTCACGCCAGAGAGAAGCAGAAAGAGGCAAAGATTTGGCTGTCTCCACAGGGCAGGGCAGGGCCTCGGCAGATCAGGAAGAAGTATCCAATGGTCGTCCTCCCTTCCTAAGATTTTTGGGTAGGGCAGCTTGACAGATGACTAAACCTGGCGTTTGAAATAGCCCCAAAGTAGGAAGCGTCTGGGGTGCCCTGACCTTGGCCCCAACAGAACTGTAAGGCCTGCGGTGTCCCCACGTAGCTCCTGGGGACTTTAACTCAGCCACAGGACAAGTCTTTCCTGCCTGGGGAAGCCCTCCAGGTTGCATCTCTTGGGAAGATGTCCAGCCAAATCAGTCCTGCAGTTGGGTCCACAACGCCCCTCTTGCAAATGATCTGCAGATACCCCGAGTTGAGCTTTTGAAAACCTTCGATTCCTTTTTAAAGAATTAGATGTATGAGTGGAATTGCAAATATTGAAGGGGCTCTAACTGGAACAACCTAGTGAAATCTCTTTTGAGCCTGACATTTTCAGCAACTGGATGCAGTCAAAAGAAATGCATTTCCAGGGCTTGGAAATAGATGAAAGGGAGCCAGGATGGGGGCTCTGTGTGTGTGTGTGTGTGTGTGTGTGTGTGTGTGTGAATGTTGTTTACATTCTGCTCTTTCTGCCTCTCGTTATTTAAAAGGCAATTAATACATTTGTAAACTTATTGTTAACATTTCTGGAACTTAATCCAAGCATATTTTCTTTTCATGCTAAGATGTTAGTGCTGAACTTAATTAATGCTACCAGTTCTTGTAATTGTTCTATGTACAGCAAACTGTTAGGCATTTGCTGACAATCTGAATAATACAAATGAAGAACAACGGATTTTGTTTGCTCAGAAATAAACCTCTTGGAATTCAGTTCAACAAAGCAAGCTGGGAAGGGGAGGGGGGAGAATCACGTCTGAAAACTCTGGCATTTTGTGAATTCTTGGAGAAAACAAAAACAGCAACCATGACAAGCCCACTGCCAACTTGATACTCTGCCAATTTCTGTACGACTCTTATTGAAAATGAGAAAATGGGGAACAGGATGGAACACATTTGCTAAAACGAGCCTGAAGTCTGTGTTTCCACCCCATCAGCCGCTGACGGAGCTATCCCGGGATCGTGGCTCCCTTCCCAGAATACGGCAGCGTCACTCAGTTGCATCTCCTGACTGTGGTTCTGGCAGGGACCCAATGCGCTCGCTAGGTCAGAGTGAAGCCTTGGTGGAATACTGAATCCCCGCCCACTTTAAGGAGGGCTTGTTTTTTTATTTACTGCATTTGTGCAGTGCCTGACTCTAGCGAATCTGGTGGTTTACAAATTGTTAAAAAAACAATTAAAACAAGAAAACAATGACACACACACACACACTCACACACTGGACAAAGAAGGCAAGGACAAAACCTGAATGGGAAGAAAGAGAAGGAGGAGGAGCAGGGGGTTCCAACCAGCTCAATCCAGGCCTTCAAGGCCCTTCGAAGTACCAGCAGGGTGGGGGCAAAGAGCTAAGCAGGGTCAGCTGTGTTAGTCCTTGGATGAGTGACCACCACATAATCCCATGGCTGCCTGGGAAGGAAAAAGAAATCGCAGAAGAATTAACCTCAAAGGACCTGGAGAGTTTAGGAAACCAGCATTAAGCGCCATTAAGAGCAAAAACAATGTGACAGCTAAATGAGCGGTGAGAACCAAAGGATGGATGGACACACACACACACACACACACACACACGGGTCATGACACTGGCCCCAGGTGCAAGGGTGACCACCAAGGCGGCCATATTCGGGCTCCATCCTGGAGCTCCGTAGGTCTTCCCCACCCCAGAGGAGAAGTTGAGAACTCCGTAGGTCTTCCCCATCCCAGAGGAGAAGTTGAGAACTACAACGGAGAATGGAGGGTTAGAATTTTTGTACATGGACAATCTATACATTTATTATATGTGGTACAGATGTTTTGCATTGCAGAGTGGTGTTACAAAATGCAGCTTTTAAAGGAAAAATGACTGAATTTGCCCTCCACCTCCTCTAACCCCAGAGGGAAATTGCAAGAGTGAAAGGTCAACGGGAGTGGGGGGTGGGGGGGGTGTCTGAGTGAAAGGTTGGACTTCTGTCACGGGAAGAGAGATGAACAGGAGAGAGAGAGAAGGACAGTTGAGAAAAACATCTGGAATTTTATTCTAGGTTCCTAAAAAAAAAACGAGATAAACAATTTGTCTCAGAATCTGAACTTCCAAAGGTAAAACTCCCAGCCTCTTCTTATTTAGGTGCTGGAGGAAATTTGTCAGCTTATAAAGATATGGCTGTAAAAGAGGGAGGCCAGCACAGAATTAAATTTAAATTAGTAGTGCAGTCAGCTGCGCCAAAATGAGGGATGTGGGAAATGATTCAGAGATGTCGTTTGGTGTATAATTTTTGATACTCTTTGGTAGGGACTGGAATGTTCTAAGCTGCTTGGAATAGATTTCCCTCCTCTTGGGCACAAAGAAAGAGAGAGTGCCCTAAAGTCTGGGCTATGGAAGCGGGTCCTCTTATTCAATCTGGCCTGGGAGATTAGGGGAGATCTCCCCTATGCTATCCAGAAGATTCCCTCCAGAACCTGAGCAGGGCCATAAAGATCGGGGGATCTTGCACATCTGCCCTTTTCACCCTCTGAGGAAGGAGGCCACGACACGCAAAGGATTCCTTGGCAATTCACTGGACAACGAAGATTTTGCTTCCTAAACACTTTCGGGTGTGTCGGATAGATTTTTAGCTGCTAATCACAAAAATAACCTATAAGGTGACCTATCATTTTTCTAGAAATCTTCTCTTTCTCTACCCTCCAGTCAGCGCCTGTGGCTGTGCTCCACACGTGAAAGAAACCTATGAAAACATGTTGGGGATTTAATGCCACCATTAGGCTTATTTCAAACTCTCTTCCATTTTTTTACCAACTGTCTTTTACCTTAGACGGCAAACAACCAGCAATCCCATAAAGGTCTCCTCTGTTTATATAATTAATTCCTAATAATGCCAAATGGACTTTTGCCAAAATGGTAACCTTGGTAAACCTTTCAAATACAGTTATCCGTTTGTCACTTTTTCAGTCAACATCTTGTTAAGATTTCTGTTGTTACTTTAAGGTTAAAAAACATTATTTTCCTCTTCGCTTTTTTTTGTAACGTGGTAGGAAGGCTGACTCCCTCCGTGGCTGTTCTCTTTGTTTTCAAAGGCCTCCCTCCCTCCAGCTGCAAAGGGGGGATGGTCAAGGGAGAGCGAAGGTTTGGTTGAGCTTACTTTCCTGTCCTCCACTGTGCGTGTGAGTTCTCTGTTCCTCCTGAGAACACAACCAGGCTTCCATCCTGTGGCCTCCTTGTGCCTCTTCTCTATCCAGAACATCATGGCAGGTGAGAAGCCTCTGGTGGTTGCCATTCACAACCACAGCATCACCTCCGCTCCTTCAGGCATGGAGGAGGGATTTCACCTGGGGGGCCCAAAGGACATAGATCTGGAACAGGGGAGGTCCACACCCTCCCTTTTGGCCTTCAGAAGAAGGCCTGGCTCTGCCAGCTGTTCTGGGGCCCCAATGGGAGGAGAATCAGCATCCTGGAGGCGGTGAGTGGGCTAGGCGGACCCTCCTTCTCCCCAGGGCCCACTTTGCTCCCTTCCTTTCCATCTGGGTCAATTGAAGGTCGGCTGGATTTGAAGTCAGTCCCATTACATTCATTGAAGAAGGGCAGCAGTTCCTGTCTTCACTAAATTGCCAGATTAAAACTCTTTCTGAAAGTCAGACGATCGTAGATATCCAATAAACCTAATTACCTTGAATTAATTAAGCCCACTATTAGCTATCTCAATTTCCTGCTGCACAGAATCCAATGTGAGAAACGGGGGCTGGGGTGGAGGTTTTCTCCCTTGTCCTCCTGCCAGAGACCCCTTGGGATAGTCTCCAAGGCTCGACTCACATACATAGAGGAGGTGATGAAGTTGCATATTTATTATTATTATTATTTTTTCTGAATTTATACCCCGCCCTTCTCCTTGTTAGGACCCAGGGCGGCGCACAGGCATTATTAAAAACCATAACAAAAGACAATATACAATATTAAAAACATATTAAATTAAATTAAAACCCATGCTAAAAAACCCATTTAAAACCCTGAAAATTAAAAATTATAGATAGAGTCAGAAACGGGGGGCTACGCTAGGCTGGCTTGTTGGAATAGATACGTCTTAAGACATTGGCGGAAGAAGCAGAGGTCCGAGGTGGTGCGTAGGTCGGGGGGTAGGTCGTTCCAGAGGGCCGGGCCCGCCACAGAGAAGGCCCTTTCCCTGGGTGTCGCCATTGCCCGGCCGACGGTACCCGGAGAAGACCCTCTCTGTGGGAGCGGATCGGACGAAGGGATGTATGGGGCAGGGATGTATGGGGCAATTCCACATGGTCTTAAGTCCCCTCCCTCCCTGGGCCAGCCCTGCAGACCATTAAGCAGCTGGGATGGCCAGGGAAGGCTTAATCCAGAGGGCCCCTTGGCTGGGCATTTCAACCAGCAAGGTATCTCCCTGCCCAGATCCATTTGAATGTCTCCATCGGGGAAGAGAGGGAGGGAGGGAGGGAAGTGGAGAGTGAATGAGTGAGTGAGCGTGAGTGTGTTCCACGGGGGTCCAAAGGATGAGCAAGGAGAAGGCCACCCACTCCGACTGGGCCTCCCTTCCACTCCCAGGGCTTGGGCTGCCCCTTGCCTGGCCTGCTGTAGGTCATTCGCTCTCGGAGCCCTTTCCATGCTCCTGGTCTCCTCCTCCTCCTCCTCCCGGGTGGAATCCATCATGCGGTGGAGCACGGAATCCCATCAAGCCGGGGCGGGGAGACGGGGTCAAGTGGTCTGCTACCGCTCTGCTGTTGGAGCTCATCAGAGACATATTTAATTTAATTAAGGTTGTCAGTGCTATTGATTTTGGCAGTTTCAATTACAGGGCTGTTACGGCTTCTGGATCTACTGATCTGTGATGAGGCATATCAGCACCAGCGCACATGGAGGCAAGGGCCCTTTGTCTCTTTTAAAAGCTGACACATCTGCCATCGGCCATAACTTATGACTTTTATCCAGCCCAGCTCCTCTTCTGTTCCTCATAATTAATTTCTCATTAGACAGGTCTTTATTGTTTAATTTGTGCAGTTTATAATCAAATTGGGCACATTAATTGTCACAGAATTTAAGGCTAATGAAAAATAAAGGTTTTCAATAACTTACTCTTCCATTATTCCAGACAAGATAAAATAAAACACTTTAAGGATTGTCAGCTTCTTAAATTATAAATTGGGCTGTTTAAAGAGCAGGGGCATTTAGGAAGCAGTTATCATGCATTTAGCAATGATAAATCCTAGCCTGCAGTGCAATTATTGGGGTTATATTTACTATTCCTCCTCACTTTCCCCCAATCTACCCTTTTCTAATTTAAGGGCATGATGTCTTCTTCCTGGGAGTCAAAACAAGCAGATTCTCAGCTAATGGGGTGGGTTGGGGTCTACATGAGTCATTGCCCACCACCACAACTAACTTCAAAGACTTTGGCTCCTTGGTAGACCATCCCCACGAGGATCCACCTGAGGGCCTGCCAGGCCACTGGAGAGCTTCTCATGGAGGAGAGCAGGAAGCAAGGCTTGGACCTCCCTTTCCTTCCCCCAAGTGGAGTTTTTGTACATTTTGCTTTCTCCCATCCTTGGCTGATCCTTTTTAACAAAGGCAAGTGGAATGTTTCTGCGTTTTTCATTATTTTTGGCTAATAAAAACCACTCAGGCAATAAATGTGCACAATTCACGGTGAAGTCATGGATGCCTTCATACATTTTGTTGGTTCACGTAGGAACACTTTTCCTACATAGTTTTGTCCTGAGAATGGCTGCCCAGAATTGCAGTTTTCCAGGGTTCTAGTTCATATCAGAAAGTCAGATCTGTCCCCAAATACAAATCAACACTGAAAGAAAAGCTCTTTCTTCTGCATTGACTCTATAAGAGCCTGCAGGACCATCCTGCTTCCTGGGAGTTGGATATCACATCAGAACAGCTGGAAGTGCTGCTGGAAGTCTGTAGGCAGGACGGAATCAGGAAAATAAATTGGGATTCCCCCCCCCCCCCCTCATTTCAACCAACTCCCTCCTGAAATCCACAAGTAGTTTCAGAGAAGGTGAATATTTATTGCTGGTGCCTAGAGGTTCCTACGAGATGCAGCTGCCATAACCTCAGGGTGAAACAGCTCCTACGCAGAGAGAAACAAAGCCCAAAAAAAGATAAGAAGGAAACCAGAAGCATCAAAGGAGAAATGTCCTCAGAAGGTAGACAAAAGAGGAGGCTGGGCCTGAGCCCATGGAAACCTCCCTCCATCACAGCTACCTGACCTGTGGATCATGAAAAGGAGGACTCTGGGCATAAGGTTGCCCTGGCTTCTGTGCCTCTAGCTCATGCCTGGCTGCCTCCTTGAGAAGGGCCTGGGTAAGTGGAGGTGTATGTTTGTGCACGCATGTCTCCCATTGCTGGGCCTCAGAATTTCATCAGCCATTGTGACCTCTGCCTGCCTTTCTGATCACTGTGCTATGAACTGTTTGCAGCGGTTGGAAGCCTGGTAGGAGGCAACATCGATTCCTTGCACAACCTTTATTAAAATCCACTCTGGGCCCCAAACAGGCGAGGTTTGCAGCTGAAAGGAGCAGGTTGATTCTCAGAAGGACAGAAGTCTGCCCACAGTTTTGGAGGCAGGACAGAGGTGAACATTCCTGTCAGGAGCCTATCAGAGAAGAGACTGGAGCACCGCCTTCTTCTTCTCCTGGACTAGCTCCAGTAGATAAACTGTTCCGACTTGTTAGAAGACTCGCAGGCAGGAGTTTCCCTGGTGGTCGGTTTCCTGTTGAGCAGCCCTGATGGAGACACCAAGCCAAGTCCCACCCAAGCCCATTTCCAATGCTGAACACGTGGAAGATAAAGTCCACCTTGGATTGGCCAGCAAGGGCCCCTCCTGGTAGGGTGGCTCACGAATTGCAAGGCTCATCCTGCGAGGAAAGCACCTCAGCTGCCCCAGCAAAGCACCTGCAACGCCACCCTCAAAGAGAAAGAAATGGGGGGAAATCAGCAGTCACAAACTGATATTGGAAATCAACTTCTAAAACTAGAGGATTTCAGAAAAGAACTTTAATTTTTGGAGACAATAATATCCAGACTCAGGACTGGATGAACGGTGATTACTGAATCAATATCATTTATCTTTAGAACAAAAGCTTTTACAGATACCAAATTTCAATAATTAGAAAAAAAATATGGCTGAATATGTGAATAATATTAACCAGAACTGTAGAAATAAAACTGAAAAATTATTAAATGATTAAAATTCTTGAAGAGCAGCCTCAAACTTTATTAAAACTTCCGAGATAATCACGAATGAAGTAAGAATGGAGCAAAGTGGTGCAGAAGATCATCTCTCAGACAGTCATAGAACTGAAAAGAAAAATTAGGAACTACAGGAAGGACGTTTGCCATTGAAAAAGACAAGCGGGGAAGAACTACCTACAAGTTCTGAAAGGCACAGATTTGACACTAGGAAATACGGAATCAGAGACATGGGATGAAAGTGGCCATCTAATTTATAGCACAGCCGCAGTGATAACATCAGGCTTGGGACACAGGACTGTAAACCCCAAGCAAAAAAATCAATCACCAAAATGGAAAATTTGATTGGAAAGCGTGATCAATAAATTACAAGCTGGTATCAGAAATCTGAAGAATTTGAAGGAAAGAAAATTGAAATATACTTGCATCAAAGAAAGTTCACAGGAGTGATATTATCTTCACACTAAAACAACTGAATTAAATGAACAAAGTCATGGCTATTTCAAGTAAAATCGAATGATATGGAATAAATAAGTTTGAATAAAATTAGCAGTTCTGAACAAACCAGCATTTGTTTTATAAAGCATTGTTAGGAAATACAAACAATGCCTGCAAATACAACACAAAGCTTACCTTGAAAAAGACAAAGCATTAAAATTTTGGACTGCCATCTGGGATAATTTCTAAAACCGAACTAAAGATGCAAAATAGATAAGTGAAGTTGTGAAGTAAATTGGCCAAGTCAAAGGAACTGGTCATTCAATGCAAAGAAATATTACACTGAAATATTTTTCAACTGACAAAAATATCATTGCGATTGGAGACAATTACTAGTTCGCTAATAGTTTTGAAAATGCCAAATACGGAAGTTGGTAAATTAGCAAATGTGACTTTGAGTTACATGTTCAAAATTTCCTTGTATCTGAAGAAAAGGGTTAGGCTGATGGGTTTCTCCCTCTTCCTAAAGCCCCACATCTTCCCCTGCTGACAGGAACTAAAGGCCAGGTCAGCAGTTCCCCCACCTCTCCTTCCTGAGAAGGCACAGCCCCCGAAGGTGACCTCAAAGCAGTTGAGGGATGCTTTCAGCCCTGCCCAGAGCATTCCCCTCCTCCCCTTTGGACTCCTCCCCTTTGCAGGTGCCAAAGCACCCCTGGGCTGGCCTGCATGGCTGAGGGCAGCCAGGAGGGGCTCTTTTCAGGGGCAGGTTGTAGCAAGGCCCCCCTGCCTGAGGGCATGCAGGCAGCTCTTCCTTTGGGATTTTCTTCTCCCCAGAGGTGTGCGGTTGTGGTGCAGCTTTAGGTGGAACAGAAGGTGGTGGGAGTGGGGGGGAGACCAGGGAGGACTCTGCCTGTTCTCAGCCAGGAGAGAAAGGCTGTGGGAGGCTGGGCACAGAGGTCCAAGGGAGGGATGGGGATTGGCTTGGCAGTGGCCAGTTTTTGTCTTTCTTGCATCTTTCAGAGCCTGGAGGAGTTTTTTTTCCTCTTCTGCAACACCAGGGGGAGCGGCCTGGGATTTCAGACGAACCCCAAACAGTTCAAAGCAGAAGGACTTCCCTTCCCTTCTGGAGTAAAAGCAATTGGGGAAATAATTGAAATGCATTTTTTTTTTAGTTCCAAAGTCACTTTGAGACTGTATATATAACATTCTTTTCTTATGATCAATATTTACCATTACTCCATTTATACAATCCAGCCGAATGCTTTCCAGAAAAACACAGTCATTTTCAGCCTATTTATGTATTGGTTACTATCAAACTTTGGACCCCTTTCCAGTGATTAAGGCTTCTGAACCCCCAAATCCTCTCCAAATGGTGTCACTTTTCAACTTGATAGTTGAATACGTCCCACCATTTTATAGAACACCGAAATTGCTTTAGAGCTAAATTGGCACCTCCTTCCTTTTAAAAATGTTCCTTTCAAAGGGCGAACGTTAATCCTGCCAGCCGCCTGTGACTCTTGTAGCTTTGATAGCTTTGAATCAGATGCCTATTTTAAGTGGCCTTTGAAAGTCCCTTCTGCTGAAAGATCCATAATTTGTTTGGAGAATGGAAAAGGGGAAGTTCTTTCATTTCAGTGGGGATTTGGTTACTTCCCTGTCTCTGGTGCTATTAAGGCCACATTGTTGTCTCTGCTCTGGAAGGAAAAGGGGCAACGAACACTTAACTCTTTCTCTGGGTCTTGCTGGGTGGCAACGGTCAATTCTGTTGGCCTGGTGCCACAGCTCACCTCTGCTGGGAGGGCGCAGCAGCTCACGGACTCTCCTCGGTGCAGGGACTCTGGGCAGACGCGCGAGAGAAGGGCAGCTGATGCTGCTAGAGGGAACCCGGAGTCCCCAGAGGTGAGGCCGGTGGCACCCAGAAAACTAGGCCTGGATGAGGAATGCCCAGAGCCGCTGCCCACCTTTGCCTCATGGGATCTCAAGCCTCATTTGGTATCTAAGGTCCAGGATCAGGGATGAAATCCAGCAGGTTCTGACTGGTTCCGGAGAACCGGTCGTGGAAATTTTGAGTAGTTTGGAGAACCGGCAAAATGCCAGCTTTGGCAGGCCCCACAGTTGGGAGGGAATGGGGATTTTGTAGTGTCCTTCCCCTGCCACGGCCACCGAGCCACGCCCACAGAACCGGTAGTAAGAAAAATTGGAATGCCACCACTGTCCAGGATCCTCTCTCACCCCTGGCCAGCACAGGGATGGGTAAGTGAATATTCTGGAAGGGCCTTCCCTGGCCAGTGCCATTTTGGCCCAGGCAGTTCCCGTTTCTTATGGTCAATTGGTTGGCTGTCCTCCAGGTTTCACAGTCAGGAGCCTTCTGCCTTGGGGACCAGGTTGGATCCCCTGACATTTCTGGCCCAGCTGCTCCCCTTTGTCCTCCAGCTGTGCCAACCTCAGCCTTCCAGCTGCCTCTAGCATGGCTTGCGCTCACAGTGAGCTTCCACCTCAGCTCTTCCTGGGCTGTTCCCATAGGTGCCTCTGTAACAATGTTCCCCTCCTTTCAGCCAGCCGCCACCCCCACCACCCCCGGTGTCCATGGGCTGCTTTCCTTTGGTATGCTCAATGGGAATTGCCTGGCATCGTTGGCCGTCCCTCACAGCCTGCCGTCTTTCTTGTCAGCCACACAATCTCTCCTGTCAGCTAGTCCTGTGAACTGTGTTGTGTCCTTCAGAAATGGACATTGCATTATGCAATGGGAGGGGAGGGGGAGGGGAAGGGGGAGAATTGAATACATCTTTATTATGGTCATAGACCACCAATAGAAATCACTTTTCACAATATATTTAAAAAAATAGCACTGACATTAATACATCCTGTTAAGAAAATACACGTTCTCAAACTGTTAAGGTCACTCCGATAAGCCAATAAGTATGTGAGTAAATAAAAATTGTAACCAATTTTTTTCTTGTGGACATTGCAGCAACACGAGAGGAGAGGAGAGGAGAGATGCATTACAAAAAGAAATAAGTAGGAAGGAAAACTTATTTAATCCTCACAGCAATCTTAAGAAGTGTGTGGACTTCAGCTCCCAGAATTCCCCAGCCATTTGCACCCCTATCTATTTCTTGGGCTGGGCTTTGAGGAAACAGCCCTCTCCCCCTCCCCAGTGATGGGCATTTGTCTTCCTATTCAATCAGCTTTAATGTTAGTATGAACAAATGTCTTCTGCCTAATTATAGACAAATGCCAAATATCCAATCATGGACAGCTGCAAATATTTATTTCAATTTATTTCAATACTTACTTATAGAATTCTTCAAAGATCTTTGTTATTGTGTTTTGTTTTGTTTTTTGAAGTTTTTTACATTTTTCGATCCCATTGATGCAAAGAAAGATATAGTTTAATTTTCCAGTATTTTGCAATTATAAACCTGGCAGCAAAACAAACACTGAATTACTTTCTTATGTTGCACATGTTTATTGGTCTTGGAAATATGGAGATTAAGCCAGGAAGATTAACTATGAAAATTTGCTAAATATTTTTTCCAAATTTTCCTTAAAACCTTCTAATCAAAATGAATAATTAAATGGCATTGCCATTTGGAATACAATTTCTATCATCTTGATTCCAATCCCTCCAATAAAGTCCATGAGGTTTGTAATAAGTAGAATGTAATTTTAGAGGTATAGAGAATGTTTTCCTGCATCTGAACCACTCTTGATACGCGGGAAGGCTCAGGAGCTTGAATGGCCAGGGGTGACTCTGAGGCTACCCTCAGATGAGGAGGAGGAGGAGGAGGAGGAAGAGGCCCAGCCTAACCTATAATGGGGCTGAAGTTGGGGGCCAGGCTCTGCAGGCAGGAGAAAAACCAACCCTTCTTTGGAGGAGAAACCCCCAAATCAAGCTCCGAGAGCAACATTGAGCTGCCACGTGTTGGTCTCTCCAGTCAGGAGGCCCCCTTCTAGCTCCTGGGGGAAATGTGGCTTCTCTCAAGAATATCTGGAGTGGTGATATGGCCAGACAAAGCCACAACAAGAGCTAGTTATTGAAGGTGTCAGTACTGAAAGAGGAATTCCTGACTTGGTACACAGAGTGTGAAATGTGAGGAGCGTGAATCAAAGAAACACTGACATGGTGTATCCTTCTGGTAAACTTATAAACAAAAAGAATATGTTTTAAAAATATAAAAAGCATACCGTATAACAAAAGCAGAGTATCAAGGAATAGCCTAACTCTGTAAGGATGGGGTCAGGAAGAAGAAGGAGGGCAGGAATATTCTGGGGAAGACAACCATGAATGGCAGAACTTCAGATTATTCAAATGACTCTTCGGAAAGAAGTGATGAAGGGCAGGTTGGGTGTGTCCTTCTTAAAGTGAGGCCAGCCATCCTCAAACAACTCTTTGCTGGTTGCCTGAAGATCAGAGCTGCTTAAAACAATTATCCTTAGAAAACAGTCTCAGAAAATTGGGGTTTAATTCCATGACGGAAGATAACCGGAATGGTCTTTTTACGCTGAAATGCTGATCTCAGGAAAAGCTGGCAAGCCAAGCATAATAATCTCACTTAATTGTGAAACTCAAACTCAGTTAACCCAGAGACACGTATCTGATGGAAACGACGGGCGGAATTCCTCGGGGCTTTAATGGGAGGTAAGACGAAGAGCCAGGTCTGGTGGCTCAAACATCTGCATTCAGATCAAAAGGTTACATTACCTGCTGAGACACAAGAAACCTCCCTTTCCTGAATGCTGCAGACACAGCTAAGCCCGGCTTCTGCTTCTTCTCAAGGTGAGTCTATCATAGGAGCCGTTATTTGAAATCAAAGTGGGAAGGAGCCTGGGGGTGACTGGGCTAAGAGCTGCTGCAGCTTCCCCCTTTGGGAAAGCAGACGGAAGGCCCCGAGTGAAGGCAGAGAGAGGCTCCTTCTGCCCCTTCGGAGACGTGATGCGGGCGTCTCCTCCTGGGCAGCCATGCGGTGGGGGGGAAGGGCTTCTCCTCCAGGCGGGTGCTCTCAGTTCTCCCGCTGGCCTTCTGAGCTGGGGAAGCTTTCAGGCAGTTTGAGCATAAGCACACGTCCTTTGAGCACGGTGGGAGCATGGCTCGGGACCTAGCTACTTGCGGGATCAGATCCTGCCTCATACATCCTCACGACCGATTCGCTCCCACAGAGAGGGACTTCTCCGGGTGCCGTCCACTAGACTTTGTCAGCGGGCGACACCCAGGGGAAGGGCTCTCTCTGTGGCGGGCCCAGCCCTCTGGAACGACCTCCCCCCCGATATTAGGACCACCACGGACCTCCGCTCCTTCCGTCTTAAATTGAAAACACACTTTTTCTGCCTTGCTGGCCTGGGATAGCTACTCCTCTGTCTTTAGGGTTTATTGGGGATCTCTAGTTAGATAGTTTTAACGGGTATTTTAGCACAGGTCACTTAATTTAATGTATTTTTAATGACATATGTATATAGTTATTGTTCTTATTCCTCCTGTGCACCGCCCCGAGTCCCTGTGGGGAGAGGGTGCGGTTTATAAGAAATAAATTATTATTATTATTATTATTATTATTAAACCGTTGCAGCAAATATGTCTTCTGAGATGGCATCACATTTTACTGCGCTGCAACACAAGTCTGACCCACTTAGCTTCAGATAGATGCTTTGATTGTCTGTCCGTCCCTCTGTCCGTCCATCCACCTGTCCATCATTCCCTTTGCCCATTAAACCCACCTGTCTGTCCATCTATCAGTTTGTCCACCTGTCTGTGGCCCATCCCTCTGTCCACCCATCCATCAGTCTGTCTGTCCTTCTATCTCCCCATCCAACCGACTGTCTTTTCTTCTGTCTGTTCTTGGTAGATCAGCAATAACTTTGCTTCCTGTCGCTATGCAAAAGTCCAGGCTTGGCTGAGTCTGAAACTTCACCTAGCTTGGAAGTTGCTTTAGATCTGAACCTCATTTCTCAGCTCCACAACTGGTTCCATTCAGCCATCGACAGACACAGGGAGATAAACCACATTTGCCCAATGTTCAAAAGAGACACCAACACATCTAAAAATGATACTGAAAGAACTATCTCCAGCAGCCAACACTCAGCTAAACAGGGATTAACCCTAGACAAACCCTCAAGCAGAAAACAAGCAGTCATAAATTAAGTCACCACATGACCAGACTTGATTTTATAACCATTTTTACAAAGTTAAGTGAGTCACCACAGTCATTAAGCAAACTGCATAGTAGTAAGGCCAAATCCAGCTTATGCAATGGGCCTTTCCTGCCAGAATATGGCAAATGAGGTCACAAAGCACACTCGGGTGACTGTGGGACCAGCAACCCCAGGCGTCAACGGGTTGCCCCTGAGATGCAGTCACATGGCCAAGATGGTAGTGCAGCTCTTGTGGCTTGGAGGGTGGGTCATAGATAACTGTTTCCTGCTGTAGCTTCAAGGGATTGTTCAGTGACCAGGCGCGAGGGCTGCGTGCAGATTGAAGCTCTTTGTTGGCATGAAGACACCATGGCTGCTTCTTCCACCGCAGCCTCTGAAGCTCATGGTTCTTCCCTCCCAGGTTTCAAAAGGCTCTTCTGGGCTTTTCTAGCCTCCAGGCGAAGCAGCTGCTGGTGGCTGACCTAGCCGACATCTCTGCCCAGAGACCTCCGGGTGGGGCTTTTCTCTCGCAATACATTACAGGGGTGGCATCCTACCGGTTGAACAACTGGTTCTCTGCGTGCGCAGCGTAGAGAAGACTTACCTTCCGGATTACTGCTTGGGAAGGAAAACAGCGGAGGGGCGGCAATCCACTCTGCCGTGCGACTCAGCTGAGAAGATAAAGGTAGGTAAAGCCCAGGACCAGGTGCAATGGTGAAATTCAAATTTTTTTCCTACCAGTTCTGTGGGCGTGGCTTGGTGGACGTGGCAGGGGAAGGATACTGCAAAATCCCCATTTCCTCCCCACTCTGGGGCCAGGGGGAAGTGGCATTTGCCGGTTCTCCAAACTACTCAAAATTTCCACTGGTGGTTTTTCAGAACCTGCTGGATTTCACCCCTGAGCAAGTGGATGGGCCCACGTGTTCATGGGAGCAAACCGGTTAATTCACGGCTGAACTTCAAAGCTACCGGTTCATCCGAACCGGTCCGAACCGGTAGAATCCCACTCCTGCATTTGGACAAAACCGCCCAACAGTGAGTCTTCCCCTCCACCAAGGTGGCTAATTGTGGCAATTGATTATGGTTTGCCTGAATAATGTGGGTGTTTGTGGGAAAGCCCCATCCTTGCAGCCTAGCTCTTCAAGGGCCAGTGGGGAGTCTTGGGTATTGCTCCCGGCTTCATTGGACCCTTGAATCCAACCCCATGGCAGGGCAGGACTGAACTAGGCTGCCCTTGACAGATGCTGGACTGGACAGATGTTGTTTTCCAAAGTGCAAGGCGCACAAACAATGGGCACTTCCAGCGCTGTGGTCTCTCAAGGCCTCCCGGTCCAGCATTAAACATTAACAGCCGGAGGAAGGACAGGCAGAGGGAGGAATCCGCATGGACTGCCTTCGTGAGGGGAGCCCACAGAGATGATGGGGGGGGGTGCAGAAAGGGGGAGTAACAAAGCTCTTCTGGTGTTGGAGGGAGGGTAGCATTTCCTACATCTCTGTCTCAACCAGGTAGTGACTACAGCCTTTATGTTTCCATACAAAGCAATGAAAAAATGAAAGAATTATCTGAGAAACAGGTCAAATTATTAGCTGAATTGAATACTTTAATTGGCGGAAGGGCGGAAGGGCGGAAGGGCGGAAGGAAGGAAGGAAGGAAGGAAGGAAGGAAGGAAGGAAGGAAGGAAGGAGCCTGCCACTTGGCTGCACCATGCTAGGTCTGGCCTCTTCAGGTGCAGATCTGGGCATCTCAGCTCCCCAAAACTGCTTTGCCCAAGTGGAAAGTTAATGGAGGCGAATTGGACTGTGCTCGGATGGAGGAAAACCTGCCAAGCGTTACATGTGCGTGTTGCCTAGAAAAGACTAATCCTGTCTCTCTTGACTGCTTCACCTCCAGGTGAAAGAAAGAGGACAAGGCTGCTTCAGATTCAGTTGGGATTCGGGGTGTTTCCCTGGCCTCTGGCTTTTTAACAACTTTCTCATGTCTGAATAGGACCCGGCTGAACTGGGAAGCCAAGAGGCTTTTTATCTGGTTTCATTTTGAGTGGAGGGCTGGGTTGTAAAAGGCTCTTGAGTTATGCGTTAAGGTTGAGATGCCAGTGTAGATCACAGAGTTTCGCTTTCAGGGAGGCAGCAAAAAAAGCCTTTTTGTTATAAAGATCCTTTGACTTCTTGACTCCCAGCTGTAAGAAATCCCCGCTTCTTTCTCTCCCAAGTTAAAAAGGAGATTATCTACTGTAGAGCACCGATTATTTTACCTTTTCAGTCACTGTAAACTCTGTTTTCATGCTTGTTGTTTCCTTCTATGCAGCCGCACTTGGTGCTAAATGCTGACCTTTACTCGGTTGCCAGGCTTCCCCCAGACTCCCTCAGCACTTCAAAGGAAGAGCCGGGATTTTTCCCTAGCTAAAAGCCAGCTGGCAGGGACGTCTACCTGTCTACTGGGACATTGCAGGCATGGCCAGCCTAAGGCCAGATGAAACGTCTCCCCAATTCTTAGCCCAGCGGCTGTTGGCTCCCTTCTGAAGCCCAGCCAGGGATGGGAAGATCTGGGGGGCTCAGGAGAGGCAGGGGTGGGGGCTTCCCTTGGCTTTCCCAGGGACGGGGCCATCCTTTTGTGTAGCAGTAACAAGCCTTTGCTTTCTTCTGGAGGAGGAGGAGGAGGAGGACCCTCGGCACTCCCTCTCAGCAAGAGAGCTGGGTAGGTTTGGATTCCTCTCTCTTTGGGTAAGGAGGGGAGACGAGGCGGGCCCTTCCTCTGCACTACTAACCCCGGGGGTCTCTTGCCCTTTAGCTTTCATCCCAAGGGGAAGGGGCTCCTCCTGACACCCTAAAGCATAGTGGGGCAGCCATTTTGAGAGCTATTTTTATAATATAATATCCTTTCTGGATCGTGACGCTTTACGCACGGTCACTCAAGCCCTCATCACCTGCCGCCTGGACTACTGCAACGCTCTCTACATGGGGCTCCCCTTGAAGTGCACCCGGAGGCTCCAGTTAGTTCAGAATGCGGCCGCGCGGGGGATCCTGGGAGCTCCTAGTTGCTCCCATGTGACACCTCTCCTGCGCGAGCTGCACTGGTTGCCTGTGGCTTTCCGGGTGCGCTTCAAGGTAGTAGCAACCACCTGTAAAGCGCTCCATGGCAAGGGACCTGGGTACCTGCAAGACCGCCTCCTGCTGCCAAATACCTCCCACCGATCAGTTCGCTCCCACAGAGAGGGCCTCCTCAGGGTGCCATCGGCCAGGCAATGTCGGCTGGCGACCCCTAAGGGGGAGAGCCTTCTCTGTGGCGGCTCCTGCCCTCTGGAATGACCTACCCACCGACCTATGCATGACCACGGACCTGCACCTCTTCCATCGGGCCTTGAAGACCCATTTATTTCGTGCGGCTGGCCTGGCGTAGTTTTTAAATGGTTTTTAGTAGGGTTTTATTAAGGTTTTAGAATCAGGCCAACCATTTAATATATTTTTAAACGTATTTTATGTATTTTATATTTTATACCACTGATTTTTATTGTCGCCTGTACACTGCCCTGAGTCCCGGAAGGGAGAAGGGCGGTATAAAAATTCAATAAATAAATAAAATAAATAAAAAATCTGCTTTTGCCTCTTTTTAAATTGTAGGATGGAAAAAAGGACATGGTTTTCCACCCTGTTGGCCCATTGCTAGCAAACGTGGGGAAATGTTAGTGGCAGCTCCTCGCGAAAAGCCTGGCTGAGGAGCTTCTGCCTGACCACACCCAGTCTGTGACCTCAGGGCCTTCCCGTTGCCTTGGCCGGGCAGTGAAAGGTTGGGCTACACTACACATCCTCACACTGCGGCCTGTGGGCTGGATATGGCCCGCTAATACCAAGTATCCGGCCTGTGGAGTGGTGAGATGGAAAGCCACTGGCAGCTTGTAAAGAAGTGTTTTAAAAGTCTTTTGAGTCTTCAAAAACAGCCTTTCAGATGTTTTTCACAGCTATGTGATCCAGGGAGTAGGGAAAGGGCTGCTTTAAAAGTGAATGAGTGAGTGGGACATGTCTCCAAGCTTCTCCAAAATCATCTGAAGATGGCTAAAACTAATTCAAATGCAACCACAGGATAAAGCCTGAAGGAGAATTGACCCACTGCTTTGATTCTTCCCATATACGTAAAGTACATCCACCAAATTGGTTGCTGAACAATTTTGGTAGATATTCATGTGTGTATATATACACATGCTCAAGTGTGGCAAAAAGCAAATCAGTTTGTGAATTCTCCTCCAGGGTTAAAATACTTTTAGCCCTAATCCCAAATAAGCAAGCCCAAACTTCCCAGAAAATTAGTAGTATTTTATTATTCATTTATTTATTTATTATTAAATTTATATAACCGCACCCTCTCCCCGAAGGGACCCGGGGCGGTGCACAGGAAGTTAAAACAAACAGTACAAAATATAAATAATTAAAATCGAATTAAATAGGTTATCCCTGTGCTAAAATTTAGAAAGTTAAAACATAATCCATTTAAAAACCCAATTAAAAACAATTTATAATACAGACTGAAGGCTAGGTAAATAACTTAGGCCAAACCGGCCTGATGGAACAAAAGTGTCTTTAATTTCTGGCGGAAGGTGCGGAGGTCCGTGGTTGTTCTGAGGTGGGGGGGGGGAGGTCGTTCCAGAGGGTTGGGCCCACCACAGAGAAGGCCCTTCCCCTGGGCGTCGCCCGCTGGCATTGCCTGGTGGACGGCACCAGGAGAAGTCCCTCTCTGTGGGAGCGAATCGGCCGCAGGGATGTATGAGGTAGGATGCGGTCTCGCAGGTATATTTATGTTGGTTCAAATTGTTCTTCATTTTAAATATGGCATTATTGAAAATGAAGGAGGAAACCCCCCTTTTGCCCTGCCATGCCCTGGGCTGCCCTCCAAGGAGAGGAATGGAGCCGGTGGCCGTCCAGGAGGAGAGGGAGGGCCCGGTCCTTCTTTTCTCCGCCTTTTCTCCTTCTGCAACGTCCAAGGGGTCAGTGGAAGACAGGCGGGTTTCCTGCCTCCGCGGTGCTTCAGGTCCTTATTTCAGAACAGCAGCTGGGACGGAATCTCGGTAATTGCCCAGGCGATTAACTGGTTTAAAGAGAGGCGATTGGTTTAGCCAAAGACGTGTCATCAGTGCCGGCTATTATGGCTGCATCCAAAGGGCCACAAGGCCTCCGATTGGCTCCCAAGGATTTCAGGCCGCCTTGGAAAGAGCCGCGGACCCATCCACGAGGGAGGGAGGGAGGGAGGGCGCCACGGGGGTCAGGCCGGCGTCCCCTCTTGCCAAGGGGATTCGGCTGCCCTTCAGCCAGGCGAGGCGACAGGTCCCCCGAAACGACGCTGGGCCAAAGGGACGGTTACCGCCCCGCCCCGCCCCGCCAGAGTTTGGGCCACCGCGAAGACCCGAGAGGGCTCTTGGCGGGAGCCGAATTGCCGCCTGGCCACCTGGGCGGTGAATTGTGTCTGAAGTAAGGAAACGCCACCGAGCTTGGGGGGGGGGAGGAGGGGGAGCAGAGGAGGGGTGTGGGGGGGGGGCTGTCGGCCTCCTCCTCCTCCTCCTCCGCCCGGCCAGACAGAGGCGGCGTTTCCTGGGCAGCTTTCCTTCCAAACGAGCCTCTCGCCGCATCTCCAGAACGCGAATGGCCGAGCTGACAAGCTGGTTCCCTTTGGTGACCTTCACCCACGGCGACCCCGCTCCTGCCTTCTTCGGAAGGGCTCCGGGCTGCTCTCCGGGAAATGGCGGCGCCTGATGAGGGTGGGGGTCCCCATAAATCCCGGGAAGCCCTTCGCAGGCCGAGCGAGCGCGGGCATTCAATGGGCGCTTAGGGCGGGATCGGGAAGGCGGATCGTCGGTTCCCGTTTGCGCTTTCCCCCCCCCCCCCTCCTCCTTTCCTCCCCGGAGACAGAAGCGCTTCTCCCCCTTTTCCTCCCGCAGATCCTCCCTTGCAAATTGGGGCTGCAGCGTTTAGGGGGAAAGTCCTTTGCGAGGTCCCCTAATTGCTAAGAAAAACGGCCTAGAGGCGGTGGTTTTATGAGGAGCCCCCTACATTCCAGGTGTGGGGGCAGGAGGCTTAGAAGGCAGGTGCTGCAAAGAAGGTGGCTGGGATCTAGAAGGCTGTGGCATCCTTTGAAAGTGTTGGGAGGTGCTGACACACCTCGCTCCCCCCCCCCTTCCCTCTAGGGCCTATCTCTAAGTAAATTGAGCAGATTTTAAAAAAAAACCACACACACACACAATTTAAGCTGCATTTGTTCCTAACTTTTCGCCCCATTTGCTTATTCTGAGATTTTTGCAGATTTCTAGCGTGACGGGAGGTCTCTGAGAGGCCCCTAATGATACAATCTCTTGCCAAATACCAAAAGGGGCAAAAGGAAGTGTCTCCCCCTCCAATAATCTTTGTTTGAGTGGAAGCTCCTTTGGCGGTCCTGAACAGTTGCTGTTTTCTTGGACATTTCATCCAATTCTGCCAAGAAGCCAAGAGGTATGGAAGGTCCTTTCATAAAACAAAAGAAGACGCATTGTCCTGCGAACGGGACAAATAGATAAATGAATTTGCTTTGGGCCAAAGTTCTTGGGTTGAAGTTGACGTTCACACGTCCTAGAATTCCTGCGTTGGAGGAAGAGGCTGGCGACCCAGGAGAAGCTGGAGGGCTTCGTGAGGCTTCCTGCCTTGCAGACAACCCAGCCTCGGTGAGGCGGTAGGTCCGTCTCTTTCCCTCTGACAGCCTTTCCCTATCGGAGGCCTCAGAGGCATCCCCGGAGGCCAGCGTTTGGTCAGCCTGGGCAGGGCCTCAAGGGCCAGGGCATCCTGTCTTTTCCCACAAACCCCCTTTGTCCTTAGACCGATACGCTCCCACAGACCGATACGCTCCCACAGAGAGGGCCTTCTCAGGGTGCCGTCGGCCGGACAATGCCGACTGGCGACACCCAGGGGAAGAGCCTTCTCTGTGGCGGGCCCTGCCCTTTGGAACGACCTCCCCCCTGAACTCCGCACCATCTCCGACCTCCGCCTCTTCCGCCAGTGTTTAAAGACATACTTTTTTCATCAAGCCGGCCTAGCCTAACCTCCCATGGGGACTTTTAGAATAGTTTTAAATTCGGTTTTTAATAATTGGTTTTAGCATAGGATCGGGATAATTTAATATATATTTTAAATTATTTATTTATTTTCTATTTTGTATATCTTTTAAATTTCCTGTGCGCCGCCCTGGGTCCTCTGCGGAGAAGGGCGGGATATAAATGTAATAAAATGAAAAAATGAAAAAAATGTCCTGCCTGCGCTGGCCTTGAAAGGAGGAGACAGCCGTTCCTCTCCAACTTGGAGCTGAATTTAGTTTCCGTGTGAGTAAAAGGTTTGCACGCTGTGTTTCTTTCAGTGTGAAACAGGTTATTTATTCCTCCCTTTATCTGCTTTGTGGTTGAATGCGGGAGACCCTGAAAGCCCACTGCCAGTTCCAGCATATGGATTCAGTTATCAGCATAATTAATTGTACTGGGAGAAAAAACAATTTGCTGGTTAATTTGCTGAAATAACAAAGTGCAAAAGCAAGTAAGGCGGCAGTTCAGCAAATCCAAGTAAATCACTACCTTCCTCTGACTACTGTTCACCAGCACAGAGAGATAACACTGGTTGGAAGAAGTCCCCCCGGGCTGCGCATTCGTTCTGGGACAAATAGAAAAATGGCACTAATAGGCCCCTTTTGTTCACCCGTCATCCATCACCAGGCAAACGCCACAGACCGAAACCGTCCTCAGGTGAACAGCAGAGCCTTCTTCAGCCCTGCTTTGCCGCTCCACCAGCAGGCAACAGGCAGGGGAGCGCAGGAGGAGCAACGGCCAAGCGACCTTCAGCTCTTCGGCTCAGACTCCTTCCATCCGATGGGGCCGCATTTGCCTGGAAGTCAGGGAGATTCCCGCCCTCTTTCCATCCCAGTAAAAAGAGCCAAACGTTTCTGCACCCTTGCAAAAAGGTACGTAGGAACCCAGGTCTGACCATTAAGTTGCTGCTTTCAAAAGTGATGCTGAGAAGAAAATTATAGGATCTGAGGAGCAAAACAGACACATCTCGAATCCTTAAATACCTCCAGGTTGAATTCCAGGCACTTGGAATTGCTATTAGAATGAAGTTCTGAGCCAGGAATAATTCAAAAATTCTTGTAAAAATGTATCTAATCTCTCTCAGTTTTTCTTTCCCTGTGTTTGGGGAGTTAAACTTTATTTGAAATGCTGACCAATTTTTTTCTCTCAGGTAAGACTCGGGCCCCAATATTCAGCCTGCGGAGCAGGGAATTGGGCTCCTTCCCAAGGGGGGGGTCCTCCTGGCATCCCTCACCCCCAGTTGCACAGCTGACTGGGCTAATGGGAGTTCTTGCGCTCCATTGTGGGACAAGGGGCCCACGACTTCTTCCTTCTGTGGTTGATTTGAAAACTGGGTGCAAGATATCAGGACTCTTGTCCACCAGCATCCGTCCGTCCGTCCGTCCATCCAACCACAGAAAAGTGCCTAGCATGAAATTTGCTGCCTCCATTGTGGATGGTTGATCCTCCAGGCTCTCCCTCCCCCCCTCCCCCTCCCCAGCATCAAGAAGAAAACTTCCCTCCGTCACACTCCTTAAAGTCTGATGGAGCTGGAAGTGGGATAAAGGTCCGGAGTGACAGGTTTGACCCCCTGTCAGAATCCCCTCTGCTCCTCCAGGTGTGCTTGCTTGGTTGCGTTCGAAAGCAGCCGGGACTCCCCTGGCCTCCACTGGGTAGTGAGGCTGCTCTCAGGCCAGCATTTCGTCCTGTTCGGAAGAAGGCTAGAAAGCCCGACTTCCAGGAGCAGCCTGGAGGCCCAGAGTCTTCGGCACACATCCCCACCACCCCTGCTGCACAGCCGCCGCGGCTGCTGTTCATTGACCCAGGGGAAGCCAGTGGGGAGAGTGCAGAGCAGCTCCGGTGGGCACCTCTGGCAGAGCCATCTTCCTCCCAGACCTGGAAGCGGAGTTGATCCAGGGAAAGCTCCAAGGTTCCTCAGCAGCCCTTCTCTTGCCTGGGGCAGCAGGAGCCTTCTGGGACTGACCTGCTGCCCCCCCAGACCCAAGGTGGAACGGGCCAAGCTGCCTGAGCCTCAGCAAGGGACCTCCTGCTTTTGGGCTTTTGGGCTAGAGCGAGTGGCTTGCCTGCTTCCTCCCTGCTGGTTAGTCCTTCTGGCTCTCCGATATGCAACACAGTGGTGAAATTCAATGTTTTTTTTTACTACCGGTTCTGTGGGCGTGGCAGGGGAAGGATACTGCAAAATCCCCATCCTCTCCTGGGGCCAGCCAGAGATGGCATTTGCTGGTTTAAAATTTCCGCTACCGGATCTTTCACCCCTGATGTAACCTGTTTTAAAAATGTCTGTATCCTCTTTATGTCTGCTTGCAGTTTCTCTAAAGGCCTCTTTCTAAGATTATTGTTACAGATTATCTTATTAATAATAAGCTTAATAATAATAATAATAATAATAATAAGACAGAACAAGTGATTGCTGAGTTTGCCTCTAAAGCAACTGCTGTTTAACTGTTATTTAAAAAGTGTCTAAATATTTTTCCCATGAGAAAGTATCCTTCTGTGTTTACTAGTTTTACCAATGATAAAAACTCTACCATGGATACTGTTGAAGTGGTCAGTTTTGAGATTAGCCAGTCCTAAATGAAAAAATCTTGAGGTGCTTTACATATTTCCCTTCAATAAAATTAAACCCCCTTGTCTGGAGGGAACCTAGTTCTCTAACTTCAAGATCTGAAAGAGCCTCTGACCTCCAGGCTATGCCCTCTCCTCCTGGGCAGCTCAGGGGGGACAGAGGGGTGACCCTGCTTACAAGGAAGGAAGAGGGCAGCAGCCCTCTTAGAGGTCAGTCCCAGCCACCGGCCTTTTGTTGGCTCCTTCTGCACTTGGGAAGCAGCCCAGCTCAGCCCACCTATCTGTCCAGCCTTAGAAGCAAGGCTTGGAAATGGAGGCTGGGCTCCTTCATGGCCTGCGCTACAGATCCCCCCCCCCCCCACAGCCTACACGGAGGGAGGGAGGGAAGTCTGCCGTAGGGGCCTCCTTCTCTGCCCTGCCAGGCCGTCCAGTTTTCCCCCTCCCCTTCTGGGGTCCCTGGCAGTCTCTGGGCAGGGGGACTGGGCAGGGGGCCTTCCTTCCCCCGTCCCTGCCCGGCAAGAGTTAATGGGGAGCCTTCCTTCCGCTCCTCTGCAGGGCACTGGGAGGTGGGGGGCAGGCTGGCGCTGGCGGCAGGCGGCTTTCATTACCCTGATCGGATACATGTGCTCCATTTTATCTCCAGCATTTTCTCAGTAATTCAGCACTTGAAAGTCTCAGCTGCCTCCCGATCTGCAGACAATTGTTTGGAGTAATACTATCCGGAAAAGGCTGATAAAATGCAGATGTGGCTCTCAGGGCTCTGAAATCTGTGGTTTGCTAAGTGGCTTTGCTTTTCTCCCTGATACTCGCCCGTGGCAACTGCCCCCCCCCCCCCCACTGAGGCAGCTCGGAGGCAGACTTCCTTAAGAAAAGGCTGCAAAGAGGAAGTAATTGCTCAGAATTATCCGCAATTAAAGAAGTCGGCTGAAATGTGAAACAGCAGAGTTAGTTTTTTTATATTTTTATGATCTCCTCTTCCAGCCTTATTCTCAAATTTTAACCAATCGTGAGTTTAATGATCATTTTCATTTCATTAGGCTCATTTGACACAGTGGCTAGACTTTCTGAAATTCTTTTCAAATGCTGGGATTCTCCCCTCCTCCTTTCCCCCCCTTTTTGGCTGCGTAATTAAGATGCTTTCACAGTCCACAAGTTTGTCTGGAGCCCCTCCTCGCCCCACTCCCCAGCGCCACTGCGGAAGTAATAGGAGAGCCAGGAGCCACCGCCGAAGGGCTCGGTGGTCAGCTTGGCCTCCAGCCAGGGCTGGCCTTTGCTGATGTGATGGAGACGTGAGGCTTGCTCGTCTGTAGGTCCGTCAGAACAATGAAGTCCATCAAAGTGATTTCAAATGTGTGGAAGGCAGCATGGAGCTCGGTGCGGGTCAGAGCTGCCATGTCACAGGTCTCTGGAGCACTGTGCATGATCCTTTGAGGCACCAACCTTATGAGGTGCAGAGAACTGACATTTGCTTGTGGCCGATGGGGTGCTGGGCTGTCCTTCAATTTTAAGTCAGGGCACTGTGGAAAATGCAGGCTGCTCCTTCGTAGATTTGAGGGGCCTTGGAATTTCTTAGGGGACACGGAGCACCCCATTCTTTGAGACGTGCAGGAAAGAGAAGGCCGCGTGGACCCAGAAAGGGTGACTCTGTACAGGCAGACAGAGGTGACCTTTGGGGAAGGATTGGGGTGGGACTGGCAGCAGAAGGAACCTGTGCCACCAGGCCAAGAGGGGGCCAAGCGTCCAGCAACACCGATGGACCCCTGAGAGATGGCTGCTCTCTGTCCTTCAGGCTGTGTGTAAGGAAGGAGAGGTGGTGGGCAGGTGGACATGGGACTTGTGCGTAGACACACCTCCCCCTCACCCAAACACTGCTGGACCTACAGGCTCTCTTGTCCTGCAGGCCAGTGGGGAATGGGGAGCTGCCTTTCCTGCAAGGAGAGAAGCCGCCTGGAACAAAGGAGGAGCTTTCTAACAGTGAGGACAATCAACCAGTGGACCAAATTGGAAGTTGTGGGGGCTCCATCCCTGGAGGCTTTTAAGAAGAGGCTGGACAGTCACTTGTGTCTGAAATGGCCCAGGGTCTCCTGCTTGAACAGGGCACTGGACTCGAAGGCCTTCAGGGTCCCTTTCAGCTCTGTTCTGATTGATTAGGTTGCCAGGCCTCTCATATGGAAGGAGGGCAGGCAGGCAGGGAGGGAGGGCTGCTTCCCACCCCTTCCCCAGCCCTCTTCTATGGCCCTCGGAGGAATGGGGGGGGGGGCTGATTCAGAGCTTCTGGGAAGAGCAACATTCTGCAGAAGCTGCTAAGTGGGAACTCTCCACTTCTTCACTGGGCCCTCCAGTAAAACAGGAAAATGCAAACAGCTGTAACTGTTTCCCCACCGAACACTGAAATTTGCTTGAACATTATGGAATTATTGGGGGTCAAGGCCTCCCAATTTTTAAGACAAAGGTACAGGAATTTAAGAGCTAAATTCCTTGAAATGTCTTTTTTTTTAGGAAGGAAGGAAGGAGTTTGTTGCTTTTTGAAACAAATTGGATCAGCTAAATTGCTCCTACAGCAGAGTTAAATTGGAGACAATGAGATGAGACGTTCTTTGGCAAATATTTACAAATTTAGTGGTGGACAAACAAAGGTTCAATTCATCCTTCCAGTTTGGGGCAATCTAATGCTGATGATATAGAGAGAGGCAAATGCAGAATTTTAGTGCCTTAGGTGAAATATTTTCTTTGTGTTTAGAGGGAATTAAATAGGAAAGATTAGTATAAATAAGCATTTTGTGCTGGAAATTATGTAAGCTGACGGAAGACACTGGTCCAGGGTTTGGGTTTTTTTTAAATGTAAACAATGCTGTGCTTCAATGATTAGATGGCCCAGACATAGATATTTGAGCATAGATGTTTTTAATGTTTACATTTTATTGGGTTCTATTACTCTAGTTGAAATGTTAGTCTACATTGCTAATCCACGTATGATACGCCATAAGCCAAATAAATGAATTCTGCAAGGCAGACTCGGTAGCTGCTCCCGTACCGTGCAAGAATGCCGTATGTCAGGACACTCTCGGTGGTTCTGCAATGACCGCAGGGACAGATTTATCTTCCTGGGCGTTCTGAGGAAAGGCAGCCTCTTCTGTGCCTTCTTCACAAGCATGTTAGCATCCATGGTCCATGGGAGGCCCTCCGAGATATAAATGCCCAGAAATTTAAAACTACCAACTTTCTCCACCTCCTCGCCATTTATGTACAATGGTAAATGTACCTCTCTCTCCCTCTTGAAGTCAGTTATAAGTTCTTTAGGTTTTTTTGTGTTAAGTGTAAGATTATTTTATTTACACCAAAATGTCAACCCTTGTACTTTGCATCCTCTTTGCTAAGTGAAGCCTCTTCACATGTGTTTGGCTCTTCTCCTTCTGGGTTTGGGATCACCTGCAAATGTATCCCTCCCCCATCATGTAGTGGTTGATCAACGTCTGGAAGAGTCTGGGAGCCTTTCCAGGCTGCTTCCTCCCCTCCTGGGCCTAATTTCCCCTGGGGAAAGGCTGCAAGTGGGGCACCCTCTAGGCTCCTTTTGGGATCTCCTTTAAAAAGCATCCTTGCAGCTAGAGAAGGGACCCACCCACCCCAAGGCAGCCTCTGCCACCAACTCAGGCACAGCCTCCCCCAGCCCCATTTGTGCCCCAGGGAGGGGGCCTCTCCCTCGCCAACAATGGGTATTTTTGTTTGTTTGGTTTGTTTTGTTTCTCCCTGCTTTTTCTCTTTTATGCCCGCCTGCCTGCCTCCCTAAGAGGGTCCCTCCGGCCCCCCGAAGGAAGGAAAGAGGGGGAGGGGGCGTTCCCTTTGCTTCCCCAAACATCAGGGACTGGCATGCCTGGCTGGCTGCAATTTCCCACAATGTGTAAATTAGTCAATTCTCCAAGTCCGCAAACCTTTGCTTTGAAGTGGACATTAATGAAGTGCCCCCCCCCCCCCCGAGTGTCCCCTGCCTGCCTAGGTTGGTATGTGGAGCAGGCCCCCCCCCCCTTTTCCCCAGCTCGCCTTTTCATGCCTTCCTGGCCTGGAGTTTCTCCTTCTCCTTCTTTTTCAGGCATCTGAATTGCCCAGACTGCAGGACGGTGGGGGTGGAGGGAGGGGAATTAATGAAAAAACTGACTACTGGCCTGACTGATGTTGGCACTTCAAAGCCGGGGGGGGAAGCCAAGTAAATTGCTCTGGACTGCTTAATTCAGAAGGGCTCCCTTGTGGATGGCAGCCCAGTGGCAAAGTTCAATTGGCGACAGGAGACGGGCAGGATCAAAGGCTGCCCATTGTCCTTCCTGGCCATGAAGAATCGGCCATTGTTGGGGCCTTTCGAGCCTCCTTCACAAGCTCCGGCTTTGCACCCGGGATCCCTAGTTCTGAACCAGCTCAAAGCAGCAACTAATGACTTCCTTCTGATGGTACATTTCTCCTCTAAATACGACGTCTTGAATCTGCTGCAAAAACCATCCAAGAAGCCCATGGAATTGCTCTCGGGTAGGCGGCAACCCAGCTGCCCGGCGGGGCCTGCCTGATGCCCTCCATGCCTTCTGGGCACCAAGGGCTTTTCCAGGAACAGGCCCCCTACCCTTGGGTGTGGGGCTGAGAAGAGCTCCCTTCGCAACCTCCGAGTCGCCTCTCTGCAGGCTGCGGGCCTGTTCACTGGCCCCTCGGCCTCCCAGACTTTAAAGACTGGCTCAGAAATTAAAATTCATTTTCTTCTTTTTATCCATCCAGGTAGTCCGTGTAGGGCCACTTTTCTAATCTCACTGGAGAATAAAGTGGGATTGTGTTTTTTTTTCCTAAAAGGCTTTCCACAATAATCACAAATCCACAACTTTGCAGTGCTCTCCAAGTCCTCTGGAAAGTAAAGTGAACCCTATTAACTATGTATGTATGCATGTATGTATTAGATGTTTACGCTGCTTTTATTACTTTATGAATAACTCAGTGCACTGAACACACCTGTTTTTCCTCCCCCCTCCTATTTTTTCCACAACAACAACAACAACAACAACAACAACAACCCGGTGTGGTGGGTCGGAGGAGAGAGGGTGGAGCCCCAAAATCTTCCAGCTGGCTTCCTTGCCTAAGGTAGGATTTGAACTCCTGTCCCAGTTTCTAGGCCAGCACCTTCACCACAGTACGGAATGCCATCCTTTGGATTTCAGCGGAAGCTAAGCAAGAAAGAAGAGGAAAGGCTGGAGGTGGGGAAGAGGTGTGTCTCCCTGCACAGTGCTGGCTTTCCTCTGTGGATGGCGTTGTCCAGACCTCCTGCTTTCCGCTGATTCGGTTCAAATTCTTCTGTGAAACAACCATTCTGAGATCCAGGCTTCACCTTCGCATCCTCTGGACCATCCTTGTTTGGAGGTTTTTCAAAGAAATCCCCTCTTCACACTTAAATGCCAAATTAGTTTATTGCATTGGCAAAACTGTCCATTTCTACATTTAGGATACCCTCCTCTCTTTTGTATGATGTTATAGGGAAGAAAAACAAACTTTTGGAAATTATAATTTAAAATTTTATTTATGTGGGTTTTTTTTAAAGTTGGAATTTTAACTTGCAATTTTGAAAAGCAAATTTTGCATAATTGAGCCGTCCTGCTTAAATGCAGCCTCTATTCTCACCCCCAGCAGTCTCATCTGTCTCCTGCTTGCCTGGTCCCTCTTAATCACACCGAACTCTCTCTCAGCCACAGCAGAGCAGCTACAAACAATTACATCCATCATGGGCAGACCAACGTTTGGATATTGCGGTTAATCTGGTGTCAACTTTCATAATATTTCATCTGTACATGCAAATGCAAGAGAGCTGAGAACGAAAGCTCCAATACGGTCAATGCCATAGCATGTGGCTTAGCGATGGCTTCGCAACAATTTTCATGACGGGGCCTAGTTTTCTTCTGTAAATGAAATTCCAATTAGAATGAGCAAGTTTGAAGGGTTAGAAATGAGTTAATTAAAAAAGGATAACATGCAGGCCCTGAAAGGAAACGGCTGAATTCCTGTTTTACATGTTTTAAGTCCATGTAGGGCTTAGTCCTTTTTTAATTCTAGAAAAGCTGCAGTAGCTCCCCCTCCTCATTTAGTTTAGTTTTGAGACCCTGAGGCTGAAGCTGCCTTCTCCATTCCCAACCCCTTTTTTCTGCAACCTTTTAGATTTAGATTTTTTAGATTTTATTAAATTTATATCCCGCACCTATCTCCTATGGGACCCAGGGCGGCGCACAGGGATTTAAAAACACAATATACAATACAAAATATCAAACATCCTAAAACCCTATTAAACTTAATACTCCTGCGCTAAAAATATTGTTTAAAAAACCCTCTAATTAAAAATTTGTGCAACTAACCCTCAGTCATTTATCGGGTGGATTTACCCTAAGCCGGCTTGCTGAAACAGGTGCGTTTTTAAACGCTGGCGGAAAAGGCGGAGGTCCGAGGTGGTACGGAGATCGGGAGGTAGGTCGTTCCAGAAGGTCGGGCCCGCCACAGGGAAGGCCCTTCCCCTGGGCGCCGCCAACCGGCATTGCCCGGCCGACGGCACCCGGAGAAGACCCTCTCTGTGGGAGCGGATCTGTCGAAGGGATGTATGAGGCAGGAGACGGTCTCGCATATAACTACGCCCCGAGCCATGGAGCGCTTTAAAGATGGTGATCAACACCTTTTGAAGGACAGTGCCGTCACTAAACTGAATATAAACTTAAAATTAAACAGAGTGTTACACTTTGACATCGACACAAAATTATGTCTCTAAAATATTATCTCCCCCCCCCCAAATACCAATAAATACAACAAATTGTGATATAGCAGTTAAAGATAAGATTAAAGACTGCTTCATCCAACAGTAGTTTGAGATACCCACAACTCCTAAAGGCCCAGGGGGCCATGTGGGGCGAGAGGGCACAGCTGCTGTCTCACTCCTGTGATGCCCACCCACTGCCAGAGTGCCAAAGCCGCCACCACCACCACCCCTGACTCAGGGGAAAGGAATCAAAGACAGGGTCCCTGCCCCGGCTGAATCTTAGGGCCAGGAAAAGGTCCCCGCGTCATGCAGTCGGGTCACATCCAGTCCAGGGATTCCTGCATGCGCCAGGCAGGACCCGCCGTGGGACTCCACTGAAGGTTGGAGATGCCACCTTCTGTTCTGGAATCTGGAAGTCTGGAGGAGGCTTTGTTCAGGGTATTTCTGGACAGATGTTTTCAAGCAAGCAACTGAATCCAGGCTGAACTTGTTCAGCTTTCTTCGCGCCATGTTCAATTGCTGGAGATTTCAGACCTGTGAAATTTCTGCCTGCCTAATCACTAGAGATGGTAACACTTTAAAAAACAAAGTCTCCTAAGCCTTTCAGAAACAGATCAGGTAGAAATGGACAAGAGAGCTTTCTCCCAGCTGATGGGGCAGCTGCACCTGTTGAATGTCTACCTGGAGGCATCCCATCCCAGGAAGACCCGCATGGGAAAACGTGTGTCTAGGCGTGTGCTTATCTCCCAGCCTGTTGAACCATCTGAGGATCCAAGGCTGGACTTTATCCAGATTACGACGGAGTCCAGTTTCATGGACTCCTAAACAAGGGATGGTCCTGATTGAGGTCACCCATTGACCAGGAGGGCCTTTTTGGACCTGAGTGCAATTGGTAGAGCCTCCCTAGGCTTTGCAGTAGCATTTTCACTCCCTCCCACCCCGAATCCTTCTGGCTATTCAGCTCTGAATTGGGCCAGGACAGCGCAGATGGCCGACACCCTCCCCCCCCCATACTTTCCCTCCAAGGTTTGCAAGGCCAGTAGCAAGAAACATCTGTCTCTGGATGTTCCTAAGGAGGAAGCAAGAGAACAAGGAGGGCTGCCCAGAAGGTTAACTGAAAACAGGCATGAATTGGATGGGGGGTGCGTCAGTTTACACGGCTGGAATTATATGATGGGGGGGGGGGGAGAAGGTGACAAATAATTTTTTTTAATAATGTAATATATTCAGGATGGTCACATATTAGATGCCAGCTGGGTTAGCTTACAAATGTATTTTAACTCTGTCTTAAATTGTATTTGTTTATTATCTGTCCTGATCTTTGACCACAATACGTTGAGTTGACACAGAAATATCTTTAATTCATTCTCTCTACAGTTTGGTAGGCAATTTTGATGACAACTAGACTTCCTATTTAGTGAGGTACTTTTGAGGCAATTTCCAAACAAGAATAGAATTGATTTCATTCATTTGGGTGGGGGCAGGAAACTGTGGTATTTGATGGGATGACCCCTCTTTCAGCAAAGATTTGGATTGGAGAAAGCTCCTTAAATACTTAAAAGCATCTCATGTTCTCCTCTGGAAGTGCTGCAGCCTGGAGTTAAGTCAAAACTCTTCCTATGCCTTTCTCTGGCCATTCAGAATCAGGCACTTTACAGGATCTCACTATTTCCAAGTGTCATTTAATCTGGAAAAATAACAGAATTAGAGGTCATCTAGTCCAACCCCCTACAACATTTCAGACAAATGACTGTCCAATTTCTTCTTAAAAAAAACTCCAGTGATGGAGCACCCACAAGTTCTGGAGGCAAGCCGTACCACTGGTTAATTGTTCTCACCGTAAGGAAATTTCTCCTTAGTTCTAAGCTGCTTCTCTCCTTGTTTAGTTTCCACCCGTTGCTTCTTGTCTTGTCTTCTGGCGCTTTGGAGAATAAGTTAACTTTCTCTACTTTGTGCCAGGGCATCAGATATTGGAAGACTGCTGTCATGACACCCTTAGTTCCTCTTTGCACTAGACTAGACTAATTCCTGCAACTGTTCTTCGTGTATTTTAGCCTCCAGTCCCCAAGAAAATAATGGATGAAGGCCAGAAATGCCCTGGCATCCTTGAGCTATTTGGAGTAGAAACAGTTCATGGAAACTAGAAATAAGACGAGGAGAGGAGGGAGGTCGAGGTCCAGGAGAAGAACGAAGCCCTCCTGAGTTTCCAGAATGGAATCCTTGGTAGATGTGACAGTAAATTTAGAAACAAAAGACACGAAGAGATGGAGGGGAGCTGACAGGATGGCCTCCTTGTGCGGATCATCCACTAAGGCACCACAGCCACTTCCATGCCAGATCCAGATCCAAATCTAGAAAGTGTTTAGTAAACACACCTCCCCTAAGAGTTGCTGGAGCTACAGTGCCACCATCCACTCCATTAGCTTGGCTGAATAGAGGATATTGATTACTGGCCAATAATTCTTTGCTTCTTGCTCTTTTCCATGGCAGCCACCCCCCTGCCCTCAATCCACACACCTGCAAATCTGGAAACGCCTTGGCCTTCCTTGGCAGGAACCACCTTCCACCCACCCACCATCCCAGGGTTTGAAGCACAGAAGCCGCAAGGTGCTTCTTGTTTGGCTTGAAGGTATTTCACTTCTCATCCAAGAGGATTCTTCAGTTCTGACTGAATGGTGGCGAGCATCATAAATCCTCCCAAATTCCATCAGAACTAAAGAAACTTCTTGGGTGAGAAAGAAGAAAGTCCAGCTGCCGTTTGAAAAAGCCCCTTTGGGACAACCAGGACCTGGATGACAGAGGATCTCCATAAACAGGAGCACAGAAGCCTTTATATTATGGTGGCCACTATGCACTGGAGGGATGGGCGAGGAATAAAGTTTATGTTGCAGTGTGTGAAGCAGGTATATAAAATGCCTTTTGCTCCCCACTGGGAAAAGTTAAAAAAAAAAAACAGTAGCAAAAGCGAAAGACCTCCCTAATCCAGCATTTTTCTGGAATAATAGTGTAAGAATTCAAACTCTCTCTTCATTCAGTTGACATTCTGTTTTTTTAAGTTTAAACAAAAGTATTTCATTTACTTTTGAAAAGTACCAGTAGGTGCAATCTACTTCACATTTCTTCAGTAAAATATTAGACAGATTGCTAAAACAAACTAAAAGGGGGAAAAAAGAGTGATAAAATGAGCAAGGAGTGAAAGCAGATCCTGTAATGCTTAATTAATATATTAATTGATGGAATTTATTGGCAGTTGAAATGCTTCCTGTGCTATTGTTAGCTCAACAGCCTTTGGAAAAACAATGGTCTATGAAGCAGATCTGATTTCAGAGTCTTAACTCTCTGGATAAAACAAACAAGCAAACCCTCTTTGGGTCATTTAAGGGGATGCTTTAAAAGAGAATACATGGAGCCTGTCTTCGAGGCTTTCACATGATTGTCTAAAGAACCACATCGGCCCCCGGAAGAGCACATCCCACGACCCTACCTGTCCTTTCAGAGGCTGGGCCAATTTTTACAAAGGTTATTAATCTACCGTGATTAGTTTGCCTAGAGGGAAACGACCAAGATAAAACCCGCATGCTTATCAGCTGCAGATTGATTAGCCTAAGACGATCTGGGTGGGATTGATAAACGCCGAGATTTATAAGGCCAAGTTTGACTGAGACTTTATGGGTCCTTGTGGGGCTTTCCTGCCCCTTCTCTCCAGCTGCCCAAGCCATATTTCACGTGGGCAGGCGCCATTCCCCTGGCCAGGAAAGGCCCGTCCTGGGATGGCATTTATTCCTCTGGCGGGTTCTTTCTTTCCTTTTGCAAATTTCATTGAAACTCAAGAGGGCTGCTTACCACAGATTTAAAAAAATCACATTATAGCTTTTATTTATATTTAATTTGATTAAAAATAAAATGTACCGATTAAACACAAAGAAGCTGTCAGAAGGAAACAACCACACAGCCAGTATATTAAATTGCATAAAGTTACATGTACGGAAGATTCATAATTAATAAACTAATAAAATTATAGAGTTGGAAGGGAACTTGGAGGTCTTCTAGTCCAACCCCTACCAAAAATGGGAATGCTTCCCCAGTCCCTTCTTGAAAGCCGCCTGTGATGGAACAACCACAACTCATTTAATAGTACCCGGGACGTTTCTAAGCCATTTCAGGATCCCTTTGCTTTTTATGGATTGAGCCTTAAGATAAAAACCCCCATTGATTTCATTGAATCTATTCTGGGTATGACCTAATCTATTTCCAATTCCATCTTCTTAGTTTTACGAAGATATTTCAAACAGGCCCCTAAAACTGTAAACTTGGCATCAGCTGTACCTTCATAGGACAGAGCATAATCAAGGGGGAATTTAAAACTCTCAGATTTTTATAAAGGCCCTTTTGTTTCCCCCGGAGAAAATATTTTAAAATGAAAAGGGAAGTTGGGAAATATTTCTTGATGCTTGCTTTAAAATCACAGATAAAATGGCAAACCCATGGAAAAAACAAGGCTTTTGATTTACCAATTTTGTCTGCTGCCCAACTGGCCCAGGGCCACAGCCTCCTCCCCCCCTCCCCTTGCCCCATGAGACAGCCGGATAACAAATCCCCTAGGAAAGAGGAGGCCCTCAGTGAGGGAGGGGGGAGGACACGGGGGGGGGGGGGCTGCATGGCCATGGAGGTCCTTCCACTGCAAGAGAGACCCAAGGGGCTGACAAGGCTGACGGGGGAGTCTGAATCAGCTGGGGGAGATGGAAAGGGGAGCCCTCAAATCCCCCTCCTTCCACTCCCCAGGAAGTGTGCAAAGCCTGGAAAGGCTCCCCGTGTTCAAAGGAGCCTCTCAGGGTCCAGCGTGCAAAAACCACCTAAATAGCTTTTTCCTCCCCCGTCCTCCTTGTGAGGAGAGTTCCTCGCTTTCATTGAAGGGCTGCTTGGGAGACAGAGTGACAGAGTTGGAAGGGACCTTCGAGGTCTTCTAGTCCAGCCCCCTGTCAAGCAGGAGACCCTATATACCATCCCGTATGAACGGCTGTCCAATCTCTTCTCAAAGGCCTCCAGTGTTGGAGCGCCCGTGACTTCTAGTGGCAAGCCATTCCCCTGGTTGCTTGTCCTCACTGCCATGAACTCCCTCCTTAGTTCCAGGTTGCTTCTCTCTCCTTGATGGGCTGCCCTCCGTTGCTTCTTGTCCGGCCTTCAAGGGATTTGGAGAATAACCCGACCCCTCCTCTTCTCCGTGGCGGCCCCTCGTGACTCCCAGGGGTGCTTATGGGCAGGCAGCGGGAGGGTTCTTTTGCCTCGTTCGCTTATCACCAATGCACCCAATTCTTTAAAGAATGGCATAAGAAACCAGTCGCTGGCCTGAGGGCATCAACTGCACTTGACTGGGAGTGGCAGGGTCATCTGCAGAGCGTCTGCCCGTTTTTATGGCAAACCTCCTGCTGTCCTGGCTGCCATCTTGGTTTCTTTTGTTTCACCAGTAGCTGCAGAGGCGGCTGCTGAGCTTAAGAAACTACAGAGATGGTGGTGAATAAATGCCGTTTCCCCCTTATCGTTATAAAACAAAGGCAACATGAACATCGTTTTGATATAATGCGCTCCTCCGCGGAGGCCCAGATACTGAGCGTCTAGTTGGAGGGACAGGGCTCCAGAAAGCCAAAGTGGACCCACAGAGCATCTTTGTTTCGGAACAGGGAGCCACCTGGTGATTCGATAGAAGCATTTCACTACTTCTTGAAGCAATTGGATTCTATATGTTCTCAGGGCGCCACCATTTATTGCTTAAATGTGACTCACGTGTGAATCGAGCGTCACAAATAGGAAACAGCAGCCAGTGGGTCGAGGGCTCTTGTAGTCCTTTCATCACCCAGTTCCCCCTGAAGCATCTCCCTTCCAGTTGGGTCTAAATGGAAAGAACCGGGCTCTGCAGCAAAAAAATGCCTCTCTGCTTTTGGGAGGGAAAGAAAAAAAGTCTGCTTAAAAATGGAGATAAGAAACCTGAATCCTTAAATTAATTTGCATTATGCAGGATATTATAAATCCACCTTAATTTTATTAAAGGCAGCACGAAGGGCTGGCAATAGTCAGATAGAAACAGCTGTGGTCTGTGAAGGGGGGATTTTTCTACACAAGTGGACCGATGGAGCATCTGCATTCAGATGGCTTGCCTTGATGCCTCAGGGCTGCTGACTCAGCTGATGGCCAGTTTCCCACGCCAGGCTGAATGTTAATTCAGCTTAGTTTAGCGTGCTGTAGGCTTAAGTTAGTTTGCCTCTCTGTAAGTTTATCAGCTTTTTAAAAATAACTGAAAATAGTTAAGTCCAGCTAGGCAGCTACACTTAGAGACCTGATGGATGGCCGTGGTGAAGGGTGGACTTGAATGTGTCCAGCTTATAGTCCTTTCATTTCACCATGGTTCCCCATCCAGGAAGGAGGCAATGGTGGACCAGATGTGTTCCCAAAGCCACTGGGGATATAGTTCTCCTCAATAATTGCTTTGTTTTCTTTTTAACATTTATTTAGAGGAGTAATAAAGTTGAGTCATGGTAGAAAATATATGTAGCTCAGGTGGTAGATGTTGGTGGTGGTTCCTTCTCTGAGCTTCCTTTTTAGCTTCTGAAACTTTTGTCACTAGGCCAGGTAACATCATCCGTGGGACTTCGATGGAAGCCTCTTGTTTCAGTTCTCCTCCACTCTTGTTTGGTCTTATGTAGCCACCTGGAGGGATGGTCAATGCCATTGTTGGCTGGTCGCTCGATTGATCCTTACGGGCTTCTAGGCTGATTCCAAAGTTAAGGCCCTTAGATATAGGTCAGATAGATCCAGGAATAAGGAGATGGGGGGGAGTTCTCCTGGCCTGCAGATAATGTGCCTAATACCTGTTGTAAAATTGAATTATTGAGACACTTCCCATGAAAAATGCAAATTCCATATAATTATTACAAACTTGTTCTGTACATTGGCAGCCTCTGTAATGTTCCCTAAATTAAGAGATGTAACAATACAGTATAAAAAGCAATTGTGCCATTGTTTCATGCAGTAGAGATCATCGCATATTGTGGCATAAACACAGCTTTGACAAATTAAGAAAAACTTTCAATTAAAAAAAAATCAAACAACAGTTATAAGTTCTTTGTGGGACTTTTTCTAAAATTGACTGCTAATTATTATAAAAGAAAGTGAAACAGAATGGCAGGCATATATAACCATTTATTTATAGAATTTAATGCACAAAAGCGGCTATGCAATTATGTTACTTTATCATTTGATGTATTTTTATTTCTATTTAGATACTATTTCATCTTTTAAATAAAATAAATTTATATTTATATATTTAATTCATCTTTGACGTTGTTATAAATCAGTCCAGTCATTCAGGCGAGATGGACAATGTAGAAATTTAATAAATAAATAAAATATGTTGAAACAAAATATGTTTTTAAAAGCCACTTAAGTGGGCAAATTAATTTGAGTAAAGGGGTCTGTTTTGTTAATGAAATCTCAAAAGTGAGAGGAGAGTTACAGGGAGGGGGGCGAGTGGCGAGTGGCACAGGGACAGGGCTTGGCCAGCAGCTGCCCAGGCACAGGATACGGTCATTTGCAGAGTTAACAATTGGATGCCTATCTGGGACCTGAATGAGCTGCCTCACTGTTTGTGGGAGGACTATTCACTACCGCACAATCCAAAGTCTCCTGAAAGGCAAAAGCATTTCCATTTCTGTTCTTTACCTCTCCAAAATTGGCAATTTATTACATTAAAAAAAAATAGCAGTCAGCCCGGAAAAAGACAAAATTGACACAGTTCCTTTTGATCTTTAGTCATGAAAAGGCACTTCGCCCCTGAATTTCCCCATGAATATTCATTGAATGCAAAAGAAGTAGACAAGATGCTTTAAATATTGGATGCAACGGCTAACGGGGAATCAAAATCAAGGTGGCTTAAAAGCTTGGACAAAGCGCATGAATTGTTGCACTTCAAAGAAAGCCATTATTGCTTTGCACCCGCCTGCGCACACACGCACACACACACACACAGAGTGATGCAAACAACATGAGTGTGTGTGCGTGGACGTGTGTATATACACCAGCACCCGTTCCTGTGTCTGGTTCACCAATGTCTGATGAGTCAGACTCACTTAACTGCTGCTCCTGGAGGCCTTCCGGGTACCTGCCGTTATAGCACAACAGTTCATTTCATTTCATTTATTAGACTTCTATCCTGCCCTGTCTCCCAAAGGGACTCAGGGCGGCCAACAAGCGATGCCTGAAGAAACAGGCCCTGCCCGGAACTTTGGACTGCGACCACAGTCTGTGCGACCATGACATGTTCCATAGTGCTCTCAATGTTCCTCCCCTCCCTCTCCTCCTCCTCCTCCTCCTCCTCCTCCTAGATACCAGAAGGGAGTCCTACTCCCGTGGAGAGGAGAGGCTGGGCAGCCGTGGGAATTTAGCCCTGGCTTCAGGCCTTGCACCAGCCACAAGGCCAAGGCCGGGGAGCGGGGGAGGCATAAGGGCACTGGGAGCTGGGTGTGAATCGGTTGGCTGCCGTTGGTTTTCCAGATTCATTTTCTAGGCTGGCTTCAACTCCTGTGCCCTGGGGAGTGGTCAAGAGCAGTTGTAAGTCTGTGGCTTCCACAGTGACCAAGAAATCATGGCAACCTGTGCCAACCTGGGTAGATGCCCAGTGGATGTTTTCTCTTTAATCCGGAGCAGATCAAATCCTATCCTGATCTAAGTGCCCGTCCTCCAACCCTTCGGCTGGGTTTCCCCTCCCGGGTCTTCGCTTCGGAAGGAAGGAAGGGGGGGAGGGTAACCCCGAGAATCCTGTTCCAATCTGCCTTCCACTGAAATGGGCACCACCTGGGAATGCCGCCCCTCCTTTCAGGGCCCCCAAGTGGAAACTGTCGCCATGATTTTCTGCCCTTTCAAAATGGGGGCTGCCTTGGCAGGGCTGCGTTCAGGAGACACCAAAACGTCTCGCTCAAATGACTAATTGCCTTTGAAATCAAGAGATTAGTAGTAGAAAGTTAGCGACTGGAGGGAAAAGAGAGTGGGATTTCCCTTCAGCTTTTGGGTTGGTGGTCCAAAAGTCCCCGGAGCGAGAAAGATTTGCACTGCTGTGTTTTAGTCATAGCAGATCCTGGATCAAACTGAGGGTGAGTTCCTAATCTCCCTCTAATCCTCCCACCCACTGCACAGTTTGTTTGGCTAAGTCTATTAGGTGGGGTTAAGAGGTGGAGCTGCATCTCTCTCCATTTACAGGCAGGACCAGGATGTCCAGTCTCCCCACCCCCACCCATAGCCAGCACAGGCCAAATCCCAGTTTGGAAGGAATGGGGTCCATGGGAGCGGGGGGGGGGGGGGGGAACTTTCCACATCCTGCCAATAGGATACAAACATTCAAAACACACATTTTGGTCAGGCTGTTTACCTGTTGTGTTAATACCAGCATGCGTTAGGGAAACTTTCTACAAACTCACACAGAAACAATGTCCAAAACACTCTGTCATTAAGCAATATACAAAAACTTACCACTTTAGGCAGGATTTCAAGCAAAAGTGCATATAATTAAATGAAGATGTTATACAAAGGCTTTTAAAAGTAAGCCTACTTTGAAATAAAAGCAACCTCCCATTATAAAATCTATATTGCAATCCTATACATGTCTGAATTCTACGTTGTTTACTTTAGTGTAAGTAAGTATAGGAGTAAAGCCAAATCTCAATACTTTCTTGTTTCTTCTGGTTGTTGGCAGTACATCTTTTTCCTGCTTTAATAAATTGTAAGTTGGATCTATGAATATCCTGCATCACCTTTTTCCCCTTCTGGTCGAAGCAATATTATGCAAAACACAGAAAAAAGCCTGAGAAGTAACCAAACTTTTAAAGAGTTTTTAAAATCTCAAATGTGGGTGTGCATCTACCAAAAAAAAGGCAAACTGGTTCCTAATCTTGAGCATTGCTTTGCAGAAGAAGAGGACCAGCCGACCCCCATGGCCGAAACTGGGTCTCCCAGTGAATTTGGAGCATGCAGACCCCAATGCTTCCCCAGCCTGAGAGCCTTTGAGATCTCTTCCCCCTTTAGCCCAGAATGGACTGACCACATTTGCTCCCATTTCTGACCAGGCCTCACCATCATTCCCTCAAGGAATTCCCTGCCCTGAGCCTTCTCTCCCATTTAGCTTCTTTCCCCAAGGTGGAACTTCCATTGACTGAGGCAGGCAGGCTGAAGTGGGGCAAAACCCAGGACAGGTTGGAGGAACTGGCGCATTTAGCTAAAAAAGAGAAGCCTGAAAGGCAAGGTTCTTCCCTTTGCTCTTTAAAGATCCACCCGAAAAAATACAAATTATTCAAAAATGTTTGGATAGAAAGCAAGTTCTCTCTTCCTCTCAAATGAGAGGAAGAGGCTGCTTAGCTTTCTGGGTGCCCTCTGTGGGTTCTTACCCCTGGCAAAGCAGGGGCGGGAAGAGCAGGGGCTTCCCGGAGGGCTGGAAGCAGGAGTCCCCCCACTGCTAGCAGGCAGAGGGAAGGGACCGGAGACGGTGACTGGGCTCTCTGCATGCAGAAGCTACCCCTGGAGGAGACGTGCTGTTTCCCGGCCCCTGAGACTGGGTTGAGAAGAGGCTGTTCTTCCCATGGTGGTATGCACATTCCACCAACCCAGAGTGAACTTGGATCGATGGCCAAGGGGGCACCACACTTCATGCTGCCCCTCAACTGAGCCTTTGAAGTCAGCCCCGAAGAGGCCTGTATCCCCCAGATCCACCCTACTGGGCTTTGGCTCCTTCTGTTGAGGAGCTCCTGGCCTCTCTGGCCTCCTGCTGATGCTGATGCTGTTGTCTCATCTCGGAAAGAAACCAAATGTCTCGAATGACCCAGCCAGAATATGAGAAAGGCGCCGTAGAACATCTCAGATTATATTCCAAAGGGAACACAAAGGACCACAACAGGTTCACAATCAGTGCAACAGAAGACATCAACATCATCAACCAGAACCACCAAAAAAGGGAGCATTAATCTCCTTAGATGCAGAAACGGCCATTTTACTTGCAATAGGAGACAAAATAATCTTCTTAATAGACATAATTTATCAAAACCAAGAAAGCTTTAAATTTTCCTCTGCCAGAGGGAACAGCTGGGAATTATCTGGTGGACAGAAGTGGCTGCCTGTGATCCAGTCCGAGAAACTGGGGGAAATTAAAAGGACAGCTCCCCTTACCAGCCAACTCTTCCACTTGCCCATTGTAGAAAGGAGAAGAAAATGGGTTGGGGCCTCATTTGGTTTGACATAAGTGTGTTAGAAGCAGGTCCTTTGAGGCCTTTGTTAAAAGAGTGTCTTTTGTCTCTTGGAGGAGATATTTGGAATCAGATGAATGAAAAATAACGAATTGCTCAAACGTTGAGTTTGGGAACCTGGAAAGAGAAAACGCGGTTTACAAATTCCCAACTATTCCCAGTGGAATCAGCCGCCTGATAAGCCAGAGGCTAATGTCCTAAAGGAAGTTAGCGACGGCGGTTGACAGGGTCAGCTGTATTTGAGCCTGGCCCAAGGTGGCCACTGGCTGCCTTCCCCCGCTCACCTGGGGAACCTCTGACGCCCTCTCAGCCCCCCGCCGCTCCACTCAGCGTGCTCCACTGTCTTTTCACGATTGACCGTGTGATGCCACGGAAGAGTTTCAGGTGGAGGTGTGGGAAGGGTCCCCCTGAGCCACAGGCACTTCTGATGAGCAGAGAGAGAGTTCGGATTCTGCTCAGTGTGTCCTGGGGGGGATTCAGCAGCCGCTTCCAAGGGCAGCCAAGGAGGCAAAGCAGCCATGCCACTCAAGGAAGGAGTTGCACACTTGGTCCCAGAACAGCAAGGCGGCCTCCCTCCTGCCCTCTTCCCTTTGCTGGTCCTGGAGGTTGGGGGCAATCGGAGTCTACCCAGAGAACCCCCCTGGCTGTGGGTGGCTGGGGAACAGAGTCTTCTGGGAGCCTGAAATAAAACGGACCCAAGGATGACCCTTCAAGCAGCCTGAGGGCGGAAGAGTGGCCTTACACACACACACACACACAAATATCACACACACACACACACACACACACACACACACACCTACCCCTGGCTATCTGCTGTCTTGCCTCTTTGTGGGAAGGAGCAGTGCTGGAAAAAGATCTTCCTGCCAAGCCCCGAGCGAGCAAGATAAAAGGCTTTTAAAAGCCCTGCAACTGAAGCCTGAGATCTCTTCTTAGCCGTCCCACACGAAGCCCCCGCAAACACTGGGCGTTCAGTTGAACCGAGCCACAATCTGGGGTCCCCGAGGACCTCCGGCAGCTCAGCTTTCCCCTCCGAAGGCAGAGAAAGGGAGGAGATCCGGCCTCGGTCCCCGATTCCTGCTCCCCAGCAACTTTTGATGTTGGTAAGACCAACGAGGGGGCAGAAGGAGAGGCCCTTGGTGGGCTGGGACAGGCCTCAGCTAGGGGCATTCTTTGCAGGCTGGCCTTAGGGTGGCCGCCACTGAAAGAACGGTAGGAGGAGGAGGAGGAGGAGCCAGTTCTGCCACCGGCCCATGTTTGCAAGGGAGGCAATGTAAGAAAACTGGAAGGAAGGGGAGGAGGAGAGCCGGCTTTTGCTCCTAGAGCTTGTCCTTGTGCAGCTAGAATTCGCCTCTCTTCCACTTTCTTGCTCTTAACCATGGCCACCTCTTCTTGTTATCTCTTAAGAAGAGAGCAACAGGCAATGAATGCAAAGAAGCTAAAAGAAAGAGTGGTCAGCTACTTTAAAAAGAGTGCAGACTGCAAACAATGGTGTAACAAACAGCAACAGGCGTGCATTGGAATATTTGCAACAAATATCATTTCCCTGCAAGCGAGAGCTGGCGGACCATAAAATAAACAAAGTCAGGGAAAATGAAGTAGCTGCTAATACTTGTTCTGGGACTTTAGAATTCAACCAGAAAAACATCTGCCACACAACACCCCAGACTTAATACTTGTTCACAAGAAAGACAATTTTTTTAAAAAAAGTCTGAAGAGTGGAAGTTGTAGGAACTGAAGAGAGCAGCATAGGAGAGAAAGAACTAGAGACAATCACAAAACTCCAATGTAGAAGGACTGTGACAAAAGAAAGCAAAGGTGGTAGCGATAGTAATAGGCACCCTAAGTGAACCCCCAAAAAATATAATTGACAAAATCACCACCAACCAATTGCCAAAGACTTGGAGCAACCGAGACCCTCAAACAGCGACATCTGAGACTGGCAGCTGCCAAGTATCTCTCAGACAGGCTGGATGCTGGAGAAGCCGAGGGTTTCACAAAAGACACACAACTGGACCACGGTAACCCAGCAAACGCACTCAAGGGGAATAGGGTAAATTCAGCAGGTTCTCAGCCTCTGCCTGAGCTGCGTCAGTCAATGCACATTTAGTGATATAGTTAGAGATGATATTGATCCCAAACCTGTCAGAGAATTTCATGGCTTAACAGTATTGAGGTCGTGTTGCGTTATGACGCTGCATCACGTGCTAAGCATTTCTGTTAGTGCAGACTGGTTTTGGCCGGTTGGACACAAACATGGAGGCTAGCATGAAAAGTCACTAGTCATGCCCTGACACCTAACACCTTGGAGAAAAGTTCCCACCTTCTTGCAACGTGCTAACTACGTGTAACGTGCTAACTATCAACAAACAGCATGTAACGCCTATTTCTACTGTCTGATTTCCTTTTATGGTCATGATTTATGTATTGTTTACCTATGACAATCTATGCTTAACCCTGCCTTCTTTTTTTTTTATTGCAAAAGTTTTATTCAGACAAGTTTTCCCCCCTTTTACCCCCCCGACATATAATATAAAATCACATACAAAAAGTATACCCCTCACCTCCCCCCGTCTTAAAATAAAATTCTCATTCAAATATTGAGTATTATACCCCCGACCAACATGATATAAATTTAGTGTAAGATACATCAATCTCTCCCTGACACCCTCTTCCAGGTTAATTCAGCATATATACATCATAACATAACCATATCCCATTATACCCATCTCTATATTGCTTATCCACTTATATTTCCCCACCCTCCACCCTAACCCACCCCCACCTCCCAGTCAATCCCACCCCCCCTAAACCCTGCCTTCTGATAAAGTTAATAAAAGGGCTTGCAGGCTTTTGTCTGTGCGCAGTTCCATCCCATTTCAGAGAAGATATGGTGTCGTGTTCTTCCCTCCCTTATCCGTGGGCTCGCCCGCCTGATAACGGCGTGAATGTTATCACTTCAAGGTGGTTGGTTGTCCTGATCATTTTACTGTTTCAAACAGCCAGCAGGAGAGAGTCCAGTCACTCAAAGGGAATACTAAAGCATTTTTCAGGCCTTTCTGAACCTTTAAGCTTTGGGAAAGGGGGCGTCCCAGCTGCTCCACCCCACAGTCCCCATGGATGGCCAAAGTCCCTGATCAGGCAAGGCAGCAAGCAGATCCAGCAAGCAGATCCTGGCCGAAGCAGCAAGCAGATCCTGCAGCCGGAGGGAGGTCCTGCAGCCGCTCGGCCCGGGCAACCTTCCCTGCTTCTCAATGGGCTACAGTGGTGGCACTTGGAAAACCTTCCCTCTCTCAACCTCTAAATGGTGCGGCTCCAATCAGGAGGAATGATTTTAAAGCTACCATTTAAATAGGCCGTAGGAAACGTGTGTTTGATGAGAACATACAGAGAAAGCCTGGCTGGTTTTGCTAGAAAGACTAGAAGAATGTGACGTCTTTACAGTGCTGCTCAAAATAATCTGGGAAAGTATGCATGGACAGAATCAATGCCGCTATGCTTGAGATTTGACAGCAAAAAAAATACAGTATCTATTTTGTTTATTCTTGGTGGCTTGAATATATAGATATTTGCTTGAAAAAACATCTCCTTTGGCACTGACTTTACAACTTGCATACTTTAGGTTTATTTAATCAGGAGCCACAGGGTAAACCTTAAGTAAACCTAAGGCTTTGAATATCATTGTGGCTAATGCATGAAAGCTAATTTAATTTTATAAATCAAGTAAATGTGGGCTGAAAGTTCACTATTGTGCAATACAATAAGGAAAAATAAAACTTTCCAACAAATGGAATAGAAGGGAAAAAAATAGCAAATTCTTTAGACAAAGAGGAAAATGCCTCGAGGTTATGAACGCAGATCCTGGTAAGAATTTCTGGTCTTTTCCTTTGGGTAGCTTTAGAAATAATATGCTGCAATGTGCATAAAAAGGATTTCTCCAGCTGCCCAGTGAAAGCCACAGCAACTGGATCCCTGTGGCTCTCTCCCCTCTTCCTTCTGCTCAGGTTTAGGATCCTGTAGAGATAATCCTTTAGGGAATTTCCCCATTCCTTTGTTTCTCCTGTGCACCGCCCCGGGTCCCTGTGGGGAGAGGGTGCGGTTAATAAATCCGAATTTGATTGATTCCTGCTTCACCAAGGCGGCTGCTGTACTGGGACAGAAGCTAGCCAAGGCTGAATTGGAACTCAGGATAAGAGGCCATGGAGCCTGGCGATTCCCTTCGCATGTCAAGTAAACTATGTCTCTCTGAGCTATTGTGCTCAAAGTATTCTTCAAACCACGGGGCGTAGTAGGTGGTGGGACAAGCTACCTAGTGTTTGTGGCAGTGTATCCGACTCACTCTCTCCCACCTGGTCGCAGTGGAGGAAGGATGGCTCTGCTGCCCCTGGGCTCACGGGGGGACGGGGGACGGGGGGGGCAAGGCGGGCCACAGGGCCCATGAGGCAGTGGTGCAAGTTACATCGTTTGCGCAGTGAGGCTTTGTTGCGTGTAGCATCGTCCCACCTTGGATCAGAGAAACACAGGTATGGAAGAGCCTCTCCTGGGCAGAGCTCTTGGGCAGGTGAGATTTAAAATGCTCTCTGAACTTTTGGCAGGGCTTCCCCTATTAATTTTAATGCTTAAAAAAAAACCTTATAACTTTTATTTGGAGTCTAATTGTAGTTCATCAGTGCTTGTGTGTGTGAATGAATGTGATATTCTATGGTGTTACTTTAAGTCGTGTTCGTATCCCCTTACTCCACTGCTGCCATTTTCTTTAGCCCTCCTCCAGCCAGGAAAGTCAGGAGGGAACTGCCTCTGCATTGAGATGAATTGAAAAGGAAGAAGCCTCCTCAGACCTAGACCGGACTGGGGCAAGGAAAGTTTCTCAGGCCCTCGAGGTTTATTTGGAATGTCATCAAGAACTGTATTACATTTGTTTTTATTTATTATAAGTTTTATTACATCAGCTGTCCCCTTCCATAGCCCTGGGAGGTAGGTCAACTGAGAGACCCACGGGCTTTCTGGTATGTATAGAAGCCCCCTTAGGTTGACCAGGGAAGGTAGGCTCCTGCTAGAAGAGTAGGCAGCAGGCGTGGCCAGGAGCAGAGGTGAAATCCTGCCGGTTCGCCCAAACTGGTAGTAAAAAAAATGTCCTGACAATCAGCTGTGCAATGGCCAGATAATACGGGCTTCACCGACAGTGTGTAAGTGTTAAAACGGCTTTGATTTCTTCTTGTAAATAATGACTACCAACCAAGCGTGTTTGTTTACCTCCCTGGCAGAGATAAAAGCCTCCCTTCTGCTGACGAGGCTCCCTTTCATCCTCCTGGCCCAGACTTGGTAATCAGCAAAGAACTGGCGCATCTGGAACAATTTTGGTGGGTTGACTTTAAAAAAAAAAACCCTCTTGTTCCATAGTTACCTTAAAACTGTGATTTACACACCACTAATCCATAAACATGGGAAGTGAGCTGGCAGGACCTTCAGTGGTCAGCTCTATGGCACCCTAGAAAGACGGAGGGAAAGTTTCCGGTGAGGGGTATTTCTTTGGGGTCTCTCCTTGCTGGACAAACCCTGTCTGAAAGCAGAAAAGGCAACGGCCTCAATCTGTCTTTCTCAGCTCTGCACTGATTTTGGGAAAATATTTATTCCAGCTGTTTTAACATCATCTTACAGGTGCTGTGATAAAGTCTCATTTTGACTGGAAAGAGGAGGGGGAAGAGAGAGATATGGCCGGATCCCTGGAAGAAAAGGATCCAGCCAGCATCGTTTCCTGCCAGGGATGAGGCTGCCCAAGGACCATCCATCTCCCTCCCTTTCCCTCCCCCTTCTCTCTTTTCCTCTCCCTCCCCACCCCTCTCTCCAGTCAAAATATCGCAGCACCTGGATAAATGGAACACAGGTTCTGTCCCCACCTGAGGCCTTTGCTTGGGCCAGGGGTGGGATGGGGTCCCAGGTCTTCTGCTGCCAGATGAGGTTGTCCTCAGCTGTTCTCTGCTGTTGCTCTCCAGCCACAGCTTCTGCCATCCGTTTCCCTGCTGGAAATGGAGGAGAGGCTCCCACCACTGGTTCTAGTATTCCCGGGTGGGCAGAGACACCCCACGCAGGTGTGAATGGATGCGCCTGTACCTGGTAAAGTGTCTTCATAGAGTAGGTTTCAAAAGGATTGCTCTGAGGGATTGCTTCTCCAGAACTGGTCAGGACCTGCTGAATGCCACCTCTGGTACAGCGCCAATATTCTTATATTAGAACTGGAATTAAAATAGCACTACCCAATTCGGATTGCAAAAATGCAGCTTTCCTTTAGATGGCAGTAACAAGATATAGAAAAGGCTAGTTGATTGTTGCCATCCAGTGGTCATCTGAATGGTTGCAGTTGAGAAATGGTTTTGCAGTTGTAATTCAGTCATAACCACAAAACCATGGCCTGCCCGACATCAGTTGGAAGGGCTATCAAATACCAGCTTGGAGTGCCTTGAAGTGCTGGCTTGTACCCTCAGTCATAGTAGCTCACCAGCCTGATCTTTTATCTGCCCTCAAATTTTCTTGGCATCAAAAATTTCTCTGGGAATCTTTGCCTTCTTCTCATTATATGTGCGAAATATGTAAACTTCAGCTACATATTAATATTTCCAACGGGAATCTGGTTTCACTTCATTGACAAATGAATTATTTATTCTTTTTGTGGTCCAAGCATTTTCTTCAGTAACATGGTTGGTAGGCGCCCCTTTCTCTTTGTTCAGCCCTTCAGGTGGTCAAACTTTCACAGCCAGAAGTTACAGTTGGAAAAAACCACAATCATCCTAATTCACTCACTCCAGTTTTCTAGTGCATCTCTGAGCAAAGTTTAAGATTTTGGTTCTCAGGTCTTTAAATGGACCCAGAACAGATGTTACAGATGTGATGTAAAAGCAAAGGAAAGAAGAAATACGAATCCATTTGGCTGCATTTTGAGATAGTTTGTGCTTGGATATCTTTAAATATTAGATAGGCGAATGAAAACATTTCCAACTTTTTCATAAATTGTTAATGTGCTTATGTTTTTAAAGTCTTTTTAATGGGTGATACACATTTACTGATTTTATTAGTCTGTAGCCTTTCACTGCTTAGTTTGTAGCCTTTCACTGCTTTAGACTATTGGTGAGTTAATAGTGTTTTTATTTGCATTTGAAATATTATTGTGCATAGCAAATATTTGGGTATGAATTTGAGCTGTTCTGAAGGGAGGAACAATGACTTTGCTCTAATCTTCTTCAGCGTGACCATCGGTCCCAATTCCATGAAGTGGATCCCCATCCAATCCATTCAGCCTCTTCCGCTGGAAGACCCCCTGCCTTTTCTTGCCCAGAAATGCAGACTTCAACAGAGATCATAAGAAAACTCCCAAGAACACCCTAAAAAGAGAAACCCCCCCCCCCCTAAAAGCACACCACGGATTTATAGAGAGAGGTTTCTTTGGGGACAGGTCAGGAGAAAATACCGAGTGAGGGTCCCCTGATTTTGGCAGATCCGCAGCTGGGCTGAGTGAGCCAGCTCAGGATCCCCGCCCTGAACCCTTAGAGCTTCACGCCCAGAGGTCTCCCATCCTCTCTGCCCCTGCTGTTGCCTCTGCTCCTCGCCCAGGAGCAGATCAGTGGCTAATTTAGGTGAAGCCAGAGATAAAAGAAACCCAGGGCAAGACCTAAAGCAGACGATAACCACAACAGCGCTCTGGAAAGGTTCCTTTTGATAGACCCCCTCCCCTCCCTGTCTTTGGGGGTTACTCTTGGCGCCCCCCCCCCCCCCCAGTGTTCCCTGCCAGGAATTCCTTTGCTCTCCTGAAAGCCCCTCCTCCCGCAACCTCTTTAGCCGGTTCTTTTCCAACTGTCAGCTAATTACACAGTTGCCTCTCCCGCTTAAGGCGTCAAAGAAGCCTCCCCCACTTTGTTCCTTTGGGCAGCCTCCCCTATTGTGCTCCTGGGACGCCCAACAGGGCCGATATTAACTCTCCGTTAATTGTCCCCCCTTCTTCCTTTCAGCCCCGGCCAATCCCGGGGGCAGGTAGGCGGCCGTCCCCTCGCCTCCATCACTGTCGCTGCCCACAAAGGGATGAATGAAGACGCCTCGCGTCCTGTCACCTCCGCCGGGCACGCCCAGCCCCCCCCCCCCCGCCTCAAGTGCCTCTGCGGAGGGAGCGGGGAGGAGGACGGCTTTGAAGTGCTAATCAGGCCGACGGGCTCGCCCGCTCACTTGCCCCGAGGGCAGACCCCAGCCGCCGGCCCTCCGCCTCCGCCCACCGCAGGACGCCGCAGGAGCATCCAGGCCGTCGCACCGAGGCCCTTCCTGGCCGAGCGAGAGGCTGAAGCGGATCAAGCGCTGCGCCTGCTCCTCTTCGGCGGAGAAGGCGCTGGGCGAAGGGCCCTGAAATGGAGGGAAGCCCCCTCTCCAAGGAGGAGGAGAGGCAGTGAAAGGTCGCTCGGGCAGTGCTGGAAATGATCCCTGCACACAAAGGCCGTGCCCGGTTTGCTAATAAGGGGCTGGGCGGGGGTGTGTGTGTGTGTGCTGGGGAAGGGGACTTGGGGGTGTCTGTGTCTCCTGGCAGCTTGACTGAATCTTTGTTGGGCTCATGACTGAAGGAAGGAAGGTGGGGAGGCGGTTAATGGCTTGGAAGCTATAATGTAAGAGCGTTTCCTTTTGTACCTACTTTTAGGAGTTATTTTACCTCCTGGAAACTGCCACCTCCAGAGGGTAAAAGTAGCGTCTCGGCTCTGCTGGCTGAAGGGCAGCCTCAACATTCACTAATGGCACAAAATCTAAGATCCACTCTCCCTCCCCCCACCCCCCATGCAACCGTTGGGGTGGGTTCTTCTATAACCTCTTCTATAGAAAATGTTCCACAAATCTACAGTGCCGTTTAGAACCGGTTCCAGCTCCCCCCCCCCCTCCACATCATCAAGATGAAGACAGAGAAGAGGAATTGTCCGTGTTGAAGTCCACAAATCTTAAAGCTGTCAAGTTTGAACACCCCTGGGGCTTTTTTTCTAAAGGGTGAGGGGTGCAAAGGTCTTGTAATTTGACAGCTTTAAGACTTGCGTGCTTCAATGCCAGAGTTCCTGAGCCAACATTTTGGTTGCTGAGCAAATGGGCTAAGTGAGTTTCACCAAATTTTACAAGTTGGCCACGCCCACCCAGTCACATGGCCAGCAAGCCACTCCCACCCAGTCACATGGCTGGCAAGCCACTCCCACCACTGCAGGCCACACCTACAGAAGAGGTTCTAAAAAATTTTGAAACCCACCACTGAACCGTCTCCTCTGCGGGCTCAGCAGAGAAGCGCCCAAGGTCGGCCTAGAAGGCCTGAGCCAGGTAGCAGAGAGAGAGGCTGTAGCCTCAAGTGGGCAGCTGAGCCTGGCAAAGGGCAGGAATAAAGAAACCCACGTGAGGTGGAGCATTCATGGTAACCTTCATCAAACCATCCTTTTTTCTTGAGGAAAATCAGACTGTCTTCACGGAGGGTGAGTTGGGCAGCCATAGAAACCTGTTATTCAACAGAGAATAAACAAAGAGACCTTGGCTTTGACCCTGAAGATTTGGTGTAGTTTGACACCCAACACAAATGGCAAAGTGTCCATTTTGGAATTCTCTTTGAAGTGCAAATCTCATGGCTGTCCTAGTGGTTAGAGTTCTCTGCTTCTTCTCCAGCATCTATTTTTGTAACACTTTGGCTCCTACAGCAGGTGAAAGCTGGCACGATTTCTTGTGCCATCCGGCTGGTCCTAACAACAAAGCCAGCAATGGAAGCTGAAGTTGTACCTGATGCTGAAGGAGACCAGAAAGGTTGCGAGGCCCCACCAAAGGCAAGTGACAAAACCCAGCCTTGCTGTTGCAGAACCCACCTAGAAGGCCATCAGAGTGAGCCTTCCCAGGTCCAGACCACCCAGAGATGGGGGGCAATGCGATAACCACATCTCCCAATCCCCCCCCCCCCACACACACACACTTTGCTTCCCTCCAGCAATAGTCTGGATTTGGAAAAAGGGCTCCTAAAGTCCTAATTCGGAACTCGCAGAGGGTACGTTGCTAGCAGATCCCATTTCCAATATTAATCAGGACCCACCATGGCAATTAGATTTCCCTACTCTTGTCTCCCAGAGCATTTAGGAGAGGGAAGGGCAGCCATTATTGCTAGGTTTTCTGTGCAGACGTGAAGTTAATGATGCTGTAAGCACCACTGAGTTTCTTCAGATGCAAGTGATGAAACTGATGGTGTCGTCGCCAGAAATTTGCTGGAAAATGTCCACTTCAGTCATAATATCAATGTTAGGCTGATGGGATTAATCAATTCATGTTAACACAGTGATTATCCTAAAGCAAAGAAGGAACATTTCAAAAGAGTAATCCAGACTGAGAAAGTGAGGCAAAACTGTTTGGGCTTCCAGAGAGGTCATGGTTGAATTATCACAAAACTCTCTTCATTCAAAGCAGATGCTTATTATGATTAATTTAGTGTGAAAAGCGAACCAACATGCCTACAACCAAAACTGTCTCCTCAATTATGTAAGAAGACACCTCCTCATTATATCCACCAAGGATGATTGTTATTTTCCTAGGGGCTCTAGAGCCACAATTTGCCAAAATCCTCCTCCTCCTCCCAATGTTTTTGATGGTATCATACTTCAGAGGGTGAGCCAAATGACCAATAACAAAAGAATTCAAATAAACATCAAATTAAACGGAAAAAGGCATTTCTTGCTGTCTCTCTTCTGCATACCCCCTTTCTCCTCCCCCCAGGAAAGGGTGAGCCTGGGGCCCCTCCCTCTGCCAAGAGCCCTTCTGCCCCCTCCCCCCTCCCCCAGTCAAACCGTGCAAGCCCAGGGCCTTCCACCCGGGCCCCTTTTGCCCCAGGGCCCCAAGCAGCTCCATGGGCTCTTTTGTTAGCGCCCCCCCCCCCCCCCCGAGCGGCCAAAGGCTGCCATGGAAACAGCGAGCCCTGGTTTGGGAAGGCGGAAGAGATGCCTCTCCCGGGGGTTTCATGGCCCCCAGGGAAGGTGCCAGGGAGAAACGGGGACGGTTCCCCCTTGCAGGATCTTGCTGGCAGAGGAGGCAGGAGGAGACCCGTGGCTGGCAGGCAGCTGGCGTCTCCTCTACAGCCCCTTCCAGTTGGGAATCCAGAGTCAGCCCTTGGAGCGGCCCTGGGCCACCTTCCACAGCAGAGGACAACCGCTCAGGCTTTGGGGACGGAGCGGACCATAAGGAGGCCCCTTCCCGGGCTCCGGTGTTCTTTTGGGGTTTTTTTTTCTTTCAGCGCCCTCTAGTGGCCTCGCCAACACACGGACTTTCACTCCCCCCCCCCCCCGCCTTTCGGCACTCTCCAGCCGCCCTTTTGCAGGCCCCTCCCCCTCAGGCCCCTCCCCTGCCCAAATGGCCCCGCCTCCCCCCGCGTGTCCGGCCACTCCCTCCCGTCATGGCGGCGTCGGCGTCGGACATCACGGCGCTCTTCAAGGCCTCCGTGAAGACGGTGAAGACGCGCAACAAGGCGCTGGGCGTCCCTCCCGCAGGAGCCGAGCCCGCCGCCCTCTGGCCCAGGAGAGCCCCGCGGGGGAGGGGGGGTTTCTCCGCCCGCGCCCGCGAAGTGGTGAGTGCCCCCGCGACCCCCCTTCGCCCCTCCCTCGTCCCCGCCCTCCTCCCCTCAGGAGAAAGGGGAGGGGCCTGGTCGCCGCCCCGCCTCCCTTTGCCCGGGCAGCCTTTCTGAATTCCTCTCCCCCCCCCCCCCGGCCCCAGCCCTGGAGGCTCCGTCGGAGGGTTTGGGGCGTCTGTGCCGGCGGCGGGAGGCGCGAAGGCCCCGAAGGAGGAAGCTGGAGCTCCTCGCTCTCGGCTCCCCTTCCCGGGAGGCGGAAGCTTCCTTCCTTCGTGGACCAAGGCCCGAAGGCGCCTCCCCCCCCCCGCCCCTCCCCCCGGGCAGGGCTTTCCCAGAGGGAGGGAGGGAGGGAGAGGGGTGGGGGTCCCCCCTTGGCCGTGGCGGGAGGGGGGCCTGGCTTTGGGTTCCCCCCCCCGGAGCCTCTTCCTCCTCCTCCTCCTCCTCCTCTCTTTCTCTGCTGAAGGCTGGCATGGAGTGCCAGGAACAGACCATGATAGTCAATCCTGGTTTAAAAGGACCCGCCATTTGCCCATCCAGGTTTAAAAGCTTTGCCTTCTGCAGTTTGTATTGGAGGAGAGGAGTGATCTGCAGAATTTTTCACTTTAAAGATTTTTAAAATTCTAAACATTCAATTTCCTGTTCTGATAATTTTAGATTTGTTTTATTTATTATAAAAAATAACAGCTGAAGGGGACAGCACCAGATCTTCCTGCTATTTTCCTCACCACCAACGTTTCCAGTTCAGAGAAGCTCAGGGTGGCCGCAGAGACATTCTGAAGCTCTGTTTTGAATTCGAATCCTTCCAACTCTTTTGTGTGAATTGTACTTTCCTCGTTCCTATTAAGGGAAAAGCAGATCCAGCTTGTGGAAATATAATCGTAGGTCCCACGTTCTGTCCAGTAAATAATCATAGACTAGAGTCACAGTCGCTTCCATGGTTAGTGAGTGTGTGTTGGCTTCCTTAAAAGCCTTCATTGGTCTTCCTTCCCAACTCCTGCGCTGCTTCTTCCAAAGAATTGGTGCCCATGAAATAACGCCCGGCCTCCTTTGCCTCCGAGGGCTGCGGGTGATGTTCAGGCCAGGCCGGGACCAGGTCTCTTGCTACACTTTTTCCAGGGCTGCATTTCTTCCGCTGTCCCCGTCGAGGCCCTTTTTCTCAGAAAGAGGATTCTGAGGCCTGGGCAGCCCCTGGAGGGCCTGTCAAAACTTGTGATGAGGATGCCCCTGCCTTTCTTTTCTTCTCCAACCTTCACCCCGTTTTTTCTGCATCTACACGCTTGGAGTACTTTATTAAAAATCTTACTCATTATTGATACTTGCAGCGTGGAAATACTTTTGATAAATGTCAGAATATGCCATTCTGAATTGCCAATAGAGATTTAACAGAAGATATAGTAGGTTTATAATAAGAGCAGATGGCAACTGATGTTTTGCTGTCCTGAAAATTATAACAACCTTTATTTCTTGGTTTTCTGCCTTTCCAGGGGTCAATTTTGTGTCCAGAGGAAAAGGCAGCATTGAATTTTACATACCGGTAGCTACTATTTGCAAAATTACAACACAGGCCGTTCTTTACTTACAACGGTTCATTTAGTGTACCATTCAAAGTTAAAACAGAACTTGAAAAAGTGACCTTTCACCTTTTTCAAACTTACAACAATTACAACAACCCCATGGTCATGTGATCAAAATTCGGAGGCTGACTATGAACGTGTTCTGAGGTCACGTGATCACGTTTTGTCACTTTCTAACCAGCAAGGTCAATTGGGAAGCCAGATCCGCTTAACAACTGGGACAAGAAAGGTTGTAAAATGGGCCAAAAAATGTCTCATTTAACAGAAATGTTGAACTCCGTTGTGGTCGTAAGTCAAGGACTTGTACCTGCATGCTTGTTTTAAGTTTGCAAAATCCATTTTAAGTGGCATATGAGTGAGTGCGTACTGCAGCATCTCTGTTTTAATTTTAATCTCCTTTGGTCTTTGGCGACACTCGTATTCCTGTGTGACTCTGCTTGATTCCTGGAAAAAGTTTTAGTTCAGGCTTACCTCCATTTTCTTCATGGCTGAAGTCCTATTTATTCTGATATAACAATGTAAATTAAAGAATGCAATGGAATTGCTTTATCATGCATATTTTTCACATGTATCTGTTATTCGTTGTAATACCGTAATTGTTATGTCATATATGTTATTCATGGGGAATATTTTGAAAATCTAGCATAAACAAGGATATGCTAAAATTATTCTTTCTATGACCATAAAAATGACCATAAAGCAATAAAATTACAATAACAATAAATTTTTTGGATTCTGCAATGAATTTATTCAGATTATTTAAGAATTAAGAGGCAATCAGACTTAAGCAATAAGTTAAGTTGCGGCAATGCAGAAACCCTGTTTAGATATGCAATTCAGTTTTGGTGCCTGAAATAATTTGGCTGTAATAATTATTGTTATGACTGGTTTGTTAAATTCGTATGGGAACAATAATTGTACCATCCATGCAGTGTAGACAGAAATTGGTTTTTGTAATTTGTTTCTGTTTTTTTAGTATAAGGAAACGGCATACACCACGTGAATTTTGTTCAGCGATTTGAAGCAACCGTTCTTACTTTACACATTTTTAAAAAGCTGGCTCTTTTTCTGGGTGTTTTGCAGCAATTTACCAGATATTTAGCAAGCCAGTTTTTTACTCAGAGGGCTGTGAAAACGCTCAATTGATGGCCCTGCCCTCCAAAAGATAGGGCCACTGACGGTCACAGCAGATTGGCCTGATTCAACGAGGGCCCCCCCTGCATGCATGTCTGGCCCAGGAGCAGGGAGTAGTAGTTTGCCGGCTGTGGGAGAAAAATGGGACTGCCTGCTTGGTCCTTTTTTACTTTTTAACATGAGGTTTAGCAGCCTGATTTGTTTTTATCTGGTTGTTTATTACTTTATATTTTTAGGAGGCTGAAATCAGCATGTCTGCGTCCTTGTTATGAAGAGAAGATTTATCTGAATGGATTGATTGCAATGGAGCTCTCTGGCCGTCATTTGAGACAAACAAGGTTTTACTTTGGTATTGTGGAAAAATAGTTGAATCCAGAATTACCAAGGATTAGTTATTTTTTGAGGATGCCATGCGTAGTTTAAAAAGATAATACGAATAACCCAAAGATATGACCGTAATAAAATATTCCAGTACAACATCATAGTTAAAAGTAGACCAAATAACGCAGCAAACAAGAACAGCAGCAATTAAATGGTGAATAACAAGAACATAATCAGTATTTTTTTTGAGAAAAGACTGAAGAGTGTCTTGTTCATTTATTATTTGGAAATTTCATTTTTCATTTTATTTTTAAATTGTATTTACATAGTCACCCATTTCACAGTAGACTCACTACTTGTTCATTGTAATGTGATTCTGATGTAAACATTGTGGGAGACAATTTTTGTAATATGTGTCTGATTATGTGTATTTTATATTTCTGTGAAAATAATTCACTCCCTTTGCAATATATTGAAGTTTTGTAAATCTTTGCCATTGAGTAGTATCAAAGCATCTCATTAAGAATATTAAAAGGGAGTGGAGTGTGAGTAAATAAGTAGCTCCAATTTATGGTGCTTGTTTAAACGAAATCACGGGTGAAAGTCTTCCCACATGATGTGTTCCAGTGTTAAAAAAATACTGTAACTTAAGATTCAGCAACACATGGGCAGTAATTGCAGCCCTGTGATTAGTGTTCATGTTTAACTTTGCCATGATAACACTTGGGTTTTTATTACACGGCTTTGCTATCTTAAGTCCCACCACAACATTTCTGTTTATGTGATTTAAGTCTGGATGGTGTTTTGCCTTTTCCAAAATGCTGATTGGATTCTTCATTGTTCTTGTGTAAGCTTCTCTCTTACGCCCTGTAAGGGATCATTGTCTTGCTGCAGAGTTCATTTGTGTTTCAGCTGAAGGATAGATGGCCCGATTCTCCGAGATGGAGCTCAGGCTAACTCAGGGACGGTAAACGGCCCAGGTCTTGGGTCAGCAAAGCATCCTGGAATCACAGTGCCACCACCTTTGTACACGGGGCGGCATAGAAACTGTTTTGGAATTCATGGTTTTGCTTCCACTGGACGTGAGCGGCTTCATAACCCAGGAAGTTTCCTTGCTATCTTACCTGTGTCCATGGCATTCCTCCTGGTGTTTGAAGGGCTTCTTGGAACACTGGAAAGAAAAGGGGGGGGGGTTGCTTTTGCTTTACTACCCTCTCAGGACCCCCATTTTTAGTCAGTTCCTTTCCAGTGATGGAACCACAAACCCCATGATAGCAAAGTCAAGAGAGGCTTACAGGGTGCTGTTTTGAGATTCTTCATGGCTTCTAGAGCAATTTTCAGAATTCAGTTTTGATTTTGACAGGATGGGCTGTGGTGTTTACCAGAGTGATGGTCGTCAGGGACTTTTGAATGAAAGTCTTCAAACGTGCCTCTTGGACCCCTGTTGCAGTGCCCGCCTTATGACCAGAGGCGTCAGCTGGGGACAAGGCTGGCCCACACCAGCCCTGATGGCTTAACAAAGCCCTCACATATCTTCCCTTTAACGGAAGCGAAGTGGAAGGTTTGATGACTTCGCCCTGTGGGCCCGCGGCTGACTCAGACTCTAGTTATGTATCACCAGGACCTCAAGAGGTTCTGGTAATATCCAGTGTAAAAGATAGGCAAAAGAATCAGAGGGTGGATACATTTTCCCCACAGGACTCCTGTACAGGCCAGTGCTTGCCCCCTCTCTGCAGTAGGTCCTGTAAGTACTGTAAAAAGCAAGGCCTCCTTTGTGGGTCTCCCAGGCCAGACTCATCCTTAGCTGTGCGTTCCCCTTCCATGTCTCTGGGATCTTCGTTGGCGCGTATGACCCTGCGGGTGAACCATCCCAGCCTGACTGGTGTGTTGGCAGATGGCAGTGCTGCCAGCTCATCTCTGGAGCTTGCAAGTGGGCAGAGCGCAGAGGGCAGACCCTGAGCCTGGCCTGGCCTTTGGAGCCGAGAGAGGGATGCCGCCTTTTGCAGTTCTCTCATCGGGCCAATGCACGCGAGTAGATCCGGGACCTTTTCATGGGCAAGAGGGTCGTGTTCTCATTGCGAACCGATATCACGAAGATGAACATCTCTTCAGGAGAACCCCGTAAATGAGACCATCTGGATAGGTTTTTCTAGGAAGCTTCGCTTGTATGCTCCACAGGAAGCAGCTCAGAGGCCATTTGGTTTTTTGAGCGTTGTGTGTGCATGTGTGATTATTCATAAACAGAAAACGTGGGGTTTTTTTGTAGAATAATAATAATAATAATAATAATATTTAATTTATAGACCGCTTCCTCTCCCCGAAGGTCTTCGTTGGATCTCATTTCTTTCCATTTACCAGTATCAGACTTCCTTACAATGTTGACATCTCGTTAACTGTTTCTTCCTTCCAAGTATTGCCTTTGTTTAAATTTTAAAGCTCTATTCTAGCCAAACGTCATTCTTTGTCCCTCCTTTTTTCTTTTTTCTCTTTTTTAAAATAATAAATAGTAAAATAATAATTCTTTGTCTGTCTTGAACACCTTCCACACTCACTTTATCATGGCACATTTCTGTTTTGTGAAGGAGGAAAAGCTGTAAGCTGTGGAAGGAAGGAAGGAAAATAAAAATAATAGGAAATATCTCAGATTTTTTGCTGAGCAAAATTTTCAAATCTAATTCCAAAGACGATAGCCACTCTACAGTGTTTAATACTGTTTTGTTATTTAAGTTTCACCTAATTTGGCTGTTAAAAAACAATGAGACGAAAACTGTCAAAGTTATAATATTTGGAAATAGACCTTAAAGATATAATAATATTTGTTTATCTTGAATTATAAAAAATTCCATGGGAGGGAAATATTTTCTCAACACAGCCCAGTCTAGTGTGGCATTCAAACTCGTATCCAACTAAATATAATGAATGCAGCTTTGTGTTTTTGTTACAAATTTTTGAACGTGTTATTTTAGCGTAAATATCAAATTCGTTTTTGTAAGGGAAATAAAATAGTACAAAGGAATTTTAGATAAGAAATGGCTATCAAGCTTCTGGGTCCTGGAGAGATTTTATAGAAATAAAATGAAAGTTAAGATTGAAACTGACTCTTTTTAAACATGAGAGCCAGGAACTTGATAAATGTATTAGGATTTTATTATTGGATGGGGAGTGCTTTCTTACATTTTGGCCCTGCCATTGGGGCCAAATCAGAGGCAAAATTTGTCCCCAGATTTCCTTGGGATTTGTTGTTTGGTAGCATGGCTGGTATCCTGTGTTGGATATAAGAGAGCATGTTTCCCAGATCAAATGAGGTGCCTTTGTGTTATTTTGTTTTCAGAGCTAAGTCACAAAGTAATTAAAAATGTCGCCTTACTGTGCAGTTTGTACCTATTAAATGGGTCTGAAATTTCTGTATGGTTGTCCCTTAACGTTGTCTTTTCAAAGTTGTTTGAAAAGAAATTGTGGCAATGAAGCGGCCGAAGGACTCCTTCGCAGCCTCCCCATCCGATGTGCACTTATTACAGTTTTTGTTCTTCAATGAAATACATCTTGCCCCCTTCAGACAAGCCTCTGCGTTTATTTCCGCATGGCGGCCTTGGTTTTGCAGCTCAAGCAGGAAGATAACGAGAAAGGAAGGCAACCTAATCATTAGCACCAAAATGAATGTTTAATGAAAAGAGCAGACATGCCTAAAAGCCCGAATGCTGCCTTTTGTGTGGCCCGTGCAAAGCTCAGCCTCCTCCTCTCGCAGTAGATGAAGCCAGTATAGAGGAAGGGCTGGGGCTTACCTTTGCAAACTGGAATGTCCTGCAGACAATTAAGTTGTGGTCAGGCTTTAGAAAAATACAAAGTTCTCCAACTATGATTTTGTAAACATGCTGCAATAACATTTCATTATATTTAACAGTTTCATATAGAAAGCTGATACTCTCACAAGGCATTGATTAAAGGTAAAACATCAAGAAAGAAATAAATATTAAATTAGAACTTCAGTTAGGATGTTGACAGTTGGCTTGTAATATTAAACAGATGTGCGTATTCTTGAAATAATCCTGTTTCAAAACTTCGTTGCCAAGTTCTGGAAAAAAAGCTACATGATATTTTATTAATATTAAAGTCCCTTTGATTTTGGACTACCCTTTCCTTCTTTTTCTGCCCATGTCTTGATAGGGAGGTGTTAAAAAAGTTGTGTTTAAGAACAAATGTTAGCAGGTAGAACAAAAATGCTACCTATCTAGTTTACAATAACCAAAACTGACATTTGCTATTTAGGTTAAATTCTTGTGTGGTTGAGAGGTACAAGGAAGAATATTGGATGCTGCTTATAACAAATTAATTCAGTTTTCTGCAATGAATTGAAGTTTAGTATTATGTTATGAGAGGAATTTTAGTAGTCAGTTATACAAGTTTTCCTGGATGACCATCCATTTTTCTGGTTGGATACATGAGAAGATACTGAAACTTCCCTAAATTATTTTCTTTAGATGAAGGTTGAGACAGTATTGCAAAATGAAATAACTAGCAGTGAACTTATTTTTCTTTTGTAATTGTTTCATCTTTTCGATTTTTTTTAAAGAACTCAAATCTACAAATTATCCAACAAATCCTCTGTATTCTCCTTATCTGCTCTAGATAATTCCATCTTATTTCTCCACTGATAAATAAAATTAGTTGATTTAGCTTTGTCGTGTCATAGCCTATTTACACTGACTGCTCTTTACTAAGAGCCTATGGTTGGGGGAGTCACACAAGCAGAATGTCGGCAGAGGCTACCCCCTTTTCTGCCACGTCAAAAAACGCCTGGAAACCTGGTCATGCAGCCTTTTACAAAATTGGCCGCGGTAAACACACAGGAGATGAAACCCCAATCCTGCTTTGCAGAACTGGTTTAAAGATTCCTGGGATTTAGGTGATGAAACAATAAATGCAAACAACCACCTATCAGTAATGATTCATAATTCCCAAGTAATATTTTAATTATTATTTCATGTTTCCATTAAATGGAGAATCAACCATTGTTCTTTCATAACAAGATCTCTTGCTAGGAAGGAGTGACTTGAGACCGTTCTCTGGAGCCTAACACGACTGTCACATTTCTCACCTCCCAAAGTCTCTGGCTAAATATATGGGACTCGTGGGTTAGATTCAGACCTCCTAGGTTTTTATCCTGCCTTTATTACCCTACAAGTAACTCAAGTGTCTGAACATTTAAATTGTTTTAATTGGATTTTAAGGGGTTTAGTTTTTAGTATTTGGGGTTTTTAGCGCAGGGATAAATTGTTTAATCTGATTTTATATATATTTATGATGTATTTATGTCTGTATGTTTTTAATTCCCCTGTGCACCGCTCCGAGTCCCTTCGGGGAGAGGGAGCGGTCTACAAATTAAATGTATTATTATTGTTATTATTGTAAGGCAGTGGCTGTGTCTAGTATTGCTTCCTCCTCCTATTTTCCCCACCGCAGCAACCCTCTGAGGTGGGTTGGGCTGAGGGAGAGGGTCAGATCCAAGGTCACCCAGCCAGCTTTCATGTTTAAGACTGGACTAGAACTCCCCAATCCAGCACCTTCAGCGCTAGATCAGACTGGCCTCTGACTTCTACCTCAGAGATCCTGGACTCAGGGGCTTGGAATTGAAGAGAATCAATGGCCTTACACAGCTGTACAGGGGTTGCCGTTGTGGGGTTGCCAGGGGGGGGGGCCTCTCTGGATAAAGAGCCACAGATGAATTAAGGTGTGCTAGGAAGACCATTCATTTGCCACACAGCATGCAATCGGCATTAATTTCAAACTTACGTGTATCAGCTATCCAATTAAAATATTAATATGGGATAAGTAAAATTAATCTGTTGAATGCTCTTGTTCATTTGGTGTGGATGGTTTGAATCCACATTGTTGTATTTTGATTTCCTTTAGCCTAGAAGTTTAGAAGAAGTTTGTGACTTCCCTTGAAAACTAGATTTAATATATTAGTTCTAGAATGAAAATTCAGTATTTTTAGTTTGGAGGAAAAACATGAAAAAATGTACAAATAATAATTTGATCCCTCTGAATTATGGAGACTATTTTCAGTTTAAGCATAAAATAATTCTGATATTTGAATTCTTGGGAGACACGGGGTTTTAATGTGAGCTGCTTCAGAGTGAAGAAGTTGGTTCGCTTGAATGAATTCTTTTCTATGCCACCTAAAGACAAATAACGTTTAAAAACCCAGGGGTGGGGTTTTTTTTGGGGGGTGGGATATAAAAGTCATCCCTCCCCACACGTGTAATGATGCCGATTATTTAGCACATTCACCTCTGCCGTGTTCCCTCATTCTCTGCCGTGTTCAGCATTTGGCCCTCTTAACTCGAGCAACAGGGAAATCCTGCCCCTTTCAAGTTTAATCTCTCCCTCTCTCACTGGCTGTAACGTCACCCTGGGTCACTGTTGTTGAGACGTCTGCCTTGAGGAGGCGTCCTTCAGAGCCAACGGTCAGGGCAGTCCTGGTCCTGGGCTTCTGCTGTGGGACCCTCGCCTGATCTGCTGATTGCTGTTCATGGGGCGACTGTTGCTCTAATTAGCTGAGCAACTGTGCATTGTTGCAGCAATGATTAGATGATGCTCATGCTGAAATAAAAAACACGTTTGTCTAATTCCTATACCTATTTAATAAAAACATCTATTTTTTAAAAAAAGGCGATTTTAAAAATATGCTGAATGTAGCAATTAACCTACATGCATGTATGTAATACTAGAAAACGAGCAACTTATTATATTCAAAGGGAGATCTGATAGGCTGAAATCGCTTAAAACATCAGTTATTGAAGATCTACCCTGGGGATTTTAAGAAACCGTTTAACAGATGAAAGTATATTTTGAAAAGTCTGACCTTACAGCAATCATAGAATGAAGGCAAACAGGGCTGCTTCTTCCCCTCAAACGGGGAGAGGCCATCTGTGTCTAATCCTGTAATTACAGGCCGACTTCAATTACCTTTTCAAACTTGGAGCAGGCGGGAGGCAGAGCAGCGAATGTGCAGAGAGCTTCGTCTAGGCCTCCCTTGACCACCAGCCTCAAAGAGGGATTCGCCTCTGGCTGCATTGAGTGCACTCGGTTTGGTTGGTTGGCTGGTTGGTTATTTGTTGATTCCTTTTGCTACCATGTTTTTGAATCTGGGAAAATTTTGTTCTGGAGCAATCCCTCAGGAAAGAGATGGAATCAGCGGACAGAATGGAGACTTCAGGGTGTTTTCAAAAAGCTTTTTAATTTTCCATCCGATACGGTTTTCTATCTCTATTTCCTAAAACTGCAGTCTCTGGAGTACGTTGGATAATAATAGGCTCATTAAGGCCGAACTGCATCTGTTTTTTCAGGACTCCTCGGCTGCATTTCTCCTGTCTGACAAGTTGGAGGTTGGGCCTATCTAGGATTGGGAGCAGACACTCTGTGTGTGTGTGTGTGTGTGTGTGTGTGTGAGAGAGAGAGAGAGAGAGAGAGAGAGAGGGAGAGACTTTGGCTGATGGAGCTCTCGTGACAGGATTGCTCTTACCGCTAAAGGATAAGGTGGCCATTGGGAGGTGGGTCTGGCTGGATCAGTCTTGGTACTCTCGGCCACCCAACCATAAATGGCACGGACGTTGGCTTGGCTCGTCAGGCAAAGGGGTCCCTGCCTGGGATGGCGGGAGGAGGAGGGGCCTCTGCCTCCCCTGCCTTCCTCCGGGGCATCCCTTGAAGGCAACTTGGAAGCCGTGGCTGTTCCGGAAGGTGGGTCAATGAGTGAGTCTCCCCTCAGGCCCTTCCTTACCCTTCTCCCCCACCCCCCAATTGAGGCGGCTGCAGTGGGACGAGGGAGGGGATGCTGCCTAAGGAAACAGGCCAGGAGGCCCCAGAGGAAGAAATAATTGCTTGGGCTGTTTAAAAATGCCAGTGGAAGTTTGGTAAAATGGCCTCGCAATACAGTAAAATATAATTAGCTCCTTTGGTCATGTTTTCTTGTCTGTGTACCAGGGAGGGTGGACACAACCCGAGTGCTTCTGCTTGTCATCTGAGTAGCGTATTGCAGGGGACTCCAACCTTTGCAACTGTAAGTCTGAAGGACTTCAGCTCCCAGGATTCTCCAGCCAGCATCCTTTGTGCTGCTAAAAGGGTGGGGGAGCATCTCTGTTACAATAGAGAGCGGCCCCTTTTCTCCTTCCTCACCTGGCTCAAGGTGGACTCGGCCTTCCGTCCTTCTGAGGTCAGTAAAATGAGGAGCCAGGTTGTTGGGGACAAGAGGCTGGCTCTGTAAAGGGCTTAAGAGAGGGCTGTAAAGCATTGGGAAGCGGCCTGTAAGCCTGAGCGCTTGCGGCTCCTGTTGTTCTTGGGGGCTCTTTTCAGCATTCTGTTGAAGTTCAAGGGCCGCTTCTTTGGGGCCAACGAAAGGGGTGCCCCCTAACAGAGCCCCCCCCCCCCCCAGATCTTCCCTTTGGCACCCGGGGGCTCTGCTGGTCCTCCCCCCGCTGGCGCTGGCAGCAGTTCTCTTTCCTCCCCATCTGCCGGGCCGTGCCTTGCCCTCACCCCCAGACTGATGTGGGGCAAAGTCGGAAGAGGTTGCTTTGGGTTGCCAAACAGAGGGCGTGCCATCCGTGTTGCTTTGGAGGGTTAGCAAGTAATTGGGCACATAGAAAAACCTGTTATTCCACGATCAAATGTAATTATGAAATTCAGCGTAGAGAAAAGTAAAGTCTTACACTCAGGTAAGAAAAACTAAAGTCTTACACACATTGACTGGGTGAAACCAGGCTCACTAGCAGTAACTAGCAGTAGAGAGGGGTCTTGGGAGTCTTAGTGGGCAACCAGCTCAATAGGAGCCAGTCGTGTGTGGCGGCAGCCAAAAAAAGCCAACGTAATCCTAAACTGCATTAACAGAGGGATACACTCAAGATCAAGTGAGGTATTAATACCACTCTATAAAGCCCTAGTAAGACCATGTCTAGAGTATTGCATCCAGTTTTGGCCACCACACTATAAAAAAGATGTTGAGACTCTAGAAAGAGTACAGAGAAGAGCAACCAGAGTGATGAGGGGGAATGGAGGCTAAAACATACACAGGCTGGTTGCAGGAACTGGACCTGGCTGGTCTAGTGAAGAGAAGGACCAGGGGAGACAGGATAGCAGCTTTCCAATACTTTAGAGGCTGCCACAGAGAGGAAGCCGTCAGCCTGTTTTCCAAAGCTTCCGAAGGCCAGACACGGAATAATGGATGGGAATTGACCAAGGATAGATTCAACCTGGAAATAAGGAGAAATTTTCCAACAGTGAGAGCTATTAATCCATGGAACAGAGGTTGCCTCTGGAAGTTGTGGGAGCTTCATCCCTGGAGGCTTTCCAGAAGAGGCTGGACTGATATCTGTCAGAAATGATGCAGAGTCTCCTGCTTGACCTACAAGGTTCCTTCCAACTCTGTTAATTTTTACTATTCATTCATTTTAGGTTAATAACATTGGGAAACTCAAAGACTTTCTTCTGCAGCACCGGAAAGATTATATTAATTCTTATAGGTAAGTGTCATGATTGAAAAAGTGAAAACTGATCATCGTGAGAAATAATATGTATGAATCAGTGCTCCCATGCCAGTTTCCCAGTCTGACACTGGATTTAGTGGCATGGCGCGAAGTTTAATTGTCCTTGGAGCAGGCAAAAGAGAATTGGTAGACTATGTCATGCGGAGGGCCTGTTCTAAGGGCTGAATCCCAGCTGCTGCTTGGGGGCCTTTTAATATGTCTCTGCCAGCCTTTCTGTGGGAGGCTTCTGCCATGGTAATAAAGGCAATCAGAATGCATAGTTTTCAGAGGGGGGGGGGCGGGAATATAACACACAGTAATCCCTGGTTGCCCCTTGATTGTTCTGGCTGTGTGGCCCTGTAAGTACATAAGTAAACATGACCTTAGCTTATGCGAATTCTGCTAATTCTAATTATTTTAATAGGCCCTTATTGTGTCAGGTAAACAAATGTCACAAAAAATGGGAAAGGAACAGAAATGTGAGAATTCATTTAGGGTAAGGAAGTTGACTTTGCAGTCCCTCCTCTTCTGTTCGCTCAAATGACCTCATGACTGAGTTGGGCGTTACATTAAGAGTAGCTCTGAGGCCGGTAATCAATTTTCATAGTCGACATTCATTATCCTTGTCTAAAGATTGTGCAAAGTACTGAGCTTTTCTTCAGAAATCACGGCTGAACTATTGGCTGTCTTTCCCAGCCACCTTATGTCGGAGTACGTGCGAATGTCTGACACGGATCGAGACCAGATTGACCAAGATGCCCAAGTCTTCATGAGAACCTGTGCCGATGCGATTCAGCAGCTCAGAGCAGAAGGTAGCCTGAGCTGCACGTGGGGGGCTTCAGCCAGACGGGCGGAGAAGAGCTCTTCTGAGAAAAATAACCTCCTGCGGTATCTTTTCGTTTCAGCACACAAGGACGTCCGTTCCCCACAAGTGAAGCAGCACCGAGAAACTGTCTTGGATTTCATTGCAGACTATTTAAAAAGTATCCGTTTTTCTTCAAATAACCATACTTACGTTTATATGTTTTGCAAAATTAGTTTCTGCTGTTGTGACCCCTTCATCTTCAGAAATTCTCTCCCACATGCGGGCCAACTGAAAAGCAAGTTCTCCAGTGAGAAAGGAGGGGTCGGCCAATTTTCTGGAAGAATCTGGCTGGCAGCTGGAGGCTGAAGGCAGCGGCCTAACTCAGCCTGGGGGACAGTAGTTTCTATGGACTGGGGGCTGGGGGCTAAGTGATAATGGAGTAGTTATTAAACAAACAAACACGCTTTTTAACTGCTTGAAAAGAGACAAAGGGTTCTTAATAAGTCCACTGATAGTAGTGAGAATATTTAAAACAGCAGAAAACATTTCATTTCATTAGCGTCCATTTTTAATAATGCCTCCATTTTTTCCCCCTACAGGAGTGTGCAAGCTGTACTCGGAACAAAGAGCAATACGGGTCAAGCGTGTCGTGGATAAAAAGAGACTGTAAGTGAGACAGTGGTTACTGCTTTGGAAGGTCTCGTCCGTTTCTGTGCAAACTTCTTGGTCTTTCAGAAAAAAAATACTTGATTTGCTTCCAGTGTTGGTTCTGAAGCTTTTTGCAATGTCGTGTAACCCTAACAAGCAAGCTTGTGAGTGTTTCTTTCTAAACTTACCCAGAATCTTATCTAGATTCTTCCCCCCTCTTTGCTTTCTGGGTTAGGTTTTTTTTTTTTTTTTGCAGAGTAATAATGTATAATGATAGCTTAAGCCTCTCATTGTGTTTTAGCTGAATTCAGTGGGATTCCCTTTTTGAGCAATTACACCTACGTTGCTAATTCAGCATGGAAGGTAACTGTGTAGAGTAATAAGGATACAATCCCCAAGGGGCCTGAAGGTTTCCTAGGGCTGCCAGTATAATTACATCATGCAGTGAAATTAACCAGAGGGAATAATAAGCCCACTGCATAGGTTGGTGTGGATTATGTAATCAGGAGAAGAGAATGAATCATCCCGAATACAAGGGAAGAGAGAACAAACTGTTTCGCCCTCTCAAGAAATTGTGGATTTCCATATCCTGCTCAGAGTGTGAGCTTCCCAAAGCTGATTTTCCTAGAAGTGGGGGTGTGGTGTGTGGGGCTGCAATTCCACATTGCTGGGGAGGGCAACGGGTTTTCCATTTCTAAAGTAATATTCAACATATTTAACCTGTGTGGCAATAATCAAACTAACTATCAAATATCTATAAATTGTTTATTTTGAACTATACTTCCTTGCTTTCATTTCTGCAAAAATACCCAGAGTCAGTAGCCTGACTGCATGGCAGAATGAATCAATGCCCTTCTATGCCCTGAGGAAGATCCTGAGGAATCATGGACTTATTTCAGTTTGTCAGACATATCCCTCTGGCACTCCTCGTATTCATGGCAAGGAGTCTGTGGTAGTTCTAATCCACCCACAACTGAAGGGGTGTGTATAATCAGTGAAAGCCTGGGACGGATGAACATCAAAGGAGACTTCGGGATAATGCTGGCCGTTAGAAGGACCAACTGACCATAAAACTGTCTGGCAGATGAGGGGTGGCGGTGAGGTGTCATGTGGCTGGGTGGGTGCGGCCAATTTTTTAAAAAATTCTAAGCGTTTTTACTACCGAACTGGTAGTAAAAAATGCTTTAAGAAGTGTGTGGGGGGGGGGGGGGGGAGATTCAGCTGTGCCATGCGACCCACTTTTTAAGTGAAAAAAAAAAGCTTTAAAAATTGGGAAAAAAGGTTCCCACAATCGCACGCCACAGCTGGTGGTCACGGAGCCTTTTTTTTCACTTCCTAAAGCATTTCCCCCCTGTCAGTTCAGGCAAATAGGCAGGGAAAAATGCTCTAAAAAGTGGGGTGGGTGGGTGGGGGGAGCTTCCTCGGAAGGTGTTTTTTTTTTACTACCGCTTCGCAGACCGTCGTCCCTACAGGCTTCTGCAAACCGGTGGGAACCTGTAACATTTCAGCCCTGATTCCACCCAAGCCTAGCCTTTAGACGGCTGTCAGTCACTTGGCTCATTACGCATTACGGCATCCAGACAGAACTGAGAGGTTCCACTCTGCTGTTCCTTTTATTATTTGCCTTTTGTTTAAATCATTGTGGAAGTTTGAACCAAATTCAGAAATTATCTGTGGTGTTATTTGATTGCTTCCCAAGAGGCCCTCTGTCACTTCGGGCTTTTCTTTTGGGGGGTGGGGTGGGGGGTGGGGAGCTGATTGTTTGATTGCACCCACTGACGGTGGGAGAGTGGTACGCAAGGCAGGCACAAGGCGTGTGTGTGTGTGTGGGAGGGGGCCCAAGAGAGTCCTGGGCCTCGGGGAAAGGGCAGAGGGCGAGCCTGGCCCTGAGGGGCCCCTGCGTGAGCAGGGGGAGAGGCAGGCAGGCTCCCCAGGCTGACGGGTGGGACGGAGGAGAGCAGCCCGTGGTTGATTACCTCTCCTGTTTTGTTCCTTCAGATCCAGGCTTGAGCCTGAGCAAAGCAATAAATCAGCGCTCCCTGCTTCTGGTGGAAAAGGCCCCGAGGCGGAGACGGAGGCTCTCCCTCCTCCTCCTCCTCCTCCTCCTGAGGAATTGGAAGAAAAACTCGCCAGGGAAGGCGGCCGAGGTGATAATCCCTTCCTGCCTCCTGCAACGTCACCACATCCATGCTTTCAAATGTTGCAGAACGTTGAGGCTCGACAGGCTTCCGGTTTGTTTCTAGCGTTTTGTTTGGCTTCTTTTGCAGAGAGGAACCCGGGGGATGAGCACGCCGGTTTTGATCTTGGCCATGACAGCAGAGGAGAAGATGAGCTTTCTCCAGAAGAAATCCAAATGGTAATCCGTCTTTCCATCTTGAGCAGGAAGGGAGGAAGCATTGTCTGGGGAAACTCTTGCAAAGACTTTCTGAAATGGGGCCACCTCGTCAGGCACCCTCTCCCAGGGCAGGCAGTCTGGGAGGCCACGCAGGTGGAGACTGCGCTCTTCCCCCCCCACCCCTCTCTCTCTCTCTGCTCTCTCCCTCTCCCTTTCTCTCTCACTCTCTCTCTCTGTCTCCCTCGCTCTCTCTCTGCTCTCTCTCTCTCTCTCTCTCTGTCTCCCTCGCTCTCTCTCTGCTCTCCCTCTCCCTTTCTCTCTCACTCTCTCTCTCTGTCTCCCTTGCTTTCTCTTTGCTCTCTCTCCCTTTCTCTCTCTGTCTCCCTCGCTCTCTCTCTGCTCTCTCTCTCACTCTCTCACTCTCTCTCTCTCTGTCTCCCTTGCTTTCTCTTTGCTCTCTCTCCCTTTCTCTCTCTGTCTCCCTCGCTCTCTCTCTGCTCTCTCTCTCACTCTCTCACTCTCTCTCTCTCTGTCTCCCTTGCTTTCTCTTTGCTCTCTCTCCCTTTCTCTCTCTGTCTCCCTCGCTCTCTCTCTGCTCTCTCTCTCTCTCTCACTCTCTCTCTCTCTCTCTCTCTCTCTCTGTCTCCCTTGCTTTCTCTTTGCTCTCTCTCCCTTTCTCTCTCTCTCTGCTCCCTCCCCCCCTCTCCCCCCCTTCTCTTCTCTTTCCTGGGGGGCAGCTAGGAAAGAGCGGGCTGCTGGGGGTGGCTAAGCTCCTTCAACAGGGTGGAGCAAGGGAGCTGCGGTCCTGGAGACTTGAGCTGCCTTCCTGCCGTGGTGAGACTTGCATCCTGATGAGTCGGACGTCACTTCTGCTCCCTGCTAAAGGAGGCTCCTTCTCTGCACACCCCACGGCAGGCAGCTCCTTCCAGCCACTCCCGGCTGGGCCTCCCAAAGCCAAGCAGGGTTTCCGGGGCCTGAGCAGCAGGAAGGCAAGGCGCCCGGGGGGGTGGGGGGGGGTGGTCCCTTAGACTTTGAGAGGGAGGATCTTCAGCTTCCAGGCCTCTTGCCCACGCACCCGCCTGCGCCCTCTGCTTACCCTCACTTGGGTGGCCCCCTCTCAGGCCCTGCCCCCTGAATGGCCGGCATCAGGAAGCCCCTGGAATTGCAATCGGATTTTCTCCATAGAAACCTGGAGACCTGGTGGGCTTTTTAGGTTTAGTTTGCCTAGATATGAATAGGCTTTCCTCCCCCTCCTCCTCCTCCTCCCCCTTCAATTGGAGCGCAATGTTTGCTAACTTCTGTTTGTTTGGTCTCTGACCACATAACTTTTCAGAGATATTTCTGCTGCATTAGTGGTCGTTTTACCTTGAATATAGAAATAATTCTCACTCCTCTCCCCCCCCCCCAAACTCCCCCTCTCCCCATAACTCCGTTAAAGAATCCTTGCTCAGAAATTGCCGGGAGATGGAGGCATATTTTTAATCTCGGGAGGAGGCAGCTGTAGACGAAGAGGCATGGACAGGAGAATTCAGAGCTCTCTCCAACAGATCTTAGATTGTCATGGCTTCTCCGGGACCTCCATCGCATGACACTGGCAGGGATAGCCTGAGAAAAACTGAATTCCTGGAAAGAGAGTTTTGCTGAAACTTACATAGATGGTCCATTGGAACTAAGCTTTCAGTTGCAATAATCTTTGCTTTTCTCTTTCCTCCCCAGTTTGAGCAGGAAAACCAACGCCTTGTGGGTGAAATGAACAGCCTGTTTGATGAAGTGAGGTACAATTCCCCCCCCCCCCCCTTTCTGGTTGCTTTTTTCCACATTTTGATCAAGGTTCTCGGCCCACATCACCTGCTTGAGGTCAGGTCACATGGGCAGCAGGGTGGGGATTGGGACTCCTCCCCATGGCCTGGCTGTAGATGGAGCTCTCAGCGGGGCTGGTGCTTTCTACGAATTCTGTGTCTCCGGTTCAGCCTGTAGTTTTTGCAACCTATTAGATTTCCCAACTCCAACTGGAGCCATCTCTGGCTAATGCTGTTTTATATTGCACAGATAATAGGTATCTATTTTTTCTGTCTAGCAGACTGCATTTTTACACACCTAAAACCTACACCTAATTATATAAATTGTATTTTTCCAATGTTGCAATAAAGAACTGATCTGCTTTGTTTTAAGCATCTTATTGAAAATCTGCTTCGTACAATAAGGCTTCGCTATCTTAGGAATGTAAGATATTCTATTTACTTCATTCTGTAAAAACAGGAAATGTTTATTCTTAACTCTGTTTAAATATAAAGTTTTTTTACTTTCCTTTGTTATATTTTGATCATTTTTAGGCAGATTGAAGGGAAAGTAGTTGAAATATCTAGACTTCAAGAAATATTTACAGAAAAAGTATTACAACAGGTAAGAAGAATCTCACATTTGACTCTTTCACATTTCGAGCTCCAAGAAAATTCACGGCACCCTGTAGGATAGAGGCAAAGTGTCTATGAGGATGGAGCAAGATACGAATTAATTATAATAGAGTGGGGACAGTTACCAAAAGAGTTTGTGTAACACAAATTTGCTTCAGACATATATTCCAGGAGAGAACGTTGTGAGGGGGATGAAGAAGTGCACTTGGGCTGTGAAGATGCTGCTGAGTTCCCTGATAATCCTTCCAATTCCCAGTGCAGCCTAAGTCCTTGGGATTGCCTGGTGTGGTCTCTCATCCAACTCCTGTCCGCCCGAAAAGTCATATTTACCTTTTTCCAGAACGGTTCAGCCAAGGTCGTCTAGCTGCTGCCATTTGCAGTCACCCAATATGTGTTAACTTAATTTCTAGGAAGCTGAAATTGACAATATCCACCAGATAGTTGTGGGTGCAACGGAGAACATCAAGGAAGGCAACGAAGACATAAGAGAGGTAATCTTGGCCAAAGGCTTTCTTGCTTTTTATTATTCTTGACTGGCCCGTGGAAAGTTGTACTCCAGTAGCCTGGCTCTGTTGCATCCTGAAGGAAGAGAGTCTTGTTTCTGGTTACACTTGTTCTGTGTGGTGTGAAGACGCGCACATTCATTCCTTCAAAGCAGCTATATCACCACCTACCGTATAAAATCTGCGGAAGTGCCGCCCTGTCCAAAATGAACTGTGGGCAGAGTGTTTGTAGCTGTGGGGCAACCACTTTCCCTAAGCAGGAAAGATGGGAGACTGGACAAAAACTCTCCGGGGCTGTGGGGGTCCAGAACGGCATCTTGGAAGGGGGCAGCGCTCCACCTCCTCCAGTCAGCTATGCTTATGGGTGTGGCTCCACTCCCCACAGAACACAGGCCGAGACCCTCTGCGCCAGAGAGAGCCCCTAGCCCCTCAAGCACCATTCTTTGCTCAAAGCGGCCTGCACACTTTGCAGGCAAGGGCTGATGGGCAACTGACAGGATGCCCCTCCTTTGTTCTTACTCCAGCTAGACAGGTGGCATAAAGCAGAGCAAGAGGGAGGGGAGGGGGGCTGAGGGCACCCATTAAAAGCCTTGGGGAAACTGTCACTGGCCTTTCCTTTCTGCCTTCCGCTCTTCAGAGGTTGCCCTGCGGAACAAAAGATCGGAAGACAAAAACTATGTCGGAGGCATAAACCGAAGAGCGTTTTGCACATTCCTGAACTGCCCACCAGAATCTACACCTTTGAAAAGGAGGTTTTTGTTCTCCACAGGCAATCAAGAACAACGCTGGATTCCGAGTGTGGATCCTCTTCTTCCTGGTCATGTGCTCCTTCTCCCTGCTCTTCCTGGACTGGTATGGAAGCTGATCCTGGCCAATGAAGGCTGCGGAACCCCCTCGCCAGGAGACCCTGCAGTGTCCACGCACCACGGCTCTGGGAATACGTATATATCGTGTGTGTGTGTGTGGGTGTGTGTGTGTGCCCACACGCACGCCTCTACGAGTTCCTACCCCTCAGGAACATCCCAGAAGCCCCAGGGAGCTTTAGGCAGAAGGAAACTGGACGGCTGCCAAGAGATGCTGAAGAAAAGTGTTGACAGGTACAGGATCCCAGCAGTGAGGAGTTGCCAAACATTTGTATGTGATGAAATGCCCAACAGCCGTTTATTTTATTTATTTTTAAAATAAATAAATAAATAAGTGAGGAGTTGCCAAACATTTGTAAGTGATGAAATGGCCAACAGCCGTTTCTCCTTCAGGGGTGGGGCGAGGGCAGCGTTTGCCAGCGTAAGGGATGCCACTGGTCTTCCCTGTTGGCTGAAGGGGTGGCGGAGCCCCCCCCCCCCCCACACACACACAAAATCCCCTTATGGAGCGGGGCTACTTGGCTCTTTCCAGACACTCTGAGCTCCACCTCCCTCCCCTCATTTTCCCTTTCCTTTCAAAGCCCCCATTGGCCTCTTAAGCTTTGGGGACACCAAGACTTTGGGGGTCTGTGGAAGCGAACACCCCCCCACCCACCCCCCGCAAGAGGATTCTTGTTGAGAGATAGTCATGCAAATAACCATTATTAGAAAGGTGTTTTAGAAGAGGTTTTTATTGCAAGGAGGGTGATCGGAATCCTTCGTTTCTTTTCCTCTTCGCCGCTGCAAACATCTATTTAAACATACGGAGTTTGAGACTGGAGCATACTAATTTATTTTACACAGAGTGAAAATGTCAAAAGTCACATGTGAATTCGGTCAAAGTACTGACTCCTAGGGAATACAAACATGGTGTTGTGTGTACAAGAGAGAACTCCTCGATGCAAATGAGAGATTTGGCACATAAGTTATTGCTTTTTATGTGTTCCACACAGCAGTGATTACATACCAAAAACTGTACAATATGTAACTATATTTAATAATAAAATTTCCAACAAAACCATAAATGGCATTTTCCAAGTAGATCGATGCAAAAGAAAAATAAATTCTGGAAGGAAATGTAACCTAGAACCATGTTTGATTTTGTAGAAGTATAGGGAAAAAAAGACACAGGATTTTAAAGTATATGTTTCTGTAAAATGAATGAAACTTTTGACATTCCACTGGGAAACCACACATTCAGAAGAACAGAAACGACAGCCGTTGTGAGCTACGTCCTGCAACTGGGAAGAGCAGGCAAGTCTGCGCCAGAGTCTGACGGAGGGCAGTGTTTTTCCAACCGTCTAGGAAAGATTCAGAGATTAAAATGGGCCGCTGTCCTTATCCCTACAGAGATGAGCGGTGGAGAAGCAGGTCAGTGGCCTTGCCAAGCTCTGGGAAGGAATCGAGTGTGCAGGAGCATCTGAACACCATAATTTTCATCATGTAGGAGGAGCCTGTCAAACATAGTGGGTGGATACCTGGCCTTGTGAGTGCTTAGTTTATGTCCAGAAAGTAGCCTTGCCTGCCCCCCCCCCCCCCAATGCCTTTTCAACCTGGGAATTGCTTGGATGTTGCTGCCCTTGGAGGCCTTTGATTCCTCAGCCGGCTGACGTCAAAATCCCACTGAGCTCAAGGGAACCAATGTCTCTTCCCAGCGATTCCCTGGCAGGGAAGGAACAGGAAAGGCCAAAAGAACGCTGCCAGGTAAAGGGCATTTTACAATGTTGAGGTTTCCGAAAGAGGCCGTTCTGATGAAATGCATCCTTTCTAGTTACACAGATTCTATGGGGGACTAAGGAGTTTATCGCCTTAGGTTCCCACCACCCCTCAGAATATGTGTTCCTTTATATTCTTAATTAAAACTCCTACTCTGTCATTAAAACTGTAGCTCTTGTACAATATCTAATTTCTATTTTGTCTGCGCAAGATCCTTTCATGTAGTGGAAAGAGTGAAGTTCATGCCATAACAGAAGCAATTAAGCCTAAAGATAATGGATGGAGTGAGCAAAATCAGGAGCCGGTTTTATTTCTTGGTCTTCATTTTGGAGCTGCAAGCCACACCCATGAATGTTGGGATTTCAGAGCCGGTTTAAAGGGAAACAAAACACGAGGACACACAGTAAGAAGCACGTCATCCCACGCCCCACAAGCCCTGCCCCAATGGTACTCTGTCAGATGTCAAAAATTACAAGAATGTGCCTACGTTCGATGCCACCCAAAGAGAAATGCTAGAGCTCTAAAGCAATGCTGATGTGCCCTGGGCCATTAACGCCCTGTTTTCTTTTTCGTTGCTCCATTTTGCAAAGCAGTTGGCAGCAACCAAAGCAATTACACCATAAATTATGAGCAACCCCTAAGTGATCCTAACAATGAGACATTCCATGAAAACCACCTCCAGACCCTTCCCCATCGGACTCTTCCTCCTAAACAGGCTTCTCAGCTGCCTCCGTCTCCTGCTCGGAGAGTTTCTCTTCCGAAAGCACCGTCATCCATGGAGAAACTGACCGGGTGATGGTCTGCTTGGCCAGGTTGTAGTGGTTGATCACCGTGTAGAACTTTCCTCGAGCGCTAGAGTCTTGTTCAGAATAGTAGCTTTCTAATCCAGCCGGAATGCACTGATTGTTCTGAAAGACACAGATATCACACACACACACACACACTGAAAACCAGAGAGAGAGCAAGGCGTCCCTGTGTGCGCGGTCTCCCAAAGTATCAGCAAAAGAGAAAGCGCTGGGCAGCTTCTTGGGCCCTTTGCGCTCCTCCTTTCTGCCCCAGCCTTCTGACCTCCCTCCTCCTCTTTCTCTCTCAGAAGGGGGGGGGGTGCCTCTGCTTGAGGTTGGGTCCAGGGCCAAAGTGACTTGTAAGAGTGAGGATAGGGATCTTCACGCCTGGCTCTTCTCTTCCGCCCCCCCCACCTCACACACCTCAACACAGGCCAAACGCTCCCGCCCCCCCCCCCCCCCCGGTGCCCTCATTCTTATGCCCTCCTGGCGTGACTGGCTCCCCCCCGGAGGCCTCGCTGAGTAAAACCTCCCTTTGGCTTTCCGTCCCCTCCCTTACCTTGAAGACGAAGCCTTCTGGGCAGGCTTGGTCGTACTTGTAGACCTTGTAGACCACCAGGAACCCCACGCAGGCAAGGAAGGCCAGGGCAAACAGGATCAGGGCGGTCGCCTGCAAACAGATTTACCCTTTCTTTTAAGCACGTCTCGCTCCAAGACGCTTCTGAGCAGACCAAAGGTTTATGGTTATGGTTTATGTAATTTAATAATAATAATAATAATAATTTTAATTTATATCCCGCTCTCTCTCCCCAAGGGGACTCGAGGCGGGGCACAGGCAATTAAAAATACAAATAAACCACAAACAAATACAAAATACAGAGTTAAAAATAGATTAAATAAATCCTGCGCTAAAACCCATAAACTGTACTAAAAATTACCCCTAAAAAACCCTAACCTAAAAAGAGACTACCCAAGGCCGGCCAGACGAAAAAAGTGCGTCTTTAATTTTAAGCGGAAGGAGCGGAGGTCCGTGGTTGTCCTGATATCGGGGGGAAGGTCATTCCAGAGGGCTGGGCCCGCCACAGAGAAGGCCCTTCCCCTGGGCGTCGCCCGCTGACAAAGTCTAGTGGACGGCACCCGGAGAAGTCCCTCTCTGTGGGAGCGAATCGGCCGTGAGGATGTATGGGGCAGGATATATACCGCCCTTCTCCCTCTCGGGACTCAGGGCGGAGAACAGCCACAATAAAAAGAAGAAATACAAAAATTGAAATAGCAGATTAATAAAAAATAATTTGGCCTCTTAATTATAACCCCCAATGCCGTAACCTGTCCTTGACCTCTTCCCGCTTGGAGCTTCCCTACCTGACCTGGCAGTTTCTATGGGGAAAATGGCGATTCCCATCGGGAGCGGCCAGAGGCTGAGGACAAGGCCACCAAGGTGATCTGCCGGAAGCAAGGATGGCAGCGCCCCACAGTGACGGCCAGGAGTTGCTCTCCGTTGGAAGCAGTTCTCCAGCCACACGGTGCCTTCCCGTCTCTTGGCTCTAATCATAGGTCCAGCCTTTACAGCCGGGGCTGGGCCTGAATCCTGGGCTGGTGCAAGCCACTCCTTTCTCCGCTGCCACCTTGCCCGTCTGCCCAGACCGAGAGCGCCCTGGGTCTCCGGCTGTTGGCCCTGCATTGCCCCTTACAACCCGTAGATTGGGCTGGGTTCTGTGGACACTTTGCCCAGCCTAGCATTCGGCCTGCCTGCCGAATTGTTAAATCCACTTGCTGCAGCTGCCCAGAGCTGCTCTGGATAGTGAAATTTAATAAGTTTACTACTGTGTGATGGTTCAGTGTAGAACAGAACCCTCTGCTGTTCCTATCAAGAAAGCCCCTTGGCTGGACAGTAGAAAGCGACTGACCACACAGGGCTAGATGATGTGGCCGCTGGGTTGGTTGCTACTCAAGATGTCCCTGAGCAAGACAGGAGGAACTTCCAAAGCACCTGCGAGTTTCAGTGAAATGTTAAGAGGAGGGTCACAGCGACATCTGTAAAGACAACTTTGAGAGCAAACAAAAAAAGGAAGGAAAATCTTCCAGACGTTTTCCACTCAGAAGGTTCCAACCTCAGTTTGGTGGGCTGAAGAGACAGGCAGACTAATTTCAAGAAGATCAGAGAGAGGAGTAAGCTCAAATTGCCTGGAGTAAAGATGTCTGCTTCCAAGGTATCTTAAAAAACATTTACTAATTATAAAGATCCCTGGTACGGGAACATGAAGGCAGACTAACCTCGTTATCTGTTTAGTCTAATATGTTTTTTTTAAGCTTTTTTAACTTTTGTATATTTGTTTCTATTCTGGCTGTGCACCGCCCTGAGTCCTTCGGGAGTAGGGCGGTATAAAAAATCTAATAAACTAAACTAAACTAAGAAGCAACTTAGAACAGAGGAGAAATTTCCTGACAGTCAGAACAATTAACCTCTGGAACAGAAGTTGCCTCCAGAAGTTGTGAATGCCCCAACCCTGGAAGTCTTCAAGAAGATGTTAGATAGCCATTTGTCTGAAATGGTATAGGGCTTCCTGCCCACGCAGGGGGTTGGACTAGAAGACCTCCAAGGTCCCTTCCAACTCTGCTATTGTATTGTATTGCATAATAAACTTTGGACACGTTCTGGGAAGACCCAGCGCTCTGGAGAAGGCAGCGCTCCTGCTGGGGAAGATGGAAGGGCTGCAGAGCACCCAGTCAACTCAGCTGGAGGGCCCCCGTGCCGGTTTGGCAGCCTTCCCTCTTGGCCTTGGAGGACCCCAGCCACCCGCACAGCTGTTGGGACATTGGGGCAGCTGTTTCATTGTTCCCCTTACATACTGTTCACTGGCAGACATCGGAAGACTTCCCTCAAAGGCTACCCGCATGTTGTCTGGCATTTCTGGGTGTAACTAGGACGGCTTATGGGAGTTTAAGGGCGAAAGCCTTCTGTTTCCTGAACAGCCCATCCTTTTCCCTCTTCCCCTCTGGCACTGTGAACCGCCACCACCCGAAGCCTCTCCAGGGCCCCGTTGCGTAGCGGCCGCGCTCAACAACCCCGGCCCTGACAATAATCCCCGAGCGATTCAAGCAAAGGGATGGAAGTTTGTTTGTCTCCGGACTTCTGGCCTACACAGAGCAAGACTGGATCAGTCTCTCGGTTTTGTATTGCATGGAAGTGGAAATATGCAGTAAGGTTTGCTGTTTTTCACAGGAGAACTGAGAAATCTTTAATCTACAAATAATTGCCACACACTATTTGGCACACGAAAAGTATTCGACGTCTCAGCATTTATACAGTGCACTCTGATGCCAGTAAGAAGCAGAAACCAGTAAAACAAAGTTCCTAACTAGACCCATGTTTGTTTGTTTGCTCGTTCATTTCTTAATTCAGTCATTTGGCTAGCCCAAATTTTGAATTTCCAAACTTTTAACAAGCCAGCTTTTACCCCTGTCCTGGGTGACTCTTCTCCCTCCCTGACTCGGCCCAGAATCCCCAGGGCTGCTTTCCCGAGGGAGCTCCGTGGATTTGCCTCTGCCACCTGGGAGCTTCGCTGAAAGTCTGGGTTGATTCCTTCAACTACATCTCCTCAACAAGTGTTAAGAAGCTTGTGGTACATAGCTACAGTCTTTAATTTATTAATGCATCCATTTGTTATCTTTTAAAGCAAATAAATTCCCTTTGGCATCATCCTAATGATAAAAAAGCTAAAACATTATACAATAAGTAACTACATATGATTTACTACTACACTTAAGTTTATATTTGGTAAATTACAAAGGCTCTCACAAATTCATCCAGAATAGTTGCTCTAATTCTTCATCATTGGATGCATAATTTGTCTTCCCCGCTAAACACAAGACCTCCCTGGATTAATTCTCAGATCCAGGCATCTTGCTGTGTTGTACAAGCTATCCAAAAGTCACGGCAAATCATTCAGATTCTCAGTCGATCATCTGGCATCATTTGCATTAAATGGGACTGACGTTCATGATCTGAGCCAATAAACTCCTAATGTCATCGAGGTTTAAATCTATGTTCCTTGCCTATTTACAAAATAACAGCTTACACACCGCCAAGAAAAATCACACCTTCTATTCAAGTTAAATCACTGATGTAATGTCATCAATAAATTTATGATGCTCAATCCTAAACCTTTAGGGCTATTTAATCTATTTGATCACTGGGGAAGAGTAGATAAAGGGAAATTGAAAACATAGATAAATTAGTTTATATGGAAACTGGATCAGATTTGGAAAGTTCACCTCTAGCATATGTTTAGTGCAGGTGAAACTCCATACAAATACAGATCTAGCAGTTCCCATCACTTTCACTGAGGTTAACTGGGGGGTGTTTGGGGATGTAGTATGTTAAACCAGCCCCTTAAGGCTTAAAGGATTTTGCAGGGAAGTACTGCATACCTTTACCTTAATTAATTTCCTGCAGCAATTATTTAATGAAATATCTGCTAGCATTTTGTAGCGAGATAAATGTAACATTCATTTTTTCATGCTTGAAAATGAGCTGACGTGGCTTACCTTAAAACGTTCTGAGATGCCTTGAGTGATACTGACTGTGAATTCTGCAATTCGTGGAGAACGAAATTTCCCTTTCTTTCGATCGGGTTCATATTCTGTTCTTGTCTTCACCACCACCTTTGTCAATGAACACCAACAAAGGAGCAATTACCAGCACATTCCTGCCTCACCACAACTTTCTCTGCCTGTTTTTTGGCTGGCGGTTTGCATGCAGCTTTTGGTCATGAGCCACAGAATAAAGAAGTTGGAAGCGACAATCCTCTCCTATGCCATGGCCAAGAAAACAGGTGTGTCCATAGAGCGCACAAAGGATCCCCCTGGTTTGGTTTATTTTGCCCTTTCAAGCACACAAAGCATAAACTTGGAGATTTAAATAATTCCCTGGGATTTTCTCCCTGGGGTGCAAGGTGCAGACTCTACCAGGAAATGCTTTTCCATGAAAGAAGACTGGAAAGGGCATTTTAAGGACATTGGGTCCAACCACGTTATTTTCTATTCAGCTTTGGGTTTTTTATAATTTTATAAATTAATATGTGGTCTTTAAACAAATGCTTGTAAAGTGAGGACTACCTGAAGCCTAATTAAAAAGGAGGTAGCTGTTTCCTGTATCCCACTGGGCAAATGAGCACCACATAAACTGGTCCTTGGCTGATCCTGATCCACGGTCCTCAGGTGCCATTCCAATTTTCAGGCTTGGGTTCCAAAACTCTTGATCAATTGTAAATGGCCTTTAGAGCAGTAAAACATGCACCCTTTGGAGAGACATGTCTAGTAAAAGACACCCTTTTGTTAGGAAAAGCTGAACAAAAATGGGATAGAGAATAACTGCAGCATTAGCTGAAGAAATGACTCTAGATATGACAGGTTAAAACAGGAGTGTGCAAGCTTCTTCAACTGACGGTCATACTTAGCCTCTTAGGGAGAAGTTGCCGTCTTCTGAGCAGTGAAATGGGGCAAAAGAAAACAACATGAGGCCAATTCAGTCAGAATTCAATCTTCATAGAGCTGCAAGGGATCTTGGAGGTCTTCTAGTCCAACGCCTTGCTCAAGCAGGAGACCCTATAAACATTTCAGACAAGTGGCTGTGCAGTCTCTTCTTAAAAGCCTCCAGTGATGGAGCACTCACAACTTTTGAAGGCAGCTTCTGTTGCACTGGTTAATTGTCCTCCCTGTCGGAAAGTTTCTCCTTAGTTCCAGGTTGCTTCTCTCCTGGATTAATTTCCATCCATTGCTTTTTATCCTTCCCTCGGGTGCTTTGGAAAATAAGTTGACGCCCTCCTCTTTGTGACAGCCCCTCAAATACTGGAAAACTGCTATCATGTCCCATCCCCCCCAGTCCTTTTCTTCCTCTAGACTGGCCATATCCAAATCCTGCAACCGTTCTTCATAGTCTCCAACTACGTTTAACCATCTTAGTTGCTCTTCTCTGCATTTTTTCCAGTCTCAACATCTTTTTTATAAAGCTTTATAAAGTGGTAGTGATATTTCACGTGATTTTGATTCTATGCCTCTGTTTATACAAACAAGGATCGTATAGCTTTTTTTGGCTGCTGCTACACACTGCTGGCTCATGTTTAAGTGAAACTAGTTGGCATTTCTATTTACAAGTGATCAGCTTTAAAACACCAGAACCTGATAAACTGCATCTTAGAATACTGAAGGAAGTAGTTTAAAATCTTACCAAACATTTTAATCTTATTTTTAAGAAACATTGGAGAAACAATTAAATAACATCCTTATTTTTAGAATTAGAAAATAGTAGGCTCCAGGGAATCTGATATTAATAGAAGTATAAAACAAATCATAAACTGTTAACAACTTAAAAACAATGGTGTAATTACTACGGGTCAACAACATGTGACTTTCCTAGTAAAGTGCTCCATGACATTCTAGTCCAGTGGCATACAATGGCTTGTTTGGAAATTGCCATCACCAACTCTTCCTTCCAGATTGGACTGAGGAGCTTCAGTCCTGGACCTTGTGTCCTCAATATTTTTATGAATGACTTGAAGTGAGACGCTTCCCAAATCTGCTGATGAATTTCTCAACAATAAGTTCAGGAGCAGAACTAGAACCTTCCCAAACTAAAAGAACCTTTTGGGTTGGGGTGCTTTTACTCGGTACTCTTAAGAAAGAGTTGGACTCTGGGTTCTAAGTGCCCCTTTGAGCATCCCAATTCCAGGACCCTAAGAAATGAACTAAAATGAGCTTATTGTATAGATGCCGGATATTCTTGACAGAGGGGTGTCGATTTCATTACTTGGTAGTTTTCTGATCTGAAAGGGAAGATGGCACTTCTGTGAAAATCTTACCACTCATTTAAGCTCGTTAAAGTTCATAGGAGACAAAGCCTCTATCTGTATCCAGATGATTCCTATCGCCCTGTTTATTTCACGGAGAAATGGGCGGAGATCGAGAGTCTTCCCCCGCCCCCCAGTTCCTCCTGCAACAGAAGCAACCAAGGGCGTCGGGTACCAACGGAGTAGTTAAGCCAGGGATACGGGGAGGCCACACCCAGGGAGGAACAAAGCCTCTTCGCCAGGCGCGAACAAAGAGCCGCCGTCTCCCCTTCCAGCAGCCCTTCTCCGCGGTTCCTCTTCGCCACCATTTCATCCCCCCAATTTGCAGGTTCCCTTTGCGAGCCGATTCAAAGGACCCATCGCCAATTCTGCATTTCCTTCCCCAACAGCCTTGATTTTAGATGATCTCTCATCGTTCTTTGGACACGGTCGCTCCACAATTGACGTGGAAAGAACAACCGAAGGTACAAATGTTAAAATAGGCCTATGCCTGTGTCTATATTGGTTGAAGCGAAGCTTGCTCCAAAAGTCACCGCAGGGAAACTCTTCCAGGGGGAGAAAGAAGGGGGCGGGGAATCTGGCTTTGCCGTTATGGGTGCGGGTTTCCCTGCGAAGGGCGCTGGGCCGAGGGCGGACGGAATCCACCCCCGCGGTTCCCCGGGAAGAAGCGCGCCACCCCACCGGAGATGCCCTGCCTGGGCTCCAAGGAAAGGACACCCCGGGGCCGCCCTGGAGATGCGCAAGCGGCGCGGCGCGGGCGGGGTCCGGCAGGCGAGCCGAAGCCCTTGGCGGCTGGGATGCTCCGGCCTCCTTCCCGCCCAGAGCCCCGCGAGAGGCAGCCCGGGCGGAGGCTCTCCGCTCGCTACCTTGTCCGGCGGGGGGAACTGGAGCTGTCCGACGTCAAGCGGGGTGATAAGCGGGATGGTGTCGAAGCCGTCCTCCGCCGGGGCCGCTTTGCCGCGCTTCTCGCCCGAAGGGCCGCCCAGCTTCACCATCCTTCCCTCGCCCACAAGAGGAGCCTACAAAAGGCCGCCGACAGCCCGGCACGGCGCTACCTGCTCGGCCCCCGCTTCGTCCGCCGCTGCCGCGCCGGCTTCTCGTCCGCTCCTCCGCCGCTCTGCCCGCCCAGCCCAGCGCCTCCCCTTCCGCGCGGCAAGGCGGCGGCAGCAGCGGCAGCTCCGGAGTGACGCAGCCGCGCGTGGCCCTCGCCTCCCCCGCCCAGCCGGCAGCGCCACCCTCGCCGGGGCTGCGGCAGGGCGCGGGGCGGGCGGGGGACGGAGCAGCCGCTCACCTGCCTCGGTCGACGCACCTGCTGGCCCTGCTCAGTCCCTGCCCCCGCCTCTCCTGGCCTTTGGGCGGCCGCCCGGGAGAAGCGACGCCCCGGCAATAGCCGCCGCCACAGCCTCCCGAGCCCCCCCCCCCGGGCAAGCGTCCCCCCTCCCTCGGCAGCGGGCCGGCCCTTCTCCCCTCCCCAAAACAGCCCCCCCTCACCTCTGGCACCAGGGCAGCCGGACGCCGTTCCCTGGGTTGGGCTCCATTGAGGGACAGCCTCCTCCTGGCCCGGGGCTTCTGCCCTCATTGGCCTTGAAAGGTTCCCACTTGGTGCTCAGAGGACCCAGAGGGAAGGACCCCACCTGGGGGGCTTCTTTGGAACAGCCCCAGCCCTATTGGGTCAGTATTGCCGGCCTCCCGCATGATGGAAATGGGTTCTGCAGGTAAATTCGGACATGACTGAGGCAGCCCATAGGGGAATAATGAATTCTCAAAAGCAATAGAAGTCTCGAGGCAACAATTCAGTCAAGTGCAACTTTGATATGGTTTTATTTACTTACAAAGAGGGTTTTGCTGCTCTTCAGGAGGCCCAGGCCTCACTGGCCCAGCTCGCTCTCCTTCTGCAAAGCCTTCATGGTTAGGGTCACCAGAGGGTCACGCTAGAGAAGGGCCCTTCGTTGTTTTGGGGCTTGGCAGGAACCACAAGGCTGCTCAGGGACCAGGGTTCCTGCTCAGGGACCAGGGTTCCAGCCGCTGCCTGGGGCACTTGCGGAGGAGCAAACTCCGGGCAGAGGGCTAGGCTGCAGCAGCCCCTCCTCCTCCTCCTCCTCCTCCTCCCAGGAGGCATGGCTTCCTTTCAAAGGGCAAGACAGAGTCGGAGCTTCTGGAGATTCACAGGCTTTTGCAGGATCCAAAGTCGGTTTCTGTGCGTCTTTCCCCAGCCCAGGCCTTGCCCTGCCCTGCCACATGGTGCTCCGGGGGTCCAAACTCACTTGGCGAATGACCCCTCGAGTGGGGTGGGCGCTTCTCTGATGGCGACAGGAAGGATGCTGAGATTTCCTGGGTAAAGAAATCTGAGCATTGGGACTTCTCGAGGTCAGGAATTTCCATTGCGTGAGAAAAGTCGTCTGCAATAGCTGCACTTTCAGCTTTACAGTGGGTTTTTTTGTGTCGATGTAAGACAGCAGAACGGCTGAAACATTTATTGCAGGTCTCACAGGGATATGGCTTTTCCCCAGTATGCGTTCTGATATGTCTTCGCAAATCTCCAGATCCCGCAAAACATTTTCCTGTAAAATAAGATACTAATTGTTCTTTCAGCAAAGATTAGTGTTTTAAAATGACTAGGTCTTAGTTAATGTGGTTTGTTGTTATGTGCGCCTGTGTATCAACAACCTTCTGACTTACCACAAACTGAACAATTATATGGCTTTTCTCCCGTGTGTCTGATCCTGTGTTTTACTAATTTCCGTGGTAAGTTAAATGATTTCCCACACTCATCGCATGTGAAAACTTTTTCTGCTGCATGGTTCTTCTTGTGTTCCTTTAAATTACTGAAGTTACTAAATCCTAAGTGTAAGAGAATTTGAATCAGAACGATCACTTACAGAGTGAAATAAATTACAAAAAATCGGTGCCCCGTGCCACCCCAGACACTACAGTTGTGGCCACAGACACAGGACCCGAGTGTGAGAGGATGAAACTTCCTGCCATTCACTCTTGACCTACAAGAGTTAATGGCAAAGGGGAGAGTGGGATTTGGCCAGCGCGTAACCGGTGCCCTGGGGCTGATGCTCTTTCTGCCACAGCCACCTGGCTGCTTTTGGAACCCCAGCTGGATGGTGCCTGCGCCCAGATAAGGCCTAGCAGGGAAGGGGCACATGCTGGCATTACAGCTTGGGTTGCTCACGCAGGGAAGTTTAACCAGACCTACCTCGACCACAAATATCACACAGATGTGGTTTTTCTCCAGAGTGAATAATAATGTGGCGCTGGACATCTCCAGAGGCAGCAAACCTGTAACACCATCATCAAGCCACCGTGAATGCTCCAATAAGCAGATCCTGCCTTGACTGCATCACGTTTTTGGCAGGCCAGCCTCCCTTGGGAGGAAGCAACCCATCTCCCCCCGCCCTCCCTAGCACCCTCTGCCTGGCATCACCAACACTGCCAGGAACTCCAGGGCCACTAAAAGACCACTGAGGGCTGTGCTGCCTCCCCCCGCCCCCCCTTCTGAATCTGGCTGCAGAGTTACATGTACAAATCAGGCCTGTTTGCTGTACTACCAGGAAATTATAATGAAACATTTTTGAGGAAAGGGCTGAAAATATAAAAAGGAAAAATGACAAACCCTGCTAGGTTGTATTGGAATTGCTGAAGGTTCATAATTTGAAAAATAATTTAAATTTGTCATTGATTAAGACCAGATTATCAAATGATGTAGGACTCTTCAGTCAACAGATAGCTTTAGAAGCAAAAGCTCTCTCTGCCCTGGGATAAGCCTTATTTTAGGAGAGAAGCATAACAAAAACTATTGCAATAGTTTGCAAGTCAGGCCACACCTTGCCATTTCCCACTTTGTGCAGCTGTTCTGGCCACGGCTTCACTTGCTGTTGTGTTTCTACTGTGGTGCTGATACACACCTACCCCTGACTAACCACCCTTCAGGGATGGAAGTATTTTCATGCTGGCCAAAAGCGTTTGCCCCAGCATGAGATACAACATAGATAAACATCTCCAGTTCTCCAATACACTGATTGCTGACACCCTCCTCTTCCTTTGCCTTGTGTTTTGGTTTCTTTAAACCATAGTTTGTTATAACTAAATACTTATGGTTTGTGCAATCCTTCTAAAATAAAAAAAATGGATCCTATTTTGCATTCTCAATCTAGTTGTACGAAATTTAAGAGATCCAGAACCTTTCCATTTAGATACATTAGCCAACAGATCTTCTGGGATGTGTTGTCTTGAAGGACGGTGAATAGTAAATATCTACAAATCTGAATAATAGATATAAATGCATATATATATGTATGAATTTCACAGGCATACAAACCTCTTCCCACAGATTTCACAAATGAATGGTTTTTCACCAGAATGGCGACGCAAGTGAGTCTGAAGATTGCCTGCCTACAAAGATAAGGAAACATTTTTATAAAAGAATGTTAACCAGAGAATTTTACAGTTGGAAATGAAGATCTACAAGTACTTCCTTATGTCAATAGTGATACACAGAAATAGGAGCAACCCCCACCCCCAGTGTACCATTGTCATATCTGAAAACAGGGAGGCAGATTCTCTAGGCACAAGTAGAGAATTCAACCCTTTATCAGACTTGAACTACAAAGGCTTCACTCCCCATCAGCAGATGGGCTGAATACAAAGCCCCCCCCAAGATAGGCACTTCCAAACTGAGGCCAGGTCCTATTGCTATGGAACGAAGAGGTTTCCTCTACTGGAACCAACCTAAACTGGGTGAGGGTGATTTCAGCTACGCAGAAGGATCTGCCACAATGTCCAGCTTGTTCCCACCAGGTGCTGGAGCAGGAATAGGCAACTCCAGAGCAAGAGGGCAGCAGAGCAAGAGGGCACCCGTGCTCAGCATCCAAGCCTACATTTCTGCAACAAGAACTACATATAGTTCTGCTCAAGGCAGAACAGACTTTAGGATATTTACGCTTAACTCTACATCCCCTAAAGCCAAAGGTCAGTGTGACGGACTCCCTCCTTATCCAGCGGACTCTCTGGCAGACTTTCAGGGAAAAATACGGACCAATGCCATTATTCATTGCACAGGTAAGCACAACGTGAAGTTTCCAATGAGAAGTTTGGAATCAATGAGAGGACAAATACTTAGGGATTAGAAATTCATTCTGTCTCAAAATAGTCTACGTTCAGAACCCAGAACCTTTTTCATATCTGAAAATGGTAAATGTTCATAGGAATTTCTGAATTTCATTTTAGGGAAGATAAGATTCCTTAGCAGCACCAATCACAGGGAACAGAAACCACCTTTATTTTATTTTCCCCGGTGAAAAATGTTTCTTAAAATTGTTTAACTTATTTTGCGATTATTGTAGAATTGCCATAAAATCATACTGCGTACAACCTATTGCCTGATCAATAGAAGGGGACTAGGTAGCATATAAACAAAAGTAAACTTAAGTACAAAAGAATATTATACAAAATATTAAAATTCCTACCTGTGAGAAACATTTTCCACAAATGTTACATTCGAAAGGCTTTTCACCTAAAAGAAGCAGCAATTATATTTGCACTTCTGACAACTAAGTAACATTGAATGCACATAAAAATGGACTTGTCTTCAGGTCAACATAAAAATAACCAAGAAGACATTTATATTCAACATATGTTATATTCACAACTCCCCTTAATGCACAGATTAATACTATTTTATAGTAATAAGACTTAATGAAACATTATCTTAATTGTACATTATTCTATGAAGTTCACCTAGGAGCAGGTCACACATAGTTTAACAGAGCTTGATCATAAGTGGGTACAAAATTGCTATTTTGAAATTCTACACCATAAAGCTGGGATTTGCAACTAAGTGGCACAGATGGATCCCAAATAAAATTATGGCCACTGGAGTAAACAGGTGCTATAATCACAACATTAGCATCTCTATGATACAGTAAGATCATGTCCAAGGAGAAAAAAATACTTTTTTAACAAACCGTTTTCTTTCTCCTTCCAAATGGCTGCAAATGACAGCACATTAAATATGGCAAAGTGGAGTTATTTTTTTTAATGCAAAACTATCTAAAATACCAGGCCATCATGGTTTCATAAGTGTTATGAACTGGCCCTATCAGAAAAAGGGGCGTCCATACGTTTACTGGGGGGAAATCACGAATGCTTAAGCACATTCACATGGGTGGAGGCTACTCGATGAGGGCCATGAAGTCTGATTACCACTTGATGGGCGTACGTGGTCATGGGGGCCCCAGAGCCACGGCTGCTAAGACTACATGCTGACTGGGTCTCCGTGCGGTCCCTGGGTAGCTGGCCTGCCATGTTAACCGACTGTACCTGTATGAGACCTGAGGTGGAGCTCCAGGTTGCTCGGATGCTTAAAAACCTTTCCACATAACGCGCACGGATATTGCCTCTCCGGAAGGGAGACCTTTAAGGGGCTCTCCGGCCCAGGCGGCTCCCGAGACGGCTCCAAATCTACACCTCCGGTACTCGGGATCCCGCTGGGACATTTCCCTTCAGGAACCTCAACTGCGGCCGTCCTTTTTGTGCTGCTCCGGCTTCCTGATTCATTTCCTTTTGCAGCGGCTCTGCCGGGATCCCCTGCAGAAGGTGGCTCAGGAGACCTTTGGGACCGTAGCAGATTCAGTTTTTGAAGGTGGATAGCTTTCTTGGGCCTCATCGGCTTGGCTGGCTGTACGGAGGCGCCCTCAGCGCAGTCGTTTAAGGCCTGGGCGAGAAAGGGTAGGGGCAGGGGGGCCCGATCAGATGACTCCAAAGTACATTGGGCGATGTTGCCCAAAGCGGCATCCTGAGCCATGTCTTGTGCTGGAGAGATTACAAAACCAGGGGGCATTTCTAGTAACCCCTTGTTGCTGGGGCGAATAGTCTCTTGGCAGAACTGTTTGCTATAAAAGTTTCGCAGCTTGTAATGGCCATTGGGGAGTTTAAAGGACAGATCAGCCCTACCAGGGCCCACAGAGTCTTGGTTTGGTTTGGCTCCCTCAGCTGAGGAACCGCGAGGTGCACAAGGCTGTGACCCAGCTGGCTGGCCATCCAAGGCTTTACAAGCAGCAGCGGAGAAAACGTGGAGCCCATCACAATGTCCACAGTGGGTATCAGCAGCCAAAGTATTTTGCAATGAAAATGCACCATTGCTGGTCAGACTGGCTGGTTGCTCTATAGACCGGGAGGATTTTAAAAAGGAGTGACACAGATTCAAAATATTCTGCACCTGTAAGCACTGGGCTATGTCCAGCAAGTTCTGTATATTATCCTGGTTGAGGTCAAGATGTGAAGTATACATATAATCCAAGATCTGGCCAATGCTGCCCACGTTCTTAATGTCCAAATGAAAAACATAATTCTTCTGGCTTGGAGAATTTTGAAACAGGGTCCTAGGGAAGAAAAGCAGAATTACAAACATCCACTTATCCTCACATCCCCTTTATAGCATGAACATTACATGACATCCCATTACATCGCCCTGGGGAGATCTTGTTAATTAAAGAGCTCTAACTGGTAGAGTCCAGGAAGAGAGGCTTCGCTGCCCTTCCCCCCTCCCCCCCCCCCCCCGTGGAATATTTACTAGCTCCAAAGTGAAAAACAAGAGTGTAATTTTTTTTCATGTTCCACTGTTCCATCTAGTAGAACACTCAGCACAGCGTGATGTAGTGTAGACCAGAAATTGTCCATCAGAAGGCAAATCCAACCAAATGTCCTAAGCATGACTGTTGGGTTTCAACTTAGAGGAAATCTTTTCACCCTTTTGTGCACTAAGATTGATAGTAATCACTTATTTCTTTTCATGCAGGTGAACAGAATCCTATCAATCCTATAACTTCACAGGTAACTATGACTTTGCACTCCTCATAGTATTTTTATGAAATATAATTTTATCTTTTAAAACATGTGTTGTATATGAATCTAGATTCCTTAATTTTGAAACAGAAGAACACATTTATAGATAATCAAAGCTTTTATTTCATTTTTGTACCATATTAATTCATAATGTTAAAAGAGTTTTTAAGAGCAACAGTACACCAGGCTTCCCTTATTTCATTTCGCTTTTTGTGCACTGTCCAGAATCCTGGCTATTGGGGAAGTCTATAAGGACTGTAAATATATAATAACTCTTGTTAACTTAATGACACTTCTGCCTCCCATGCCTTACTTCATATTCATTAAAGTAGTTTGTACTAACATACCTAAAATATTGGCTAAAGGCAGCCAACACATTTTTATGTGCTTTGAAGGAAACCCCTTTGACCACCAACATACAATCGCAGAGAAGGCCCTGTATCCTCTGATCGTGGAGCTGCTGAAGGAGGTGACAACTGTGATTGGCAAAAGCATCCATGCTAGAGCGTGTCTATGTTACCTAAAAAAGAAAAAAAATACTTTAGGGATGCAGTTATACTGGTAAGCATGTGCTAAATCTTATAGCCATGTACATCAGAGCTGCTCTATGCAAAAGGATTAAATGTTATATTGTTTGAAAATGCAAACCAAATCACAGCGGCAAGTTTCCCAGAAGTTTCCCCATTTTTATTTTTTCACCAGGTAGCTTTCTTAACCATTTAAAGGCATACTCTAGACACAGTCTATCTTGATGTTCCTAAAGTCTCTCAGAAGCATCTCACAATTAGAATACTATTTTACAGCAGTCTTCGGGTAGTGCAGCATTTTGACCATGTCCAGCTTGCAATTATGAGGGTGGGGCAAACTGTAGTCACACTATTGCGATTTCCCCTGTTTTCCGCCAGCTCTTCATAAGCAACTTCAATGGGGAAGCCACCAGGAAGTCAGGAGTTACTCCTATTGATCTCTGCCTGCTTCCCTGATACTCTTCCCGCATAATGATCCGTGCAGACCTGGGGTTACAAAAGCAGCCCTGACTGCCGGGATTCCCAATACTAAGCGATGTAATCACGTGATATTGCGCTTTATGACCGCATCGCTTAGCAACAGCAAGTCTGGTGCCAATTGCCAAAGTAACCCGAGGGCTAGCTGTGCCTGTTTCATTTATTTACAGGAAGTATAGATGGTACGTCCACAGGTGGCATAAGTGGAACAGCCTGCAAACATGCAAGTTAGCAGCAATAGAAATGGAATGAATCCCGGCCACCAGCCGCAGCCTACGCAGGATCTGGTGAGCTATAGGGGAGAAAGCAGTTCCACAAAATGGAACAACTATCCAAAGATGGCTGAAAGGGTCCCGATTAGGATGCCCTAATTAAATCATGAGCCTCGAGCCTTGGGCAGGGGGTGCCAGGGCCTCGCTAAAGCCCAGTCCGCCCCCACAACCAGAGGCACCGGTGGATGTTGTGTTGATATAGAGTGGAGATGAAATACGTCCGAGGGGTTTATGCCCAAGCAGCCAAAGGTGAGGCTGCAGCCATTCTGCCCACTGAAAGATCCCCCAAGGAAGAGAGGCTCCACGTCAAGAAAACGCTTGGAAAGGAACCGAGAAGCAAAGGATGAGATCCTGGCTCTGGAAGAAGCCTTCGGCTCCTGGGGAAAAGCCAAGTGGGGCCTCCCACAGACCAGAGAGGGTGACCAGCTGCTCATGGGGGATTAAATAAGGCAACCTCCAAGGGTGCCTTGAAGGAATTTCAGAGAGTCCTTGACCTGCAACAGTTCAATTAGCCACCGTTCAGTTACATCCTCATTGAAAAAAGTGACTTTATGACCATTTCTCACTCTTACGACCATCCCAGCGTCCCCGCGCGGTCACGTGATCAAAGTTCAGAACCTTGGAGACCCACTCACATTTTTCAAAGCCAAGCCACGCCCACCAAGCCACGCCCACAGAACCGGCAGTAAAAAAAATGCTAGAAACCAACGGCGTCATTTCCTTCGGGAAGACACCAGAGGGGCTCCCCACAGCCACGCAGGTGTCACCCGACCCCATCGAGGGAACCTGGCCACAGGTAAGCAGGCAGGGCGGAGCCTCGGCGGAAGAAAGCCCGAAAGACGCCGCGAGAGACTCACAGACAGGCGGGGCCGGATCCCGCGGAGGGAGGAGGCGGAGCAGGAGGAGCAGGAGAAGAGCCGCGCGCCGACGCCATGGAGACGCTTCCCAATGGAGACCCCTCCCCCCGCCGTGGGGGCAAGACGTCGCCCAGGGTAACCATAGAGCGGCACGTCCGGTGCGCCTCGCGAACGCCGCCGGAACGAGCGTCTTTGCATGCGCGCCGCGTGTTCCCCTGCGCTAGGGTCCGGCTTCCGTCCGGTCTGACCGTCCGTGCGAGACACGGCTCGCCTCCACTCGTAAGCGGTTCGTACTCCGCCTGCTAGGCGGGTTTTTCCCCCTCTCCCGGGCGGCCTCTTCCCACCTGGGGCCCCAGTTCTTGCCCTCCAGGCTTGGGGGGCGGTTCATGAGGGCATGCGGTGGGCGGTGGGCGGTGGGCGCAGCGGGACCCCCGACAACGGCCGAAAAGGCCTCCCAGCCCCTGTGAGGCCTCCGGGTGGGACAGGACGGCGCGTGTGCGTGTGCAAGCAGGGGCCTATGCGTCGGAGGCCGTCAGGAGGCGCCCGCTTTGGGGGGGGGGGGCGGTGTCTTCCTGCTGCTCTCCGGGCAGCGTGGCTCCCTCTTCCCTACACTTTCCCAGACTTGCTGGCGGCTCCTGCGGCGATGCTGTTCCCTGTGGGCTGCTCGGAGTTAGAGCAATTTTCCTGACATGTTTGTTATTTTATCTATTTATTTGTCGACATGTACAAGGAAAGAAGTATGAAAACTCATGGAAAAAATGGCACAGATCAATGGATATAAATAAGCCAAGCATAGCCACAAACACTTAAAAAGAGTGCATATAAATGGCGATAGAGGGACAGGGACTGGTAGGCACGCTGGAGCGCTTGTGCATGGCCCCTTTACGGACCTCTTAAGAAACACGCAAGGCCCACGGTAGAAGAAGAGCTTAAGGTGAAAGGTGTGGGGGGTTAGAGGAACTAACAATCGGATCAGGTAGGGTGTTCCATACATTCACTACTCCATTCCTGAAATCGTTTTTCCAGATTAGAATGGATTACATTTAGTTTGTGTGTATGTTGTGCTTGGGTAGTTTTTGTTTTCTGAAATAGAATTTCTAACTCTACATTAAATACAATGTCAGATGGTTAATTCTGTTCTCCGTGTATTTCCAGAATTTGTTGAAGACTTCGAAGAAGCAGATACAGTTTTCCAGAATGGTGTTTTTTACATGTAATGCCTGCGGAGAAGCCCTGAAGAAGGGACAGGTGGAAAAGCACGTGAATATGTGCCGAAACTGTCAGTGTCTGTCTTGCATGGATTGCGGGAAGGATTTTTGGTAGGTTGAAACCGGCCTGTGACTTCATCATTTGGCACTGGGGGTCTTCTAGAGAAGCTTTTCAAGGGGCAGTTGCAGCATCAGGCCAGCCTTGTCTGGGCACGAAAGTGAAAAGGCCTGGCTAGTGGGCAGCCTGGGAGCTGTAGAACTGTGAGCAGGACTGGGATGTCAAAAAAAAAAAAAAGAGAGTTCTCCAGCCGGACCTGAGGGTTACAATAGAAGCATTGGAACTACGGCTTATTCCTCTCAATCAGCATGCTTGGCTTTATAGCCAAGGCAGAAACAGGTAAAATAAAATAAAATAAACATGCGCTGTATCTCAGATTATAGGGGAAGAAATCTCTAGGAACATCTGGGAAAGTAACAAAAATGTTAATAGAGCCCAATTGGGCAAGCTGTAGAAAATTGACAGATAGGAAATAAGAGAGTTAATATAATTTATTTTGAGAAAAGGTAAATCTGGAAAGGGGAGGGGGAGAAATTTAAAACTTCCTAAGGTCAGCCTAGGTAATTGATTATCTATAACTTGAGCATGATATTGAGTTTCTGCATATGCTCAGAGGTTACTTCTTCAGATATTTCATCCATTTAATGCTGGATTTCAGCAAAAATGGTGGTGGTGGTATGTTAACCACTGAAAAAGCAGCAAATTTATCAGCAGTTGCAAACCAAGTGTAATGGTGATCATTCAGTCTCAAAGGCTCTCGAAGTACTCTTGTCTTTAGCTGCTTCCTAACAGCAATAATTAAAGTGCTCATCTAATCTCTAGGAAGAGAGCACTCTGCAAGGAAGGGGGTGGGGGTTGCTGCAGAGAAACGTTGCTTGCAAGCCCCTGCCTGGCATTTGGGCAGCATTTGAAGGCATGGGCAGGTGGCCTATCCTGGAGAAGTATTCTATAAGAAGGTGACCCTCTAAATTCCTCTCTGCCAAGCAGAGGCGTAGCGTGGGGGGTGCAGGGGGTGCCGGCCGCACCGGGCGCAACATCTGGGGGGGCGCGCTCCAGAGACCCGACTCGGAAGCTCTCCTCCACGGGTCTCTGGAGTTGGCTGCGGCGGCGCCTGGGCGCTCCTGGGCCAGCGAGAGTCGGGGAGCGAACAGCGGCCAGTAGGGGCCAAACCCTCCCGGGCCATCCCCCGGCTGAGGCCAGCGCCGGCTCCTCGCACCCGCCAGCGCCACCCGAGGGGGCCAGGCGAGACTTAAAGGCGCAGGTCTTTCGAAGCAACGGCCGTGCGGAGACCCAGGAAGACTCCTCCGTTCCGAGCCAGCCAGAGGAGCGGCGACCTGGGCCCCGCGGCGGCCCGGGAAGACCCTCTTGCCCCGGCTTTCGGGCCGTCGCCCTCCGTAGAAAGGAGCGTCGGGTGTCCCAGGCCCGCACCACGCAAAGGGCGCCCGCTTCTCCCCAAGGCGAGGCAACGAGTGTCGGACCCGGATGGCCGAGCCCTTTGGGCAGCGGCTGCCCGCCGGATCCTCGCGGGAGGTGCGTGGGCTCGACACCACAAGAAGAGCGGCCTCCCCCGAGTGCTAAAATCCACGGGTTAGGGGGCGCAAATTACTTGCCTTGCCCCAGGTGCTGACAACCCACGCTACGCCACTGCTGCCAAGCAGGTTCTTGCAAAGACCAGCCTTTTCGAACCTTTTTACCCTGGAGAAATCCTTGACATAATTTTCAGGGCTCAAGGGTATTCCAGAATAAAAACAAAAATATATTGGTACTTCACAATACAACTTATTTCTAACCTTCCAAATCCAAATTTTGCAATATTTACCTTAGAGTAGAAGACAGAGTAGAAGCTGAGTAGAGGCAGGAAAAATTTCCCACCAACTAGAATTGCATGGAATAAGAAAAAATATTATTATTATTTCCAATCATACCCTCTTATGGAGCAGTTGGGAAAAACTACCTACCAATGTTTAGACCTACCAGTGTTTTTCAAGTTAGTTATGCTTCTTTAATACATTCAGCAAAATGTTTGGGCAGAGCTCTGGAAAATGCCTTATTTAAATCTGCATTTATAATGCAGGGATGATGATTATAAATCCCATGTGAAGTGCTTAAGTGAAGATCAGAAGTATGGAGGAAAGAATTATGAAGCCAAAATCCCCAAAGGAGACGTCAAGCAGCAGGAATGGACTCAGGTGAAGTACACCTAGCACACCACAAATTTGTCAAAAAAATTGCATGCATAGCCTTATGTAGGCTTATAGAGTGCTCCTGGGGGCTGGGGCAAAAAACCCGCCTGTTTTATGCTCATTTCTGCCCTCACCAGCCCCCAGAAGGTCTCTGAAAGCCCCCATAAGGCTATGCATGGCCATTTTGGTGATGGGGTCGGGGCTTCAGGAGGCAAAAATTGCTGCATTCGATGTATAAGAGGCACCCAGATTTTCAGCCTCTCTTTAGAGAAAAATGGTGCGTCTTATACTCCGAAAAATACGGTATATTTAATCCTGTAGCAATTCACAATATAAAAATCAATGTGACAATAGGATAATAAAATGTTCTACTGCTGTATTACCCAGTCACATTGGCCTATTTTTCATTTGCAGAAAATTCATGAAATAATAAAGGAAACTAACATTAATGTCAAAGTTCGGGATATTTTACAACAGATGCATGCATACGACAATATTCCACGAAAGAAACGCAAATTTCAGGTATGTTCATGAGTCAAGTATTTATGCCTCAAATCTGAGCTGGTATAGGGCAGATTTTCTTTATTATGGTTCTTTAAAGCAAAAGTAACTTCTCTTAAAGAATCCACATAGTTCAGTGTTTTTTAAATTATACCGTGGAAAACACATGTTTTCAAATAATTTGAAAATCCTGTGGCCTTATTTTTTTTAACTTGTTTAAACCCCATTTCATTACACATTTGTGCCTCCTAGTGATCCCACTGCTTGGGCCTTTCTGGCCCCATTAGTGAACATGTCTGCAGTTAAGAAGCAAAGATGCCACTGCAGGCAACCTCAGGATGGTCAGAAGGTCATGCGGTTCCACTTTGGCTGCTGATCAGGAGTGCTGTACACGCATGGGGATAAAGCCCATGGCAAAATTATAGCAGCCTATTTGGAAAATTCTGTACGTTTGGTTGTTAACAGATTCTGGAAGAAGTAGGTTAAGAACAGGTAGTTGTGGCTTTCTGCTGATTTACTGCTTTTGTCAGAAAATGCACTTGTGTTGTGGTTAAATAGAGGATTTCCCCCCCCCCCCCCCCCTCTGCCTAAATAGAACTGGATGGCCAACAGTTTGAAAATCCACAATACTACACTACAGGATCAAGTATGGAATATTTTTTCAGAAGCAACAAGAAAGGTAAGCAAACCACTTACTGCTGCATTTGGAATATATTGTGATAAGCACATTGGGGGAGTGCAGGAGGACGCTTGGCTCAGGATGACCAGTGGGTTTCGTGTAATAATGGCAGTGGGAAGTGCCAGAATTGTTGTTGTTAAGCTATGCGGTCACATAATGTGCTTTACAACCAGATTGCTGAACTATGGAAATTACTGTCATCAACTGAGGACTTACTTGTATGTGTATTTGGGTTTCTTTAATACTGAAAAAAGATTAAAGGGAATAAACTGTGTTGAAAATCTGGTAAGAGAGAGCATATATAGATGGTTGGTAAATATTCTTTCTCTCTAGCAAGCTGTTTGGTAAATGAAAAACATGGATCCTGCCACCCTAGCTTCCTTTATTCAGTCAAAGAAGGTTTTCATTGGCCATTCCTCATCCTTTCATTTTCTGAGCAAAGTCAAAAATTAGTTTAAACAAATCTCAGAAAACGGAGATATAAATAGATGATTTGCTGTTCCCACACAGGGAGGGGAAGCTGGGAACTGGTGAGCTATCTCCAGTTGAAAGTTAGAAAACCTTTAAAAAGAGTGAGGTATTTGTTTTCAGCCTCCTTGGCTCTATCAAATACTGCCAGATGGGTAATGCAAAACCCTGCCTTTCAAATGCATACTCATTTGAAATATCCATCTTCATTCCCGTGAAACTTGTTTCCCTCAAATGTTTTTGCTGCTTTGTTATCAGTTGATTTTAAGTGCCAGTTCCATGTAGTAATAGTATGTTTTAAATTGTTATATAAACGTATATTTTTCCTGTGTTTGCATTTTATTCTTTTTGCTATTTTTCTGCTTTGGAATGGTTTTAGTTGTAATTCATTTAGAGGTCTTCAACTATTGAAACAACAGAAGTATAGTAGGAGTAATAGAAAGAAATAGACTTCAAATGTACTAATATAATATTGGTTTTGTTGTGGTGATATATAATCCACTCATTTCTCCAACAGGAAACATTTGAAACCGAATCTGAAAAAGATGAAATTATGCCTGTGGCATCAGAAAACAATATCACAAAGACTGAGAAACCAAAAGAGAAAAAAAGTAAAAAGAAATTAAAAGAGAAGAAAAGTATCAGAAAGTTAAAAGCTCAGCAAGAAAACCTGGAATGTTTAAAAAGTGAAAAATCTCAGCAAGACATTCTTGAAAAAGATGGCGTAAAAATGCCCCAGAGTTTGAAGAAGGCGAAGCAAGAAGCAGACGGCTTGGTCAAAGTGCCAAGGAAAGGAAATGGGCCAGAAGCAGAAGCGGCTGAGGCAGAAGCACTATGTGGGAAGAAACGCAAGATCAGCTGCACCAAAGGTCCTGAGGTGTTCTTCACCTTCTTCCTAATTGTAAAAGCTCTCTTGGAAATCCATTTATCTTCCTCCATTAAACAGTTGTTGGGGAAAGAAAATGAAACAGACTCTTTAAAGCTAGTAAAACTAAGGGCCTTGGGGAAGGCACCCTTATATTCCATGAAGGAACAGGAAGGTGGTGGTGGGATTTTGTTTGTTTGGAATTAGACCAAGCAACGGAGAATAATGTGTAACTCAAGAGTTTAGAGTTTGGGACTTGGCTTTTTCCTTGCAAATACTGCATTTCAGTGACATTGCCACATTGGGTAATGAAATATTTGTAAAGAGAAATGCAGATTCAGCTACTATCAAGATTTTAACACGATGAAGGTGGTTCTCACCAAAAAGAGCCTTCTAATTTCTGTTTCTTAATTTCTTGATATTTCTCTCCCTGCTCCCCTATAATGCAGGTGAGTCTCCCATTCCCACCAAAACAATGAACTGCTTTGAAGTGGAAGAAAAGAAAGATGAACATCAAGGTAACTTAGAAGTTTATCAAACCTGTTTATTATGATGTTAATGGAAAATGTCAGTTGAATCTTACATGCGTTAGTATTATTTTCAAAAAAATATTCACAGGCGTACTTGCCATAAAGGGCTGATCAGTAGCTGAATTTAGTGTTCAAAATGGGCAAAGATGGCGGTGAAAAGACACTGTTTAAAGAAACTGTTTAAGGTTCCGTTTTGGCACACCTCTTTGTTGCCAGAATTATTGGAAGGGATTTTGACTCTAACCTAGGCTGGATTTCAGGCCAGGGGTTCTGAGGAGAAGCTGCCTTGACTGCTTCTAGACGAACGGAGGGAAGCGAGAAGGCCCTTCGGCTGTCCCTCTTCCAAGCACTCCTTTGCTGGCACTGTTTTGAAGAGATGGGGTGGTTTGGTCTTATAGAGCAGCATTTTGAATAAGATGGAACAAATTCTGAAAACTAGATTTATTTTTCCAGTATGTTATATTTTTTATTAAACAGTATTAAAACTTGCAAACTGGCTTGATTAACTGCTGCAAAGATTTTCTACATGTCCTATTGAAAGTGTCCTATTGTATGATTCCCCTCGGCAGATGAATGGCTCACTGAATTGGGGAAGTCCAAAATAACTTGATATTTCATAAGTAAATCTGACATTATAATGAAATCAATGTGGAAACCATTTTTGAATTATAATATTGCACTACATCCAAAATTTGGTATTCTTTCAACATGGAGTTTAGCTTTCATTTGTTAAATGAGGTTTGATTTTCAATTCTTCAAATGGAATTGCTATAATTCCTAATCTATCTTCTGATTGATGCAATGATTATTATTACTGAGAATAGTTTCTTGTATTTTAAAATGATTTAAGTGCCATACGTTTTAGTTATTTCAGATTAATGAAAAATTTAACATTTTTACCTAATTTTGTGATGCTTGTAAATCTGTGTATTGGTTTTTGGTTGGGGAAGTTGCTTTTTTCTCCCTCTTTTTTGTGTTTCTTTTTCAAAAACTATAGTGAGGAACCATAATAATATGTGGATGCTGTATACCATCCTGTGTTCTTGAGGAGAATTTGATGCATTGGAAAGCCAAAACTAGCTAAAGAATTGACAGCGTGATTTTACATTGTGTATATAGTAATTTTCTCAATGATGCCCCCGCAAGGATAGCATAGGTTTTGCAAGTGGAGGGCGGGGGGGGGGGGGTTGTTTCTGCATAGCAGCCTTTATAAATATACACATTTGATGCTTCTCTGTGCTGCTGGTTTTTGACAGCCACATTACTTTAAAACGATTTATGATTTTTTTTCAAGCAGGACAGCAGTCCCCAAGGCTACCTTTGGCCGAATCAAAGACTTAAGCAGTGTCATTCTTAACATTTTAGGCACCAGGATAGAAACCAGGAAACTTTGAGTTCTAGTTCTGTCTTGGGCAAAAAGCCAGTGAGGTAACAAAGTTCTGTCTCTTGACAAAGCACTTCTGGAAAAGAGGTTTGCAAAGAAAATTGGAACTGGGAGGCAGTTTCAGCAGTCAAGCAGTGACTTGAAGGCATACACATGCAGATAAACGTATAAATGAAGTACTATTTTCAATGGCAATATTTTAACCCAAGCTTGTTGTTGCAGAAACTTATTTATAAAAAATACTTAGTTTGGTGCTTTAAAAAATGTAAGGAGATTTAAAGTATTTTTTTAATCAATTCTACAGGTAAATTCAACTGGAAAGGAACAATAAGAGCTGTTTTGAAGCAAGCACCCGACAATGAATTATCCATTAAGAAACTAAGAAAAAAGGTGTGTTGCATCACTTTATGAAACAATGTAAAATTGAAAGAAAAGTGCTTTAAAGTAAATCTGAACACATGATGAGCTTCTCACAATTTCCAAAGGAAAATGTTTGTCAGACAATCTAGAAAATTGGCTGAACTGGAAACAGAATCAAACATTTGAATCACCTTCCTTTTCTTTTGTAGGTTATAACTCAGTATTACGCAGTCACAAGTGACCATCAGAAATCTGAAGAGGAAATCCTCGTCCTCTTTAAGAAGAAAGTCAGCAGCAATCCTAACTTTAGAGTTTTAAAAGAAAGGGTTAAACTTCTAAAATAATTTTAGGGGTCAGATGATTTTTGTACATTGTCAGTTTTATTAACAAATAGAAAACATTTTGTTATAAGGAAATGAAATATATCTGTATTTGATTGTAAATTCATTTTCTTTTTTATAACATGAAAATTAAAGCTAAAAACATTTTATAAAAGACAAAAACTCCATTGAAATATTTTTGTTATTAATTGAGAGGTATATTTTCTGTTTGATTTGCTCTGCAGCCTCAGTGAATGCTGTCTTTGTAAACTTTTAAGGGCAATAGACAGGGGTCCTCAAACTTTTTAAATGGGGTGGGGGGGCCAATTCATGGTTCTTCAGACTGTTAGCTGACTAGGCGTGGTTAGGTGGGTGTGTGACTGGGTGGGTGTGGCCAATTTAGCAGTCCATTAAACAATACACACAAATTAAACTTTAATTTCTTATGCTCCTGGGAGTGGAAAGCAGGTTAGTGTGTGTGAGGGGCCTGCGTCTGTCTCCCCCCCCTCTGGAGGCTGGGAAGGCCAAAAGTGGCATTTTTGGCTTCCTTGGCCTCGCAGAACCACTCTGCCACCCAAAAATGGCCCGGTTTTTGGCCTCCTGTGGCCTCTGTGTTTTTTGCCTCAACAGCCTCTGGAAGGTGGGTGGAGCCTGGCAGAGAGGTGGGGCCATGTGGGCAGGGCAGCCTCATGGCCCTGTGCAGGCCAGATTAATAGCTTCGGTGAACTGTATCTGGCCCGCGGGTGGAGGAGTCCTCGATGTTCCTTTACATGCAATCTGTCAATCCCCAGCTCTCCTCTAAGCAACGCCACACATTCTCCTTCGCTAGCGATATAAAAAGGGAGGTCACATTTTGAGGAAAGCAGTCCTAGAGGGTGAGTCCTGCAATAAAAGAAGGAACTGCAGCCACAAAAAGAAATAAAACCTTTTAATTGGGTCTTAAGTTTATTATTCCGTATGTTTATTAAACGCCTAGGAGGCCCAGGGCCTGATACACAGTGTCAGAAGAAAGAATCCTGCTCCAAAAGCCTTACTTATTAATATTGGTAAGGCATTAACAATAAAATTACAGGATAACGACATTAAAATCTGATTAAAAAGGTTTTATTTTGGGAACGCAATACCGGCTTTGACCACAGGAGGGCAGATTTCTCTCACAGTGAATTAACAGTGGGGGCCCTCCAAATAAAGATTTCTTTATTATTATTATTATTATTTTAATGGCTGCAGTACTGGCTTTCCCCACAGGAGGGCAGATATCTCTCACGGTGAATTAACAGAGGGGGCCCTCACGATAAAGATATTTGTTTAATTATTATTTTTTCTGACTGCAGTACCGGTTTTCCCCACAGGAGGGCAGATTTCTCTCAGTGAATTAACAATGGGGGCCATCCCAATAAAGATATTTTTTTAATTATTATTTTTTCTGCCTGCAGTACCGGCTTTCCCCACAGGAGGGCAGATTTCCCTGCAGGTAAATTAACAATGGGGGCCATCCCAATATATACTTTTTTAAAATTTATTTTTCTGCCTGCAGTACCAGCTTTCCCCACAGGAGGGCAGATTTCTCCCACGGGGAATTAACAGTGGGGGCCCTCCCAATAAAGATATTATTTTAATTATTTTTTCTGCCTGCAGTACCGGCTTTCCCCACAGGAGGGCAGATTTCTCTCAGTGAATTAACAGTGGGGGCCCTCACAATAAAGATATTTTTTTAATTATTATTTTTTCTGACTGCAGTACCGGCTTTCCCCACAGGAGGGCAGATTTCTCTCAGTGAAATAACAGTGGGGGCCCTCACAATAAAGATATTTTTTTAATTATTATTTTTCTGCCTGCAGTACCAGTTTTCCCCACAGGAGGGCAGATTTCTCTCAGTGAATTAACAGTGGGGGCCCTCACAATAAAGATATTTTTTTAATTATTATTTTTCTGCCTGCAGTACCAGTTTTCCCCACAGGAGGGCAGATTTCTCTCAGTGAATTAACAGTGGGGGCCCTCACAATAAAGATATTTTTTTAATTATTATTTTTTCTGACTGCAGTACCGGCTTTCCCCACAGGAGGGCAGATTTCTCTCATGGTGCATTAACAGTGGGGGCTATCCCAATAATTTTTTTTAATTATTATTTTTCTGCCTGCAGTACCGGTTTTCCCCACAGGAGGGCAGATTTCTCTCAGTGAATTAACAGTGGGGGCCCTCACAATAAAGATATTTTTTTAATTATTATTTTTTCTGACTGCAGTACCGACTTTCCCCACAGGAGGGCAGATTTCTCTCAGTGAAATAACAGTGGGGCCCTCACAATAAAGATATTTTTTTAATTATTATTTTTCTGCCTGCAGTACCGGTTTTCCCCACAGGAGGGCAGATTTCTCTCAGCGAATTAACGGTGGGGGCCCTCACAATAAAGATATTTTTTTAATTATTATTTTTTCTGACTGCAGTACCGACTTTCCCCACAGGAGGGCAGATTTCTCTCAGTGAATTAACAGTGGGGGCCCTCACAATAAAGATATTTTTTTAATTATTTTTTCTGCCTGCAGTACCGGCTTTCCCCACAGGAGGGCAGATTTGCCTGGAGGTGAATTAACAATGGGGGCCATCCCACTATATACTTTTTTAAATTTTATTTTTCTGCCTGCAGTACCGGCTTTCGCCACAGGAGGGCAGATATCTTTCACGGTGAATTAACAGTGTGGGCCCTCCCAATAAAGATATTATTTTAATTATTTTTTCTGCCTGCAGTATCGGCTTTCCCAACAGGAGGGCAGATTTCTCTCATGGTGCATTAACAGTGGGGGCTATCCCAATAATTTTTTTTAATTATTATTTTTTCTGCCTGCAGTACCAGCTTTCCCCACAGGAGGGCAGATTTCTCTCACAGTGAATTAAAACTTGATGGAAAACGTGATGGCCTCCACAGTTAGTTCACCGTGATAGAAATCTGCCCTCCTGTGGGGAAAGCCGGTACTGCAGGCAGAATAATAATAATAATAATAAAATCTTTATTGGGATGGCCCCCACTGTAAATTCACTGTGAGAGAAATCTGCCCTCCTGTGGCGAAAGCCGGTACTGCAGGCAGAAAAACAAAATTAAAAACATATCTTTATTGGGATGGTCTCCATTGTTAATTCACCTGCAGGGAAATCTGCCCTCCTGTGGGGAAAGCCGGTACTGCAGGCAGAGAAATAATAATAAAAAAATCTTTTTTGGAGGGCCCCGACTGTTAATTCACTAAGAGAAATATCTGCCCTCCTGTGGGGAAAGCCGGTACTGCAGGCAGAAAAATAATAATAATAATAATAAAATCTTTATTGGGAGGGCCCCCACTGTTAATTCACTGTGAGAGAAATCTGACCTCCTGTGGCGAAAGCCGGTACTGCAGGCAGAATAATAATAATAATAATAATAAAATATTCGGATGGCCCCCACTGTAAATTCACTGAGAGAAATCTGCCCTCCTGTGGGGAAAGCAGGTACGGCAGGCAGAAAAATAAAATTTAAAAAATATATATTGGGATGGCCTCCATTGTTAATTCACCTGCAGGGAGATCTGCCCTCCTGTGGGGCAAGTCGGTACTGCAGGCAGAAAAATAATAATAATAAATATTTATTGGTAGGGCCCCGACTGTTAATTCACCGTGAGAGAAATCTGCCCTCCTGTGGGGAAAGCCGGTACTGCAGGCAGAAAAATAATAATAATAATAATAAAATCTTTATTGGGAGGGCCCCCACTGTTAATTCACTGTGAGAGAAATCTGACCTCCTGTGGCGAAAGCCGGTACTGCAGGCAGAGAAATAATAATAAAAAAATCTTTTTTGGAGGACCCCCACTTTTAATTCACCATGGGAGAAATCTGCCCTCCTGTGGGGAAAGCCGGTACTGCAGGCAGAATAATAATAATAATAATAATAAAATCTTTATTGGGAGGGGCCCCACTGTTTATTTATTTATTTATTTATTTATTTATTGGACTTCTAGACCGCCCCCTCTCACCGATGGGACTCGGGGCGGTGTACAGGTACAAATTAAAACCATTACAATCAATAATACATATAACTAAAATCGAATTAAATAAACCCCTGTACAAATTTATAAAATTAAAAAAGTAACCTTAAAACCAAATCGCAAAATTTAAAAATACAAACTGAGGTGGGAAAGCTGGAATTAGGCCAGGCCGGCTAGATGAAACAAGTGGGTTTTGAGTTTCTGGCGGAAGGAGCGGAGGTCCGTGGTCGTTCTAATGTCAGAGGGAAGGTCATTCCAGAGGGTCGGGCCCGCCACAGAGAAGGCCCTTCCCCTGGGCGTCGCCCGCTGGCACAGCCTGGTGGACGGCACCCGGAGAAGTCCCTCTCTGTTTGAGTGAATCGGGATGTATGGGGCAGGATACAATCCTGCAAATAACTAGGTCCTGTGCCATGGAGCGCTTTGAAGATGATAATCAACACCTTGAAACGCACCCGAAAAGCCACAGGCAGCCAGTGCAGCCCGTGCAGGAGAGGTGTTACGTGGGAGTATCTAGAGACTCCCGAAACTGCCAGCGCGGCCGCATTCTGAACCAACTGCAGCCTTCGGGTGCATCTCAAGGGGAGCCCCATGTAGAGAGCGTTGCAGTAGTCTAGACGGGACGTCACAAGCGCATGAGTGACTGTGCGAAGGGCGTCCCGGTCCAATAGGGGACGCAATTGGCGCACCAGGCGAACCTGGTGAAACGCCCCCCTTGCCACGGCTGTCACATGGTCGTCCATTGACAGCCGGGCATCTAGAAGGACGCCCAAATTGCGTACCCGATCCACGGGGGCCAGATGTTCGCCCCCAATGGCCAGTGATGGAATCAACTGGTTGAACCGGGGCGCCGGTAGCCACAGCCACTCAGTCTTGGACGGGTTGAGCTTGAGTCTGTTACTTCCCATCCAGATCCGTACGGCTTCCAGACACCGCGACATCATTTCGACGGCATCGTTGGGGTGGTTTGGGGTAGAGATGTACAACTGGGTGTCATCCGCGTACAGATGGTAATCTACCCCAAACCCACGTATGATCTCGCCCACCGGCTTCATATATGCATTGAACAGGAGAGGCGAGAGGACCGACCCTTGTGGCACCCCACAAGTGAGCGGCCTTGAGGTCGACCTCTGCCCCCCTGCCAACACAAATTGCGCTCGACCAGAGAGGTAGGAGGAGAACCACCGCAAAACGGTGCCCCTCACCCCCAACCTCTCCAGTCGATGCAATAGGATACCATGGTCGATGGTATCAAAAGCCGCCGAGAGGTCTAATAGGACCAGGATGGAGGAACAACCCCCATCTCTGGCCCTCCAGAGATCATCCACCAACGCGACCACTGCCGTCTCCGTGCTGTGGCCGGGCCGGAAGGGCGCGGGTCCAGATAATCAGTTTCCTCCAAGTGGCGTGGAAACTGTTGTGCCACCACACTCTCTACAACCTTCGCCAGAAAGCAAAGGTTGGAGACGGGACGGTAGTTGACTAACAAAGCTGGGTCCAGAGAGGGCTTCTTCAGGAGGGGTCTCACCATCGCCTCTTTAAGGGAGGCAGGCAAGAAACCCTCACTAAGAGAAGCATTGACAACCTCCTGGAGCCAGCCTCGTGTAACCTCCCAGGATGCCAGTACAAGCCAGGAGGGACACGGGTCCAGTAAACATGTGGTAGCTCGCAGTCGCCTACGCAACCTGTCCATATCGTCGGAAGTAACAGTGTGTGGGGCCCTGAATTACTTGGGTCAGGTCCATGGCCGTCATGGAGGCCATGAACTCCCGCGCTACCTCGGATGTCTCCCCTACCGATGGCAAGTTAAAGTCCCCCATGACCAACAGTCTGGGGGTCTCAACTGCCATCTCGGCGATCACCTCGAGGAGCTCGGGCAGGGCTGCTGATGCATAGCGAGGAGCCAGGTATACAATCAGCAAGCCCAACTTCCTCCCTGGGCCCCACTTCACGCACAGGGACTCACAACCGGTTATCTGTGGCACAGTGGTCTCTCCGGGCTCAAGACCTTCCCTCACAATGACCGCTACCCCACCACCCCTGCCTAGGTAACCTGGCGGGCACATTTCCACGAGAGGAAGACCTCCCTCGTGGCCCAGCCAGGTCTCCGTGATTCCTGCCAGGTCCGGCTCCCCCTCTGACACCAAGTCGTTAATGAGGGGGGCTTTGTTGACAACGGACCTGGCATTGCATAACATCAGTCTCAGGCCCTGGCTCTGTAGGTCCTGACCACCTAGATTGCGGGGGTTGGGACACATGACCCTGCTGCTATCGGGCCTAGATCGTCCTCGCCAGTTGTCCCTCCCAGGCTGGCATCCCGGCCTTCTGCGTCCCGGCCTCCCATGGCCCTCCGCACTCGGCAGTCTCAGCTGGCCTTCTGTCCGGCCTGGCGTCCCAGCCTCTGGCATCCCGGCCTCTCACGTCCTTCGGCCTTCAACGCTCGGCACACCTCGGCAGACCTTCTGGCCAGCCTCCTGCCCAGCCTGCTGCCCGGTCTCCACCCTGTGGTGAAAGCCGGTACTGCAGGCAGAAAAAGAAAAACCTTTTTAATGGGAGGGCCTGCAGTCTTAAATTCAATGGGACAGAAATGTGCCCTCCTGTGGGGTAAGCTGGTAATACATCCCGAAAATGTAAAACCTTTTTAATGGCATGGCCTCCACCGTTAATTCACCGGGAGAGAAATCTGCCCTCCGATGGGGAAAGCCGGTACTGCTGGTGCAAAATATAAAATCTTTTTAATGGGAGGGTGTGCAGTCTTGATTAAATGGGACAGCATGTGCCCTCCTGTGGGGAAAGCCGGTACTGCAGGTAGAAAAAGAAATACCTTTTTATTGGGAGGGCCTGCAGTCTTAATTAAATGGCCATCCAAGAAGGAACCAGAAAAAGCAATAAAACCTTTGAATAGGATCTTTATTATTCCGTATTTTTATTCGACGCCTAGGAGGGCCACGGGGCCTCCATACAGACACAGAAGAACGAATCCCGCTCGAAAAGCCTTAAACGGAGATCGCCCGCTCATTAACCCGTTAGCGGTGCACAACAGGCACAGAGGAATCCGATCGAAAAGTCTTAAACCAAGTTGAAAAGGCGTATAATAGAGTCAATCGATATAGAATCATGTCAAACAGTAGGGACACTCCCTTCCCTCTCTCCCTTTTGTTGCCCCCCCACCACTCGCGCCCGCCCCCGCCCGCCAAGGCGCTTAACTCCGCCCAGCCGGCCACCAGGGCTGCTTTGCGCGGGAGGCCACCTCCGTCAGGTCCACGTGGAAGAACCGGCCGGCGCTCCCGCCAGCAGCGCCGCCTCCTTCAGGCAGAAGAAGAGCGAGTCCCAGCCGGCGTCCAGGAACAGAACTGCGGAAGGGTGAGCGGGGAAAGGAGGGGGCCGGAGGGCGCTGCGGGGGGGAGGAGAGGGGAGGAGGGAGGGAGCGGGCGAAGTTGCGTTCCTGCGCGGGTGGCCCCGGGGGCCCGTCCGGAAGGGCAGCAGACTCCGCTTCACCGCTCCGGCCCTCACACGGTAGTGCCTGTGCGGGGGCAGAAGAGCGCGAGGGGACGGCGAGCGCTCGAAGTTTACAGGTGAGTAGATTTGCGTTACGTTTACTACCTCCATTCCGTGCTTCTTGTAATGAAATCTTTTAAAAAAAATATAAGGTATGGCTTTCATTTCCAGGCCGCCTCACCTCTCCCCACCTAACTTCTGTTCTATGACAAAAAGGGGTATAAAACTCAAGTCTGACCAAAAAAGGCTGACCTCCATGTGCCACAGGGCTAGGAGACCCCTTTGTCTAAAATCCCCCCTCCCCCTTTTCTAATCGCACTTTAGTGGCAAAGACAATACAATAGAATAGCAGAGTCAGAAGGGACCTTGGGTCTTCTAGTCCAACCCCCTGCCTAGGCAGGGAACCCTATGCCATTTCAGACAAACCGCTATCCAACCTCTTCTTCAAGCTTCCAGCGTTGGGGCATGCACAACTTCTGGAGGTAAGGTGTTCCACCTAATTGTTTTCACTGTCAGGAAATTTCTCCATATTTGTAGATCGCTTCCCACCTTGATTAGTTTCCATCCATTGTTTCTTGTTCCACCCTCAGGTGCCTTGGAGAATAGTTTGACTTCTTTGTGGCAACCCCTGAGATCCCGCAACACCGCTATCATGTCTCCCCTAGTCCTTCTTTTTTTTTTTTTATTAGAAGATTTTATAAAGATTACAAACAGTTTCTCCCCCCCTCCCCCCCAACCTCTTCCCCCCTCCCCCCTCCCCAGACTTCCCAGAACAAGCACAGGGTATAACTTTCACGAACATAAAACTAAGATACATACACATTATCCCTAATTCTTTAACTATAACTCAAGACATCATAAACATAAACTACTTAAAAAAAATATTTCATTCATATGCTATATAAACCTTCTTATTTGGATATTTTTTTTGCATATAATCGATCCATCTTCTCCATTCTAATATATATCTTTCATTTGAATGATCTTTAAGATACGATGAAATTTTTGCCATCTCAGCCAGGTGCACAACTTTTAAAGTCCATTCCTCTGTGGTAGGTGGATCTTGCTTCTTCCAATACTGTGCCACCAGCAACCTGGCAGCTGTTATCAAGTTCAAAATCAACTTAGTTTCTATTGCTGTACAATCCGTAACAATTCCCAACAGGAAGAACTGTGGTGTAAATTTAATTTTTTTCCTTAAGATATTTTGAATAATCCACCATATCTTAATCCAAAAAGCCTTAATTTTTTTACACGTCCACCATATGTGGAAGTATGTGGCATCTTCACATTCACATCTCCAGCATTTAGGTTGTACACTTGGATACATGCAAGATAACTTTTTTGGGTCTAAATGCCATCTATAAAACATTTTATAAAAATTCTCTCTTAAATTTTGAGCTTATGTAAATCTTACATTACTAACCCATATCTTCTCCCAAGTCTCCAACATTATTGGTTCACCTATATTTTGCACCCATTATATCATGCAGTCTTTAACTAGGTCAGTTTCTGAGTCTATTTCCAGCAATGCACTGTACAACCTTTTTATGTGCATTTGACCTTTATCCCTTATCTGCTTTACCAGGTTCTCATCCTGTTGCAAGATACCAATTGTTTGGTCTTCTCTCCATCTGGCCTGCAGCTGTGCCCCTAGTCCTTCTTTTCATTAAACTAGACATATCCAGGTCCCGCAACCGTTCTTAATACGTTTTAGTCTCCAGTCCCCTAATACTCTTCGTTGCTGTTCTCTGCACTCTTTCTAGAATCTCCACATCTTTTTTACATCGCGGCGACCAAAACGGAATGCAGTATTCCAAGCGTGGCCTCACCAAGGCATTATAAAGCGGTATTAACCCTTCACGTGATCTCAATTCTATTCCTTTATTTACGCAGCCTAGAACCACTTTGGCTTTTTTGGCAGCCGCCGCACACCGCAGGCTCATATTTAAACGGTTGTCCACTCGGATTCCAAGACCCCTCTCACAGTCGCCACTACCGAGCAAGGTAACACCTATACCGTACCCGTGCATTTTGTTTTTATCATCTAAACGTATAACCTTCCTTTTTTCACCTTTGAATTTTATGTAGTTAGATAGCACCCAATGTTCAGATTTGTCAAGATCCTTCCATATCTTAAGCCTATATTCCGGAGCGTTGGCTATTCCAGCCATCTTGGCGTCACGTGCAAATTTGACGAGTTCCCCATTTAACCCCTCATCCAGATCATCGACGGAGACGTTGAAGAGTAGATGCAGTTCCATCGAGGATGACACGTTGCGTGCGGTCGGTCAGCCAGTTACGAATCCATCTACTTTATCTAGCAGTAGGTTACGGTCTACTTTATCAAACGCCTCGCTGAAGTGCCATTAAATTATATAGACAGCATTCCTCCGGTCCACCAATTTTGTCACTTTGTCGAAGAATGCAATAAGATTAGTCCGGCACGATCTGTTTTGACCAACCCACGTTGGCTTTCGGGTATTACTTTGTTTACTTCTAGGCATTCGCTAATTTGTCGCTCGATTATCTTTTCCAGCATCTTCCCCGGTATTGAGGTCAGGCCAATAGGTCTATAATAATAATAATAATAAATAATAAATTTTATTTATATCCCGCTCTCTCTCCCCGAAGGGACTCGAGGCGGGGTTTCCCTGATCTATCATTTTTCCTTTTTTGAAGACGGGAAGCACATCAACTCTTTTCCAGTCCTCTGGCAGTTCCTGGTGCTCCAGGATGTCCAAAAGATATAGTCCAGCAGTTCCGAGATCTCGTCTGCCAGTTCCTTCAGAAGGGTATAATCCATCCGGTCCTGGCGATTTGAACTCGTCTAGGGTAGACAGGTGCTCACTTACCATTTCTTTCCTATTTCAACTTGCATTACTAATCTGATTTTTGAGGTCGGTCAGACTGGTTTTTTTCCTTTGCATCAAGACAGATGCAAAAAATGAGTTAAATAGTTCTTCTTTCTCCCCGTCACTTGTCACTTTCTTGCCATTTTCTCCCAGCAACGGACCAATTGTTTCCTTAACTTATTTTTCTTGTTTTTAACTAAAGGGAAGCGTTTAACGTAAACGACTAACGGGAAGCGGGTCTCAACCTTCTTAACACCTCGACTTTCCAATACAGTTCCTCACGCGTGGTGACCCCCAACCATAAAATTATTTTACGTTATCTGTATTTTTTTTTGAAAATACGTATTTTCCAACGGTCTTAGGCGACGGCCGCGAAAGGCCCCAAAGGAGTCACGACCTACAGGTTGAGAACCACCGGTTTAAGAGTTTCGTATTCCTGAGCGAGCTAATACACAATGTCTTTGGTTATCGGGGATGGGGGGGGGAAGGAAAAGAAGAAAGCAGTCTCCTAACCCCCCTACCTCTTCTGCCAATTTCCAATGAAAACCCAATCAAATTCCTAAGGGGGATGGAGAGAAGTGCTGTTTTTAAGGAGGAAGGCTGGGCGGGGGGAGCGACCGGGTAACAAACGGTTCTTTCTCTTTATCTCCTTCCGTCTTCATCTGTTCAAATCGCCTTCGGTACGTCCAACGGCCCTCCTCCTCTCCAGGAAAGTTGCTTTTGCAGATTTCCTTTCGAAACTGGGGAGCAGACTTTAAGCTAGGGAAACCTCTGCACTTCAGTAGGAAGGGAAGCAATTTCAGACTTACAAAGGCTTCCCACCGATTTCCCCCCCCCTCCAATTTCCCGATAGTTTGAATAATTTCAGCAACACAGACCTCACCTTTCCCTCACACGTCACCTGCACTGTGTTGTCCAGGAAGCCTGTCCTTTTTTTTGCCTATAGAAATAAGAATGTTTAAAAGGGTTAAAAAAAAAACTTTAAAAAAAGACGATGCAGGTTCTGCAAGAGCAAATCTGCATTGCAGGGAAGTGGGAAAAACACAGCCGGGGAACGTGCGCTTGCCCGCCCGCCCGTTCCAATCTCGCCCACCCTTTTTCCAAACTCCACTCGTTGGAAAGTTGCCCAGCAGTCTCTGGCAAGGCGTCTTCTCCGCCCCGCTCTGGCCGAAAGGAAATAAAGAAATTACAAAATAAAATGCTGGTGTCGTTTCTTGGGGGTTGTTTGTTTTTTGTTTGTTGGGGATTGGTGGGTTTAGTGGTTAGAGTTAGGGGTGGGGTTGCATATGGGGTTTGGAGTTAGGGTTAAAAGTGAAGGGTTGGGGCTAGGGTTATGGTTTAGGGTTTAGGTATTGGGTTAGGGCAGGGGTCTGCAAAGTCGGCTCTTTTAAGACTGGTGGACTTCAACTCCCAGAGTTGAAAAAAAAAATTTTTTTTTAAATATAGGGATGGCCCTCATTGTTAATTCACCTGCAGGGAAATCTGCCCTCCTGTGGGGAAAGCTGGTACTGCAGGCAGAGAAAAAATAATAATTAAAAAATATCTTTATTGGGAGGACCCCCACTGTTAATTCACTGTGAGAGAACTCTCATGTGGGGAAAGCCGGTACTGCAGGCAGAAAAATAAAATTAAAATTTTTGTATTGGGATTGCCCCCTTTGTTAATTCACTGTGAGTGAAATCTGCCCTCCTGTGGGGAAATCCGGTACTGCAGGCCAATGTAAAATATTTTTAATGGGATGGCCTCCACTGTTAACTCACCATGAGAGAAATCTGCCCTCCTGTGGGGAAAGCAGGCAGAAAAATAAAATAAAAATTATCTTTATTGGGATGGCCCAGACTGTTAATTCACTGTGAGAGAAATCTGCCCTCCTGTGCGGAAAGCCGGTACTGCAGGCAGAAAAATAAAATTTAAAAAAAAATGGAGTTTTTAAATTCTGGGAGTTGAAGTCCACCAGCCTTAAAAGAGCCGACTTTGCAGACCCCTGGGTTAGGGTAACGGTTTTATTGGGAGGGTCTCCACTGTGATTTGACGGGGAGAGAAATCTGCCCTCCTGTGGCAAAAGCCTTCAGGCAGAAAAAAAGCTTTTTAATGGGAGGGCCTCCACTGTAAATTCACAGGGAGAGAAATGTGCCCTCGTGTGGGGAAAACCGGTAGTGCAGGCCCAACATGAAAAAGCTTTTTAATGGGAGGGCGGGTAGTGTTAATTAAGCGGGAGACTAGGGTTACGTTTAGGGTTACCTTTAGGGGTCAGTTTACGTTTGGGTTCAGTTTACTTTTAGGGTTACGTTTAGGGTTACGTTTAGGGTTACGTTTAGGGTTACGTTTAGGGTTACGTTTAGGGTTAGGGTTACGTTTAGGGTTAGGGTTACGTTTAGGGTTACGTTTAGGGTTACGTTTAGGGTTACGTTTAGGGTTAGGGTTACGTTTAGGGTTACGTTTAGGGTTACGTTTAGGGTTACGTTTAGGGTTACGTTTAGGGTTACGTTTAGGGTTAGGGTTAGGGTTAGGGTTAGGGTTAGGGTTTAGGGTTTAGGGTTTAGGGTTTAGGGTTTAGGGTTTAGGGTTTAGGGTTTAGGGTTTAGGGTTTAGGGTTTAGGGTTTAGGGTTTAGGGTTTAGGGTTTAGGGTTTAGGGTTTAGGGTTTAGGGTTTAGGGTTTAGGGTTTAGGGTTTAGGGTTTAGGGTTTAGGGTTTAGGGTTAGGGTTAGGGTTAGGGTTAGGGTTAGGGTTAGGGTTAGGGTTAGGGTTAGGGTTAGGGTTAGGGTTAGGGTTAGGGTTAGGGTTAGGGTTAGGGTTAGGGTTAGGGTTAGGGTTAGGGTTAGGGTTAGGGTTAGGGTTAGGGTTAGGGTTAGGGTTAGGGTTAGGGTTAGGGTTAGGGTTAGGGTTAGGGTTAGGGTTAGGGTTAGGGTTAGGGTTAGGGTTAGGGTTAGGGTTAGGGTTAGGGTTAGGGTTAGGGTTAGGGTTAGGGTTAGGGTTAGGGTTAGGGTTAGGGTTAGGGTTAGGGTTAGGGTTAGGGTTAGGGTTAGGGTTAGGGTTAGGGTTAGGGTTAGGGTTAGGGTTAGGGTTAGGGTTAGGGTTAGGGTTAGGGTTAGGGTTAGGGTTAGGGTTAGGGTTAGGGTTAGGGTTAGGGTTAGGGTTAGGGTTAGGGTTAGGGTTAGGGTTAGGGTTAGGGTTAGGGTTAGGGTTAGGGTTAGGGTTAGGGTTAGGGTTAGGGTTAGGGTTAGGGTTAGGGTTAGGGTTAGGGTTAGGGTTAGGGTTAGGGTTAGGGTTAGGGTTAGGGTTAGGGTTAGGGTTAGGGTTAGGGTTAGGGTTAGGGTTAGGGTTAGGGTTAGGGTTAGGGTTAGGGTTAGGGTTAGGGTTAGGGTTAGGGTTAGGGTTAGGGTTAGGGTTAGGGTTAGGGTTAGGGTTAGGGTTA